>JBAMHX010000021.1:10730080-10743339 GCA_037177515.1 Pseudomugil tenellus
TTTCTTTCTTTCTTTCTTTCTTTCTTTCTTTCTTTCTTTCTTTCTTTCTTTCTTTCTTTCTTTCTTTCTTTCTTATCAGTGACAACAACTTCATTAAGGACTTTCCCCAGCTCGCCGACGGTCTCATGGTCATCCCTTTACCAGTAGAGGAACAGTGCAGAGGGGTCTTGTCAGAGCCATTACCCAACCTGCAGCTTCTTACAGGTAAGAAAAGCATTTAAAATATGTGGGATTTTTTTTTATCTATTTATTTTACTTCTTTTGAGAGCTTTTAAATTCATAGCAGCTAGTTGTCAATAAATCAAATGGATTTCTGTCTTCTAGTCACAGTCTATGGCTTGATAAATAGGTCTGAATAAAAAATAATAAACTGGCCTTTTCTGAAATAAATGTGAGCAAATTGTGTGTTTGCAGCAGGGTGGGGGTAGATTTGACATTAGGTTCTTAGCCAAGTTGCATGTTATGTATATGCATATGTGTGTGTATAAATGATTCACTCTTTAAATTAAATGTCTTTTTACCCTTGAAATCAATGTAAATAACTAGAGAAAAACATTTTATTTTAAAAAGGGGTTGTACTAAATAAGTCTGTATTCTAGGAAGCGAAATATATAGAAATGATTGGTAATTAAAGGTGTTTGCACGGAACTTACATTCCAAAGATCTAATGACGTACTATTCATCTCACAGTTTAAGGGTTCTGGCATAAAATATTTTAAAACAATAGAAAAAGAGCAAATCGTTAACAGGCATAAAAATAAATATTGAATATTCGTAACTTTTCAAGCTGAGCTGGTTTATTATTTCACTGCTATGATTTCTGTACAATTTAAGAGTCAAACATAACAAAGATGTTGATATGAGAAATATTTTAAATTAAGTTCTGGTTGGAAATTTGACTGTTTTAATAGTTTGAATAGACTTTGAAATCAAATGTAGCGAACTGGTTTTCACAACAGCAGGTCCAACTTCCAAAGCTGCTCATTTTGTGCTGCTAATTTCACACGTGAAACTGGAGTATTGCTGATGGCTCCACATTGTCTCCAAAAGGTGGCGTGGAAGTGTATGATGTGTTCTCTCCTTTATTAGTCTCATTCTCTTTTGAAAGTTTCAACTCAGAAACTCAACTCTCATACAGATATTTTATTGACACTAAAAAGAGCTGAAATGTTTTCAAATACTTAGATTCAAAATAAATTGACATAGAAAAATACTTATTAATATATTTTCTATGTTCGATTGTAACTTTAGTATTTGTTGAAGATTTTTTAAAATGTGTGCACTCTTGTTTTATTTTTCTCTTTACTATTTTTTTAAAGCTTGCCACAAAAGACACGTAGAATCCTACTTGTACATAAGCTTCACCACAAAAATCTTCCCTCGACGATGCATGGGATGCAGCATTACACATCAGCAAACAGGAGGATGAGCTGAGTGTGAGATGCTGCTAATACAAGCAGTCATATAGAAAAAGTACAAAGTATGCCTTCCAGGCATTTGTTGTGGATAACTTGTTCACAGTTATTATGAGAGAAATTTCACTGATTTAGAAGTAATGGGAATTTTGTCCGAACAATCAGCAGCCACAGGCTTCTTGGTGCAACTTCTTTCACTCTTTTTAAAATGAAATGATTGCAAAGCAAGACAAGAGCGGAAGGAACTTCAAAGCTTTTTCAAGGAGCCGTTTCCTTAGTTCTTCAGGAAATGGCAGTTGACAGGAAGAGTGGGAAGTCAACTTAAGCTCAGAAAGACCAAGAAAAACTCTGAGAGATTAGTTTGTGGGATCACTGCAAAGGAAATCTATATATCTGACTGTAAAAGGCTGTTAGAAGATGAAAACCTGTCATTATAGTAGCAGAAATTTTACCTGGAGCGTCCATACTTTTGCCAGACAAGGCAGAATTTCTATTATTCTTTCCCCTTCATCATTTTTTTTTTTTTTTTTTTTTTTTTTTTTTTACTGTTCCACCTCATCCTGTGGACGACAGAGCCACTTAGACATTTGGCTTCACCTCTGCTCTCTAATCCCTCCATTAGCTAAATTGGCATTTGGTCCACACTGACCCCTGATATATTTAACTTGGGATTTGCTTTCACTTGAATTGGACCCCACACACACACACACACGCACGCACACACCCCCCCACACACACACACACACACACACAGACACAGACAATCTAAATTGCCCTTTTTTTCTCCTGTGCATGAACGTCTCAGGTGTAAAACCTTTTGCAGAGGCAAAGGATCAAGGTTTCCGTAAGCAGTTTATTTATTTATTTACTTATTTTCCCTTGCTCTTCACTTTCGTGGCTTTAGTTCTAAACTGGTGTGAAAGTTTAGTAATTGAATTGCACAGAAAGCCAAGATTGCTCGCACTTCTAATGTCAGCAATCCAATTGGAGTTCAAACTGCACTATATATCAGCATTGATCGCAGGAGCAGCTGGGATACGGGCCGTGACGATAAATGATATTAAGGCAATAATGGAAAACAATGGATGAGCAATAAACTGAGCCAATGAAAAGGATTTTATTTATCGTTTATTTAATTTGTATTTCACTTTCTTTTGACTCTGACCTTGTAATTTGTTCACATTCTGACAATCCTCTCACATTCAGTGTGTGTCCTTGTCCTCTTTGTTTTTCTCTTTCCAAGGCGATGCCCAGTTCAGTGAAGCAGTCGGCTACCCCATGGTTCAGCAGTGGAGAGTGCGCAGCAATTTGTACAAAGTCAAACTCAGCTCCATTACTTTGTCTACAGGTCAGTGTCTGAAAATTGTAAATATTATTTCACAGCTTTTAAAATGAGGAATCTGATAAATCAATCATTACTCTGGAGAGATAAGTTGTTTCTACTGTTGTCCACATGGAAAGCAGTTATTGTTTAATCAACACAGCATCATATACCCAGATAGCATAACCGTCTGTTTTGGTAATTATTGTGCTCTTGAGGGAACTTGGTATTATTTACACACAGATTATTTATAACTTCACCACAAACCTGTCCACTATCTTCCCTCGTTGTCCGTTTTGACATTAAGCAGCCTTTTGTTTGGTCTCAGGCTTTTCTAAGGTGATGAAGACACTGTCATCAGAGAGTACACGTGAGGAGCTTCTGGCTTTTCTCCAGCAATATGGCAGCCATTATGTGTCTGAAGCATTGTATGGTTCTGAGCTCAGTTGCAAGATCTACTTCCCCAGTAAGAAGGCACAGCAGCAGCTCTGGCTGCAGTATCAGAAAGGTGAGTGTCCCAACAATAGCCAAGATAGGCAGAAATAATAATAATAAAAAAAAAAAAAACATGAAAGGTTTTTGTTTTCTCTTAAAGAGATGATTTATGCTGTGATCAGATGGTGGAAGAATGGGATGATTATCATATGTTGGTTTGCAAGTTTGCACATAAGGAAGCATGAGGCAGGGAAACTCGGTGGAGGGTCGGACCAGATCGGCACAGAATAACTGACCTAAAGAAAGACAAAACACTTTTCTATTTAGAAATTTCAATAACAGAACCATACTCGCAGGGTTTTTTTTAAACTTAATAATGCTGTAGAATGTTCTATATCATTCACTCTCTACGCTGCTTAAGGGGGGGGGGAGGACCTAGAAAAAAACATGTTTGGGGCAGTAGTATGCTAAACTTTACGAGAAAGAATGGAGATTGAGTTATATTTGAACAATTTAAAAGTATAAAGTAAATAATCTTTGTAAATGTTTAGCTGTATATTTATTTCTGCCCCAGTGGCTCCTGGATTCAGACTAACTTGTAAGAAGAAACGTATCAGAAGAATAACAAACAAAGCCAGAAGAAGGAGTGGAAAAAGTTCTCCATTTTTTTTTATCATGTTTTAGCTTATTTATAGAAAAAAATATCCTTTTTGTTTTGGTTATGTAACCTGGCACATCTTGAACACACCTTGAGAGATTAACTAATACTTTTATTAAAGTACTGAATACTGTCACTGTGACCAGGTTTGTTTAATATACTGTATCTATAAACTGGAAGTGCATTCAATAAAAGGAAAAAAAACTCATTTAAACAATCAGAAACAACATAGTATTGGTGTAAAAAAAGCAGATATTTAAGCTTTTTGGTTCATTTATGTTTATTGCACTCAGATTATGAACAATACAAACAAATTTGAGTACACAAAGAGTCTTAAATGTGTTCAACACATTGCAAACTTCAACCTCCTAAGAAGATAACTTAAAAGACACGAGTTTGGTTTACTGAAAAACAAAATAAAAAGATGAAATAAACTCTGCAATAGGAATTAACAACTCAGGTAACCTTGAATGAGATACAATAAAATATAAATCGTATGTGTGACACTTGAATGTTCACCACACTGACACAAGGACACTTGATTTTTCTAGCATTTTACGCATGTTTCAGTAAGGGTTAAACGTCTTGAATATTCTCTTGTAGTGACTATTTCTATTCATCACTAAAATACTATTTTCACAGAAGGACAGGATGACGTGACATTTAGACAGTACTGAATCAACAACGTACTTAGTGCTGAGATGTTGCATGGCCCAACGATTAAAACAAAAACCTATCACCAAAACCAGAAATAATAAAAACACACACATGCCTGTGAAGAACCTGACCTGAAGTTTAGTTCCAATTTGACTCTAATGACTTCATTTACACAGAATGGCAAACATATTTATGATGCTTAGAGGTTACTTTGTTAGAAAATAGAGAAATGTTAATATAAGGACAGTTTTGTGAAATGAGTCTTTTTAAGGCTGAACCAGTTCGTGATTCGCTCTGAATACCAAACCCTGACTAAACTGGAAGACACTGATTTACTGCCATAAGCACAAATTATCTTGCATACGTTATTAAAATACAACTTCCAAAGTTAAACAGAATTGTCTATTTAAGCTATTTTTTATTTTATTATTATTGGTGTATAATAGTATTTTTCATGCCTTACTGAGATAAGAAAACAAACGGGGGAGGATGAAATTAATGCGAAAAACTATTTACCAACATTTTCTGGCAGTTGACATCAATGCAACATGAAAAGTTGGGCAACAGTACTGAATAAATTCCTGAGGGAGAAATATTTCTGCATTGTAGTAACGGCCTGGTTTGATAAAACAAAGATTTGTGGCGTTATGCTAGAGTTTGGATTAATCATTGCTGTTAACGCTTCACACACCTGCAAGCTGTGATTTAACATTCACCCAGTAACTCAGCAGGCATACGGACACAGCAGGAAATGGCATGGAGCTCCCTAGTTTGGAATAAAGTTTGTAAACATTAGTTGGGTTGTTGAGGCCTGGACAGCAAAGCTGGTTCATCATATCCAGAGCAACTTTTGGTTATCTGGCTCAATAAACCCAAACTGGGATTACACATAGTTGTGTCATGACACTTGATGCACAGGATGATTTTAAGAAGAGGCAGTGTTGATGTCACATTACACGGATCTTAAGTAGCATATTTCTAACAATAAGAATAAAAGAAAGAAAAAAAAATCACATATAAAAACTTCAAATGTAAATTGATTTCAACCAGCTCCAGACAAAAGTAGAATTAAATACAATTTAAAAAAGAAAAGACAGTCAAACAAAAGCTTATGTTGTATCTTGGCATTAACATGTTGCTTATCAAGGTGCTACATTGTCAGTATAAACAAAAAAAGAAAGACACTGGTCATGAGGGGGTTTTCCATGTAGATCTTTTATCTGAAATTTTGCCAGTATAAGTTACCATGGCGATTCACCATGTTAGAATGAAAAAAAAGCACTTCTGCAACCCCGAAAACTCAACGTTGCACCTGAAATAACCTTGCTGAGCCACTCGTGCAGTTTTGCTCTACATGTCCCTGCTGTACTGTAATGGTTCATGCCATCTGGGTGTTGTAGCACTGCGAGTACTTGCTATTGCCTCTGCTTGAACACACTGTATGATATAACTGAGTCAAAGAGTGCTGGGTAACATGAATAACCAATATTTAAAACATTTAATGATCCACAGAGTAATACAGTTCTGCGAGAATCTAAGAACATTGCTGCCGTGTTCATAATGAATACAGAGCAATCGGAGATGCAGGACCAAAACCAGAAGGGAGGCTTATGTGGAAGCTATGCTAGGTATTAACTGCTCTTCATCAATGTCTAGCATGCAAAGAAAACTAAACCTTGAATTAAAATGTTCTCAAACTGAGATTAATTCATGTCAAAGTTATGATGTGAAGCAGATGACGCATCGTTTATATGGAACTAAACATGTAGACTTGTAGGGCAGTGTCGATGTAAATAAAGTTTTCAAAATAGAAATCATTTATTTCTGATTTTATTTATTCGGCTATCCTGAAATTAAACTTTATAGAAATAAAATAATTTACCTTACCCTCACTACAGAGCTACATAAATGACTGCAATGCATATAGAAAATGTAAATCCATAGAACTAGGAGTCGTATCTGCATTGCACCATAACCTGTAGATGATGTCATTTTCTGCATGTAATGTCCCCTGAATGTTACTGTGAATCAACAAATGCTGGTTCTGGTTACTTTTTGCTATTAGCTAAAACTTAAGTTCACTTTAAAGTTGCCAGCTGCAATCATTGCTTATTGTTATTGTGTGCTACTAAACCTAATGCTACGACACAGTGAAGTGTCAACGATAAAGTGCTTTACAGGCTAAAAGCCTCGGTATATTAGACTCTTTATTTGATGCACAGCTGAGCCAAATTTCAAAAAGTCATGCATCACACATAGCCAGGGTGAACGGTGGCTTTAGCAGCTAGTAACAGAGGAAGCATAATCATCTCTGTGCCTCAAAGTTTTGGGATTATTGGCTTCTTCTGCTATGTGTTGTAGAACAAGTTGCCCATTTGTTTGATATAAAAAAATGTCACAGGGCTTGTTGGGATCCAGTTAAATAACCAGATTAACTTAAATTAAAATCCAGTAGGTTTTAAACTGAATCTGATTCGCATCTTTTTGAACCAATAAAAGCTAGAGGGAGACTTGTCTAGAATGTGTCTAAAGTGCCAACAGTATATATATATTTCCTATATATTCTTCCAGACAACCATACAGACCTACCAATAACCACAAAAACAACCCTCTCATGTTAATAGGAGATGAAATCAGACAGTTCCCCTAGGAAGTAGAGGAATGCCTTTTTTGAATGTATGTGTAGACTTTGACACAGTGGTCCCAACAATCAAGTACCAGCAACTGTCCTCTCTGGGTGGTGGCCACTCCAACAGGGCAGGTCAGCCCCTCTTGAATTAGAATATTAAATCCACCTTCTTTGGGAAACTGGAGAATTTCTTTCCTACCACTGTCTGTAACCAGCAAATCCCCATTGGCATCCACACACATGCCAGTAATGCAGCGGAAGTCCTCTGTCTCTGAAAAGAAATGGCTGAGCTGCTTGCCAAGCTGACCATCAGTGCCCACTGAACCAATGGAGAAGCCGCCCTCCAGGTGGGGCTCATTCTGGCGTTTCTCGAAGTTCAGGGCCAGGCCCTGAGTGAAATAGACCGTTCCGGCAGCATCACATGTCACAAACTTTGGCCGGACCGCAGAGCACAAGCGGCTGTAGCTGACAACACCTACATTACGGTCCACTGCGAGACACCACAGCTTGCCCCCTTCAACATCTGTTACCACAAACTGTCCTGATGGCATGGCCGTAATACCCCAGGGTTTAATCAGCTGGTTCTTGTGGCAAGCCACACAGTGTCCATCCATGGTATAGACTTTAACTGAGTTATCATAGTTGTCGGTGACACCAATCAGACCTTGTGGAGTCACAGCAATGGATAAGGGGATTAGGTTAGGCAAGTCAGCCCCAAGGAAGCTCAAGACAAAGTTGTCGATGCTGCTGGCATTACGTCGGATTTCACGCTGAAAACCTTTGCGATTAAAGATCTGGACACGGTAGTTACCACGATCGGCTACCAGTACCTCACCTTGTGGTGTTATGCAGATGCTGACTGGTAAATTAAACATGCCAGGTAAAGTTCCCTTACAGCCCATTTTCTTTACAAACTGGCAGACTGGAGGCCCTGAACTTGGCCCAGCAGTTGACCCCCCTCCTGCATCCATGGACTTTGACTTAAAGTTACCTGGTGACCCACAAACTCCCTCTTCTACAGCCGAAACCATGACGATATCCCGATAAAGATCCACTGGAACCCCCACAGCACTCCCTGTACCCCCCACTGCTCCAGCTACACATTCCACATCACCCTCAAGCCCAGTCTCTAACCCTTCCTCCTCATCATCTGTATTGACCATGTATGCGTTTGTGGTCAAATGACCCACTTCTACAGGTTTAGACTGCTCTCTTACGATCAGTGCCGGTTCTTGCAGCTGGAACTGTGTGGGTAAGCTGCTCCTCAGATCCAGCTCCTCATCATCACTGCCTGCGCCATCATCTTTCAGCAAAGCAATATCACTCTGCCTCACTCGCATAGTCAGATAATCGCAGCGCGACACCACTTTTACCTCTGCAATATTCAGAAGGTACGTCTGCTCCTCCAGGACCTGTGCATTTAGCTTTTCCACTTCTCCCATGGAGGTTGCAAATGTCCTTCGAGATCTGCTGAGCTCCTCCTGAAAACGTAGCTCAGCTGTGGTGTATTCCTGCTGAACCGCCCGGTATTTCTGCCTCAAAGACTTGGAAATGTTGTCAATTGCTGTCTTTTTCTTCTGAATTTCTCCCATAACGTCACGGAGAGCAGCAAGCTTACCTCCCAGTTCTTTACGCCGCTGCTCAGCAGCCACTCTTATGGGCTGGACTGAATGGCCCTGATGCAGGTGACCCTCGCTTTTACAGAGCTCACAAAGTACTGTGGCACAGTCGTGGCAGAACTGTCTAGGCAGGCGGTTGCAACAGGACTTGCACATTAGCGCAGCGGCAGCAGCACTGCAGGACATAGTGCAATCTATAATCTTGAGCACAGTGAGGTTATCTGCCAGTTGGGAGATGCTGCTCATCCGTGAGACCTTACTGCAAAATGGGCAGCGTACACCATTAATGGTGTTGGCTAACAGTTTCTCTAGACATAGCCGACATACTGTGTGGCCACACTGCAGGAGTTTGGGTCGCAGCTGTTCCTGATTATAGGTCTCTAGACAGATGGGGCATTCAAGAACCTCCCTCATTAGATCTGGGTCCAGTGGGGAATATGCTGCCGCCATCTTTTGCTTGAGTAAAAAAGAGAAAGAAAGAGAGTGTTAACATTTGACCATTTTGTGTAAAATTCATTTTAAGAAAGATTTGACCCTTGAAATGAACTATTATGCAAGTGTGATTATCATAATGTTTAAGTAAATAAGGTTTTAATATTTAATATTTTTCATTTTACACTTTCATTCCTAAAGAAGTAGTATGTATATGATGGAGTAAACACTAATAATGCACTAATACATAAATATATCCTTGTTATACACATTTTCCATCAATAAAAAATATACTTTGTGTTAAAAGCTAAACTACTTAACACAGAGAAATGATTTACTTTTAAATAAAAATTATAAATACAACTAATTGAATCATTGCATGAGTTTGGTAAGAATTAGGTCTTCATAAGATATTTATTTTACAAATAATGACATGAACATTTTTCAAATAAACTATACATTTTGCCACATTTAATGTGATAGTTAACTGATTCCCAATTTCGTGTCAACTGACTGCTCAACTTTTATCTGCGTTTATTGTAAATTTGCAAACGTTTCCAATATTGGTAAGCTTAAATCTCCATTTGTTAAGCTTCTAAGGCTGTCACATAGTGTAGTAGATAGTTGTTGTTTTTTTTTTTATTTATATTTACTTAATTATCTTATGTACTCTTAAATTACAATTAACAAGACGTTCAATTATATAAAACTGTCCAAATTCTGAGTTATTGGACTCTAGCTTAAGCTTAATGCTACCAAGCTGTAACTAGCATAGGTAGCTAGCTCAGATGTGCTTAAGTGTGGGTGTGTACGTGACCAGTTATATTTAATTATTTCCAAGACCGACTAAATGACATTCAAGGGTGACAAAATGTGCTTAAAACTGACAACACCATATTGTTATCAAGTAAATATTATAATAAAATGTTCAGCTAATGTGTCTTTGAGCTAACAGACAACGATATCATGCAGTTTTAATTATTAGGAGTGATGAGTAAGCTCTTTATGCCCTGTCTAACAGCCTTATACTCTCTTGTTGCCTCAACACAGGTTGACATTGCCTTGCTGGCCTACAAATGACAACTATGTCGAAGGCCTCTACACATGACAACAAACGTTAACGATGTCCTTTCGCTTAAAGTACACATCATAGTGCGTTCAAACAATATCACGTGGCTAACTGAGAGAGGCGTCCGCCCACAGATTTATATATACACATTCGGATCAAAATGATGTTTTCATTCCTTTTGGTAAAACATTACCTCTTCTTCCGTGTTTGCTAGTAGAGAGTATTATGGTCGTGCAGCCTTTCTGTTAATGCTACTGCAGCTGCTGGCTAGTGAGACACACACTGCAGTGTTGAGCACTACAACGTGCAGTCGTTTGTTACGTAATACGCAAACATCGAAGGCAACGGTTGCTATGATTGGCTGTGGAGCACGCTTATACACTATTCATTCTACGTTCATTGGATGCATACATATTGGCCGTTATGTGGTTAAGGTAAATTTATATTCAGTCGACGAGAATTTCATATAAACCGTGAGCGCATTGCGTCTAGATTATAGTATTTCAGTGCATTTCATTTGCTCGAAACAACCTTCTATGTAAACAGTTAAACAGTTGGTGCTGTATATGAATACAACTGCACTAGTGCTGCAGAGAAAAATTGTAACTGGTTAACTTGAGTAAACAAACTATAGCAAAGTAAAATAAAATAAATTATATAAAATACAATTTTAGTTGAATGAATTTAATGTAGAGTCCGCAGTTTAAAACGCAATCAAAGATGTCCAGATGTTGAAAAAACGTTCACTACAGTGAGCTTGTAATTATAAAAAGAGGCCACTAGATGTCAGTGCAAGTCTACTAAATGATGTTCGTGCACTATAACACACTAGGAATAGACATAGGTAAGTGTAAGATATTACCCTGCTACAGCAAAGTACTTTATAACTTTTTCATAGATGTTTTGCTAAACCAATATTTTTTTATAAGGTTTAAAAAAGAGGAAAAAAGTTTAAGAATAAGAGAGTGTTATTCAATATAAGCTGTGGATAACAAACCCTGAAGATACCGCGTCTGTTTGGATCCAATCCAGTCTGTAGTACAGTTCTGTATAAGATTGTTTATCTGAGACCAGACCTATGCAGACATAAAAAATACCCCATCAAAGGACATGTGTCCTCATCTAATGTATAAAGGCCCATTATTTTCCCCTTTTTACAAACTCTTGCTTTTAATCCCTATAACTGTGACAGATACACACACACACAGGGATAGTTCACATAGGTGTACATAAATATTATAAGTTAAAGTCACAGCAGTAGCTGAGGACTTAAAGTTGAAGGACATGTCATCTACTTTTTGGGGCGTTCATTTATCTATTTAGTTTTTAACAACATTATGATTTAAGTACTAGTATCACCCTCATGGAGATATTAAAGTCATATAATAATAATAACTTTTAGGCAAGTAATTGTTGAAAATCCTTAAATGTTTTATGTAAATAGTAACTTAAAAGTGACTTTACTAGAAAATATGCATTTGGAATAAAATGTACATGTTTTCTAATAACCCTAATTTACATTTTTTATGCCTTGTTTGTTGTGTTTTTCCTTTGAAATATTTATCTCTGTTTTTTATTAACTTGTCTGCATAAACTAGTCATGCTATCAGTCTGTCCATGTGATTATGTTAAAGAGACTTATATTTCTCTATTGTATCAAGGTTTATCTGCAGCTTGCAGCACAGACTGATGATGCATCATATGTCAGTGCTGCAAAATGAGCCAAACTTTAATGCACTTCTTTTTATTAGAAAGAATATCACTCACTTTGACTGATTCCATTTGTAGTTTGTTCTTTTCAAAGTAAATGTGCCACATCATCACAAATAGCGGATCTGCTTTACTTAAATATGTGGCCTTGTGTGTCAAATTATTTAAAAACTTAGCCAGCAACCTCTTTACAATGAAACCTCTCCTGCTTCTGCTTCTGCCTTGTATGTTATCGTCCTGCTTAAAGAGGAAATAAATGGAAATTATTCCCTCATGTACAGTAGGAGCATCAAATAGTGGTGGTTGAAGAGTGCAGTCACTCTCAGCCTTCCTCCACTTTATCCACACTATCATTTGTCCTTTTTCACTATTTATAAAGTGATTGTGTCAGTGGATTTCTTTATTTCCCTCTCTTGCAAGGTAATGCAGGGTATCTGGCATACTTAATACATCCTTAATATTCCTAGCAAAGATGTCTCACCATCATTATTTATTCCTTTTTTAATATATATTTTTTATTTTCATATTTTACTGACCATTACTACATCCTTTCTGCTATCTAATCTGCCAGAGGCAACAGACCAGGGAGCTGGAGTCGGAGGGCGACGTGAGCTTAAGTCAGTTCCCTTCATCAACTATGTGTCGGCTCTGCAGAAGAGCCAGTTGTTGTCTGACGACTTGGTGAATGGTGTTGAGATCCGGTGCGAAGAAAAGGGCAGCTGTCCAGCTGGCTGCCACCTGTGCCATCACCAGACCATGATGGGGGGAGTGTCAGCGAGAGGCCGCAGTGCTACCAGCAGGAGCGGTGAGCAGCCTTCACCAATCCCTGTCCTGCTGGAAGTCAGCCGTGTTGTGCCCCTTTACAGCCTGGTCCAAGACAACATCACCAAAGAGGTGAGAACAAAGTGTGGGAGTAAGAAACTATTCATATATTTCTAAATGTGTATGCGTGTGTCAAGAAAGGGATAGACCCAAAAAAAATTCCTATAAATGTCAAGGTTCACCTTGCTCTGTGAAACTATTGTAAATGATTTTTATTGGACTCAGTGCTGGATTTCTTTCTTTAAATCTGACATGTCTAAATCATATGACAACTAGCATGTCTAATTTAATATACCATAGGATGCCATTAGATGGTGGCATAATTCTGTCTGGCTTTTTGTTGTTCAGTGAAGTGCTGAACTGCTGCAGACATAACACTTCCCC
Organism: Pseudomugil tenellus; assembly: GCA_037177515.1. NCBI lineage: Eukaryota > Metazoa > Chordata > Actinopteri > Atheriniformes > Pseudomugilidae > Pseudomugil > Pseudomugil tenellus. Next base: position 10,743,232 of record JBAMHX010000021.1, read on the forward strand.
TCTAGATGGCATGAGTTGGTTAACTTTGACCACTGGAAATCAGTACTGTAATATAGAGAGCATAAAAAGGATGACATCATGGTTTTCTCTTGTGGGAGTCAGTGTATA
>JBAMHX010000021.1:10743414-10758110 GCA_037177515.1 Pseudomugil tenellus
TATATATGAACGTGTGTGTGTGGGTCTAAACAAGCACGCACAGCTGAATGTAATATCAGCTTAATGACCACATGCTGTGTTTATGATTCATCCTGTATAAAAAGTCTTTCGATCTTTTTACAGCAAAAGTTAATCATATCAGATTTATTTTCCAGAAGCTAATTTAGGAGAAGGCTCTGGCTTCGCTTGACATTTAGTTGACCACATTTTGCCCTGTTTGTGCTTCATTTTGCATTCGTCTTCTGACCTAACATCTGGTGTTTGTGTGTGCGTTGTTGCTGCTCTGCTCTCAAAAAGGCAGGTGACTCACACTCAACACACATTAGAGTGGATCGGTCTCCCCGATAACCAATCATCTAATTATCATACTTTAATAAATACATATTTATACAGAGACGAACGCACTCAAGATAACACGAGCACAGCATTAATCTCTGTACGTGCCACCCATATCAAGCATCGGAGTTCCAAAGAAAAGAATTTGCAATCAATACCAGACAGCCCATAGTGGGCTTTGTCGATACTTAAACGTGAGGAAGAGAAAAATGTCTCTTTTCCCGCTATTCCGAACACCTCACTACCCATCCTCCTCTCTCCCTCAACTCTCTCGTGGTCTTTTGGGGAATTGGAGAGTGAGATGTATGAGAAGGAGGAGAAGGGCTAGACTGCAGTGGATCGCTCTGGCAAGCCCTTCTGAGGTAGCTTGAGGCAGGATTATTAGCTTCTTATTGATGTCATCGACCTCTAGGGAGGGAGGGGAGTCCATCACTCTGCTCCTCTTTTTCTCGCTTTATCCTCTGTTCTTGGCCACAGCTGCTGCTAGTCAGAATGGCACATGCGTATATTGCATTAGAGGCGAGCGGCAACCTGCCCATCCACACACACTGCCACTCTTTATCTCTGTGTCACACACACACACATAATTTTGCTTGAGACTATCTTTCTACTTGACTGGGTCTATCAGGAAAGACAGCTGCCATGTTGCAAAAGCTTTTTCAAAAATGAGATTCTTTTTTTTTCTTTCACTATAAATCCATGGAAGCAATCAAAACAGAAGCTTAGTAGTTCAGCTCATGATTAGGTGGTCTATGATTGTATCTATATGTATGTTATCTATTTGGATGGATGTGTCTGAGGATGTCTACTACCTGGCTTAAATGGATATGTCACTCTTGCTTTTGCTCCCTTCGTCTCTCTTTTTTTTACCTGCTGGCATCTTTTAGTGACCTCACCCAGGCTGCCTGACTGTTTGACAGGATATGTCATGTCCCTTTTATATCGATCGCATAATAAGCCAGAGGGATATATTGCCCTTTTCTGTAAAAAGCACAACAAAGAATGAAATGAAACCAAATTAAATGGAGGAAAGGCTAGACCTGTTACTTCCTTTTTAGTTTTTACTGCCTTTACAGCCTGGTGTGTGTATCCTTGGGGTTTACATTACCAGCTGATTAGGAATATAGAGAAACTAATATCTGGAGAACTAATTCTTTCAGTTAAAGCTGTGCTTGCACATACAATACCTTAACACGTTTAATATTCCAAAATAGAGCGACATGAGCTTGAAACTGTCCAGATTTCCCTCATCTCAGACAATGTTAAGCCTTAAGAATAAAAAAAGGTCTGTTGACAGTGTTGAAAAGCCATATTTAAAACATACAAAAGGCAACTCATGCTGTGTTTTAGAGCCATTTATTTACATGAATTTTTTTGTTTGTCCTTAACTGTTTAGATGAAATACCATGAATTTTAAAAATGGTATTAGTAATTTCTTTTAAACATTTCTGACACACCAAGTGCTAAAGGTGTAGGTTTACTTGTAAATGGGCTAATCCTTTATTTTTTTTGCTCATCTGTGATAACCATGTTCTGCATTTGGTAGCTTAGGTTTGAGTTTTACTCCATCTTTGTTTTGGAAGTAAACACTTCTCTGTTCTCTGACTTTATTTGATTTAAACTTGGTCCTGATTGGAAGTTGACTGGAGCCCGTTGAGGAGTTGGACTGGGCATGACTGAGGTGGACCTGATGTGTCCATGCAAATACACACGCACGCACAATGACTCGCGCAGACTGTTTCGGTGCCAAGGAAAAATACATCACTCCATAAATAAATAAGCTTACGCCTGTGGTGCTTGCCAGTAGTTCTGTGTCTTGTGTTACTTTGACTGAATTATGGCAAACCTTTTGAACAAATTGGTTTTGAGTCTAATGGGACAGAATGCTCTATACTATGCAGATTGCTTGCTGCTATGTTCCCACAAAGTATTGCAGCCCAACAAAAGCACTGTCTCTAACATTTTGAGTGGGTCAGATCAAAGGTGGCACCAGGGCTTCGCAGAAGAGCAGAGTAGTGACAGAAAGCAAGTTCCATGCAGTTAAGGCATGTGAAAGACTTAGCCCTTCTTCAGCAGCTAGTGCCAAAAAGTTTAGCCATGCAAATCTAGACAGATAAACATCAAGCTGTACTAAATCATCATGTTTGATGTTTTATCTAAATACCTTTTATTAAGTACCTTACGGAAGCCTTTAAAGCAAAAACATCAGTAGACATGTTCAGTCAGTAGTGATAGGCTGTAACTGCAGCTGCTTTGGGTTTTTGTTTGCTGTGAGACTGGGTCTTTAACCTGGTCTTCTACAAATGGACAGCAGCTCAGTTCAGTTATATTGAGATCAAACACCCAAAAGGCTGTTGGATTGTTGTCCTTCTGAATGATGAAATGTCATCCAAAGAGATTTGATGTACTTGCATATATCTGGGGGCACAGCTTGCCTTAGTCTGTCTCAGCACACATCCTATTATGCATTTCAGGGGTAAAATCTTAAATTAATGTAAAAAAAAACCTGAAAAACTGTCAGTTATGTGCAAAATGGATGCCTGAACTATAACTGAATTGTATCCTTGCTTAACTGATGAAAGGATCATGAACATCAATGTTTTTATTCCATCCTGTTTTTGTTAGTTAGCTTAGCTAAGGTTGATTTTTTTTTCTTTCTCTTTTTTTTCTATGAGTCCATAGTAAAAACTTGATTTTGAATTTTTGGTTCATTCTGAGTCGCATAAAGTCTTATATTTGAACTCAGCCTTGAATAAAACACAGCCAGTCAAACAGTTAGTAAACATATCCCATTATTTACAAATTTGGGGAAATTTGAACATTGTGTTAAAAGGTTTTGTGTCTCAATATTAGTAAAAGCTAAATTGAGCTAAAAATTAGGCTTTGGTACTCAAATCTCTGACTAAAAAAAATCCAAAAAGTGTGCAACTGTGTTTGTGTTTAGAATATTGGATATGTTTATGGGAGAATTGATCAGTACCCATTCAGTTTGCTTCCATCACCATCTCATATTTGTATATGACTAGGATACCCGAAACAGCAGTACACCCTAAATACTGTGGTTAACTTTCAGTAATTATCTACCACATTGCTCAGACCAGCACTTTTTGCAGTCTAATGCACATATAAACTTTTGATTCCTGGAATGTCACTGCAGCACAGAAGAGAGTGCATGTTCCTATATGGTAGATCATTAAACAGATTTATACACACTCTGTGTGGCCAGTATATACAATGTACTTGTCAAAACCCACAAAGCATTAATTACATCAGCAGTAATTCAGACTTTTAGTTTGTGTATTCCATAAAACTAAACTGGCAACCCTGACAAACCTTCTTCTCCTATTACAAAGACACAGACGAAACAGCCCTAACAAAATTTTCTATATTCGTGTCTTCTGTCATGGTTCAAATGAATGGTTCAAAGCAGAGTAGATACCCATTCCATTAAAGGCTTGATTTGCACATTTTCGAGTCCATCTTAAAACAAAAGTCATATAAAAAATGTAGCTGCCTCTACTCTTTGTAAACATCAGACAAGCTTTTAAAAAATTAACATAAGAAACTTTGAGAAGCACACTGTCCCTTAGTGTGAGTTTTAACCTGAGCTGCTCTGTTCCACGTTGTGGAAGCTGGTTGGGCTGCACATGCTCGTTAGTGCAAGTAAGTCCGCTGTGGAGTCTGGAGCAGGCTAAATTACTCCCCTGAATAAACCATGTCTCTTGACAGAAAAGCCCTCCCATTAATCTCTTGGATATATATCTCTTCCTCTGGTGGATACCTCGTCTTCTCTCCTAGATAAAGCATTTCCCACAAGCAGTATAATGAACTTGAAGTTAGATTTTAGTGTAGTTCTAGGATCTTTGGGACTTGAATTCTTCTGCTCTGGTGCAACGATGTTTTTTCCACGCTTGTGTACTATTCCATAAGACTCCCTGGAAGGACGCTTGGAAGACTCTTGAAGAATTGCAAAATATAAGTCACATTTTACATATATATTCAACTGTGCGCCTATTTTATAATGCATCCTAAAATTACATTTGAGGGTTTTTGTGTGACATGGCAATCACACATCAACCTTTAGGTGAACTAACCCTTCAGCTGCCCCAAGTGTCGCATTTCCTGGAAGTGGTACCTCTGATAAGGTTCCTAGAAACAGCCTATTGGCTTCTTTGTTAACACCATTACCCTTGAATGATTGGAAAGGCCACATAGATCTACGGATGTGTGCGCATACACACACACACACACACACACAGACACAGATGTGTGCTCTGACTTAGACTCTTTACCACCACTGGTGATTATCTTATAAATCAATACTGTGGGCCAGCTGGCCAGTGTTTTTGTGTATTAGCCTCTGAATACGGACAGTAATTTGGTCAGCATAGACTAGACAAACAGATTAATACATTAAAGCGGTCACAATGGCCTCACTTGCCTTCTTGTAAGTCACGACTGACTTCTACGAAAGTGAAAGGTCCACATTGTGTTTTGGTGCCAGTGAGTCTGCAGCGCCTAAATGACGTCAAGGCTTGGAATTTGTGTGGCTGGAATTGTTGTTGATGCTCATTGGTCTTGTTGTTCATTGCTCTTGTGTAATGTTCAAGGCAGGAAGTGATTACATTTCAGCTAAATACGTTCACTATCGTTAAGGTCAGTCGAGATGAATTGTGGCATATTTGTGAAATGGTAGATCCATGTATCCATTGTAAAAGTGGGGGTTTCATCCAGCTCTGAAAGAAAATATTTCATGGCTTAACGTTTTTTGTCTTGCACTGCCACAGTCAATGTTCAGATTAACGTCTCCCTGTCAAAACACTTGCTGTTCTAACATGAAGCATGACATAAGTTTTGTTTTGTATATCAACGTTGTCATTTCTCAATGGGAAGGGTATTGATCCATGGGATTCTGGGAAAGACATTATCTGTAACTAATCAATAAAGAATAGGGTAGACCTGTCTATGCAACTCTGCTAGCTGCTGCGCTAAAAACCTGTATTAATCAGACCAAAGCCTTTCATTGAGTTTGTTCATTTCACAAAAAAGATTTTTCTTTACTGACCCAAGCTGTTTTCACTTGCACCCAAACGTACATGTTGCTTTCATCACTACCAGTCATTTGACATGTTATCACTTTATATGTAGCAGTTAACTATTGCTTTTTTTTCTGTGAAACCATCACTGTTTTATGCTCCCCCACCCAACTCCCCACCCCATTCCCTAAACCACAATTAGATTCACTGTTTACCCAGTGGAGACTGGCTTGCATTACTTTTTAAACATAAACATGGTGGTAATCGCTTTGTCTGTTTTTCACATGTGCAACCATGCAATCAAGCACACAGACTCATATGGGGTTTTTCTAGGAATCTGACGGTGGTAAATACATGGCAGGCTTATGGTCTTTCCCTCTTTTGCCCCTTCAATCGAAGGTCATTTCTCATATGTGTCTAGTGTTTGTGCTTGCATACACCCTAAGTCCAGTTTTGTGTCTGTTTCTGTGTGTGTGGGTTGCCTTTGTCTGTGGCCTGCTTCCCATCGACTTGGGGTGGCGAAATTTCTGTTTCTGTTGTCTTCCGGCAGCCGTTACCACATGGATTCAGGCAAAAGGGGGAGAAATGTTCTAAAAAAATTTTGTGTTGTTTTCCATGTGGTTATTCTATAGCCACGGATTACGGTCCATACGTACCCCCTATAATGACTGCTCACTCAGAATGCTTGTATAGAGGGCCTGCTTAATGAGAAAGCCTCAAATGCTCAGGGACACCCCACCTCCCCCACCATCCGCTTTAATTCCAGTAAAGTGAAGGATTGCTTTGAGAGTTGGAGGTCTCCTTTTTCACACTTTTGTTTCCTTTTTCATCTTGTTGATGTTTTACTGTCCTATTTTCCATAGTCTCTTAAGGGTCACCCCCCCCTCCCCTTTTTCCCCTCGGTTATTCCTCTGCTGCTCATTTAGGTCACTTGCACTGTTGAAGTACTTTTCCTGGAGTGGAAGCAAGTAGTGTTGGAAAAAAAGATCATTCCCATGAAACTCTGTTGAGCTAACAATGCTATGATATGAAAATGCTACTATCAGCTTGTAGGTTTTTTATCAGCTTTCTGACTTTTTCTTTTTTGGGGCCAAGCTGTCTGCCTTTCATGTCAGTGCTATGAGGAAATCTCTAAATGTCACTTCATCTAATCAACCCACTGCAGGAATCTTCTTTGGCATTTCTCCAATGAAATGAAACAGCCCCCCATGGAAATCAATCATTAATTGGAGTTTGTGTGTACATGCTGCACACGTGCAATTCTTAGAGATATATATCATCTCCTCACTTGCTTTGCTTTCTGATAAGTGAATGTCATGGTGCTTCTGCATAGAGGGACTTCTGTCTGTTGTCTGTTGGATGCCTGGTACCCAACGATAATGTTTCTATGCGATTCTTCCAACCCTCTTTTCTTTTTGCAACCATGATCAAGCATATTGCCAAAGTAGTATGCATGAGGCAGCACTGCTAACAAGTTGGAGCATATAAATAAGTGAGGGCTTCATTGATCCGTCGTGTGACGGGGGAGCCAGAGTGCTTGTGAACTTCCTTGAACTTACTCTATATCATGCCTGTGGCTTTAGGGAAAGCCCTGACATTATACTTTATTTCTTTGACGGTTATATTGGCATTTTGCTGCCTTTTAGAGGATGACTGAGGTTCTGCCTTTGATTTTTTTTCCCTTTTTTTCTTCTTTTTTTATGCCTTATTCCGTAAATAAAGCAGCACAAAAAGATGTTAGGAGATGATGTCACCTCTTAAGGTCTCACTACCCTCCCTTTCCATCCCCTTCAGAGTCAGACTGGCAGCAATATTAACTGATCTCACATACAAACGCATAGATGAGAAGTGACACAGCTCTAACGTCTCCATCATAAAAGCTGCATAGATCTATGATATCACACTGTAAGCTTGTCAGTGCAAGCGAGGTGCTCCTGTCTTCGGGTAATTGGGGTAGGTTGAAATGAAAAGGTCATGATGCATGCAGAGAAGGGTGTACTTTTGCAGCTCTGTCTCAATCCCTCTAAAGCTGATTTTGAAATTTCGAGCATCATATCTTCTTTAAGTGGCAATAATTGTAAAACTCTGCTAGTTGCTGCTAATTTCAAGGGGCATTTGAAAATAAATTATTGCGTTCAGTGGAAGATCATGGGAAAAAAGATGTAACTGTGCCTGTATGTGTGGATGTATGGAGGGTAATGACGGAAAGGGAGAACATAGGTGGGGTGGTAGATGGGGGTGGGCTAAGCTTAGATGGACATTGGGCACATTTTCCAAGAGATAATTGCATTTCTCTCACCTGTTACCCTTTACAGGCCTTCAAGAGTGCCACAATGAGCTCATACTGGTGTGCTGGAAAGGGCGATGTCATTGATAACTGGTGTCGCTGTGACCTGAGTGCCTTCAGCAAAGATGGGATGCCTAACTGCAGTCCCCTCAGGCAGCCGATGTAAGTGTGACGTGACACCATGACACCTAGGGATCCATGCACAGGAGAGGGTTTCTGGATGCATGCACTGATGCACATATTTATACACACACATATGCACACATACCTGCCTCTACTGACTCCCGGGGCACTTAAGAAAGTTGTAGACCCAAGCACAGTCCCTGAAGTTCTAATAACTGTCAGTCAGCTCTTGCACTCCCCCGAAAAGAACATGGTCTCATTGAAGGTGTCCTAATAATACTCTTGAGGCTTTTGTGAGTCATCCACCCCAGCGTTTGTTGCCTCAAGAACTTCAAAAAAGAAACAGTAGGTTGAAAGAACAAGACTTTAGAGGATGAGAGAATAAAAATACATCAGGTAATTTGGGCTTCGTATGATACAACCCTGTGCTGTAGTTTTATGGAATTTTTATAGTGCATAACTAGGATTTTATTGTTTTTGATGTTTTATAAAGTAGATAAAAAATACATTCAATATATAAAAATAGAAAAAAGCCTCACTATATGTATGTTTAGAAGTAAAATGTTGTATATTAAAACATGTGGCACTGTTTTTAAAAAATGAATGCATGAAAACCTTAAAATGCCACAATGTCCATACTATATTGTGATGGTTAGTGTAAAGTAGATTTAATGGTTAGCCATCATTTAGAACTGTATGTTAAAGAAGTTAAATTTGAGCTTTAAAAAAACAAGATATTCAACCTAAACAGGGGACATCTTTGTCTTGCACTGCCACAGTCATGTGTTGACATCTTTAGGGCCGCCTTGGCTTCATCCATTTTGACTGTCCTGTTAGTTCTTGGAGTTTTAAAATCTTTCTCTGGGCCAAGTCTTTTCTGTAAACTGCATTAAGTTTTTTCAGTTTTCCTTCCTAATGATAGTCCAAGTTAAAGGAAAATTATTCTGATGAATCTGACCTACTCTTCAACTAAACTAATTGAAGATTCTTCAGCAGATACTTAAAAAGGATGGACTGCAGGACTCTTGGCAAAGCTAACCTTAACAAAAGAAAGTTTTATTTCATTAGATCATTAGATGAATACAAGTTCTTTAGTCAAACCAACATTTAATTTTTTTTAACTACACACTTTTCTATGGTTGAACATTCAAATATGCAACTATTTCCTGAATAAGGGAAAATATCAATAATCAGAATCCATGACAGATGTGGTGTGCAAGAAAACAGACCAATACCAACATCTGGATCAGGTCAATGTAGGCCTGAATCCAGTTCTTCTTGCTGAAGAGTAAAATGCAGGTGGAGACGTGTGACAAGCAAACTAGAAATTAAAAGCATAATTTGACAGCTGTAATGTCAAATATAGACTATGATACTGATTGTTGAAAAGTGGTGTGAGTAATGTCTTGTTTTTTCTTTGTTTTTTTCTGTTACTTTTTTTAAGCTTAAAAAACTAATGGAATGGCTGAGATTATTTATTTAATTGTTTCTTAAGACTGGTTTCTACTTGCGCAGCATCTGAGTGAGTTCGGGTCCACGTAGCTGACACAGAGGGAGTATGTGTTCAGGGAGCATAAGGTAAAATTGTTGTTTTGCAGTTTATTTCTGTGAGTAGCAGTAAAACCAGTATCAGCCAGGAAACTCCACAGGGCAAAATGTTCCTGAACTTTTTTTCTTTCTTTCTTTTGTTTTTTGTTTGGAATGGTAATTACATGTAGTGGTTTGTTTTTATGCGATGTATCTAGTAAGCAGAGCTCCAGAGCCCAACCTAGTAACTTTACAAAAGTTCTGTTTTGGCTTTTTTATGTATTACATACCTGGTAACAAGTAATCACAGTATGACCAATCATAAGGTTGTAAATCAGTGTAGCTCAGTGTATCTGCTCAGCTGTGTCCGCATAGCTGCTTAGCTGTGTTTGTGTAGCTGGGGGGCACATTAGGTCTGAAGAAGTGTATGATGGTTATGGTGTAACCAACCTGACACAGATGTTGTGCAAGTATAAACTGTATTTAGTGTACATGACCATATATTTAAGTACATTCCAGGCAGAGAAAACAAATAGTTTATTAAAGATTCACATAGAATCAAAATCTGGCATAAGAGTGAATTTGAACTGTCTTGGCTGCATTTTTGTATGTTAAACCATGTTTTCATTGTGCTGCACCTTTAGTTTGCGCCTCGCCCCATACCTGGAGCCCTCAAGCACAATGGTGGCCATGGAGTGGATGGATGTGGAGCCTCTGATCGGCTGCAAAGTTTCCGACTACATCATCCAGCATAAACGAGTAGAGGATCCTTTAGAGGCAGAAGTCTACACAGGTAGAAAGCTTGAATTGATTTCATTTTTAAACATTTTCTTTTGGGCAAATTGTTTGGAACTGATACTTTCATTTCTTTTTGCCACTTCAAGCCTTTAATTTCAGGACTGTCAGCAGAGATGAGGACTTAAATTTGGGACTTAATTTGGAGTCGCACATATATTGATTTTAGACTCAACTTAGTTACCAAAAAAGTTACTTAATTAAAGGTTATTGATTGTTGAAAAGAAGACTTCTTTACATAAACTACTGTCTTTGTCATGTCCCGCATGGGATAACATAAAAGTAAGGACATCCACTAGACCCACTGGAACCAATGCATTTTTATTGGGTCTGTTTATTAGAAAAAATTGTCACAACATTGCTAAAACTTGTGACTTGATTTGAGCCTCAAAATGTAATATGTGACTTGGACATGAACAAAAAAGAATAACAGTAATTCAATAATGACTTGGTAATACATGGCTTAAGTCAATGTGCTGATGAAGAGCTTAAATAGACTTCATAAAGACACAAAAGTTTAAAGCCACCAAATGAAAAAAATATGTTTGGTGAGATTACGAGAGAATTTAGGAATAACGGAGTTATGGTTGTACTTGGAGGAAATGAAGTGAAAGTTTTAGTGTGGATATAGAATAAAAGCAAGATCTTTTACAGACAGAGAAAATGACGTAAGGCAATTTATCAGACACCATGTGGGGCTGACCATTGTGTTGGGGATGTGTGTGTGAGGAAAATGGTCACTGTTGTGATGAGAGGTTGGGGTGAGTCAGAGGAAAGGGCGAGATTTAATAATACCCGAGAAATGAGGTAGCCTGGAAAAGGCTGGCTTTAGACATCAGGAGGTATGGACAGGCCATCCATCACCCCTGAGAGGAGTGCTGATGAAGCGTGGGCACCAATGAGCAAAGAGAGGCCACAGACAGCCAGACACAGGCATGCTGGCAGAGGTGAGGTACGAAGGGGCAGATGGTGAGGGTGACTCACTTTGCTATGTGCCAGTCACCACTATAAATCATGTTGTAACAGAGAAAGTCCAGATTCAGAGTCATTGTTTTCAACTTATTGCTTCATTTTTGTTTTTTTAACCTGTCTTGTCCATCTCTATAGTTACTTTCAATACCTGGACAAATCAATCTAATATTGTGATGGGAAAAAAATTCCAAACGAAGATAAGAAGTAGTGAGAATTAGGGAATTTTAATCGGAATGCCATTAGAACTCTGAGTGAAAACATAATTTGAACAGTATGGGCATGTATCCGAATCTGGATGGATCCCATCACAGCTACAAATTCTAAAAAATGTGGTTTCTCTGAAGCTTCATTGTTCTCTCGACCATGGTTTTTGGAATGGATAATCGTAGACGATTTATTAAATAATAGCCTCTTAAAGTGAGAAGATCTTGTTCTCTGGAGATGAAAGGACATTTTGTTTAAGGAGTATCAATTTCTAACACATGGACAGACTTTATTTGAATGTTTTAAAGATTTTTACCAATATCTCAGAAACATGTTTTGTAAAAATAAATGTATGCTGAAACCAAAAACTGGTATAGAAAAAAAGTCCACATTTGCCCGTTTACTATGGCCACCTTGTTTATACAAAGTAACTAACTCCAGAGTTACATGTTCTCAAGCTCAGCCATTCTTCTGTGGCTAGTCCACTACAATTTTCTTCACAGCTCCTCTTGACTTTAAAAGACGGATAAACAATCCCTAGATTGAAAGCTGCTAGCAAAACCAGTTCTTTAGCGTTAGCCTTGGAGAAGCACCAGTGGAGCAATTTGGGGATAAATACTTTGCTCGAGGGTGTCTTAGTGATTTTCTGGAAAGCAAGTGTTTCTCTCCCATTTTCCCTTTTTCATATTTTCCAACGCTGCTAGACAATTCGAACACATGAGATTGTAGTTGACCAACTTACGGTGGGTATGCACTAGGGGATTTTTATTATGATAAAACCATATTTGACAATTGCATAGGGGAAAAATCGTCATGCAAAACTCCAGTAAGTGATGATCCTTGTCAGCATGAGGCATTGTAAAATGCAAATTGAATTCTAAGTTTCCAAAGTAGACTAGAATGATAAGTTGCCAAGTTTCTTTACGATTAAATTGCATAATTTCATCTGTCAACTCTGGACACCTCTAGAATATCCAATGGCAGATTGAAAAAGCCCCAGTACTACAGCTAACTATAGTTGTAAGTCTTTGTACAAATACATGATTAATGAAAAGAATTAGGTATGATGTAGAGATAGGATGTTGACCATTAACATGCAAAAGATAGTATTCATTTGGTGTTGGTAACAGAAGAGGCTAAAGCCTGATCCACATGCCCTGAAAGTTGACACAGTGCATCAGGCTGGTATCTGGGAAAGAAGTAAGATAGACAGCCACACGAAGACACTTATCCATGCTGAGAATGAGTCACACATGTAGAGCATACACATTCAGCCATGTGCACACTTATACAGATGGCAGACAGAGACTAAGTGTGGAGCTCCATCAATCACATCCAAATGAAAGTGTTCTAGTAACTTAAAATGAGTTATTTTGAATATATAGATGATGATACACCATCTATGTCTGCCATGTTGCATTGCCATCTTTAAATAGGGTAGCCGAAATAAAGGTGGCATAGAGGTTTTAGCTTTGAATCCACAAACATGGTTGTTCAGCAATCCTCTGTACAGTATTCTTCTCTTTGACTCTGCTAATTTAATGTTACTTCTTAGATAAAATGTCAGAGATGGCTAATTTGTTAGTTGGCCTACAGAAATCATAAGAAAAGGCAACCCTGCGCCTCTTTCAGACGTATTTTTCTTCGTGTTTCATAATTCTTTAGCCAACTTGTCAAGGAGAGTGGGGAATGATGTCCTCAGTCTATTCACACGATCGCACACGATGACATTAGCTATTAACGGTAGCTTGGTACGGACCACATGCTTGTAACTTATTGGCATCAAAATAAGAAAACTGAATTATGTTTTATTCTGTACTTCTTCACTTGACGGGACACTAAATTCAGCACGATGGTAACATTTTCACATTTGGGACTCTAGCGGTTTTGGTAGAAGCAGTAAAGTGCTTAAAAGGCAAGGTGCCAGAGTGTACTTTTCTGTTGTTTGCATTTAATTAGTGCAAATGGGAGTAATTCTTACATGCTGGCACCTTAAAGAAGAGTTGTTTCTGTGTTTGACTTGCAGGGGGTTTTTTTAATGGCTTGGTGACCTACGATCTATATTTTCTGAATGAGCCATAGGTCACTCAGGTCCATCATTTGGACTCAATCAACAATTTATCTGATGTGAATTTCCTTACTTTGTGGTATGTATTGATTTTATATGTCTACTGAAAGCTGATTAAAAAAATCTGGGTTTTCTTATTTTGAGTTTTTTTTCATAAAGAGCCATGGTCCCCCATCATTCATGGATTTACCATGTTAGTTCATGGAGTCTTTCAAATATGCCCTTGCCCTCAGCAGTCCATCAGATTTTCTTTTTGAATATTCTGGCATAAGTGCAGCTTGCATCAGAGCACCACACACAGATGAGCAGTTTTCGAAGTGTATGATCAGATCTGTGACTGTTTGTCTTGGACATTTGCGTGAAGACAAAAGCTCAGCTACCAGATGGCAGCCAAGGATGTTGGATGTGTGCAGGGATCCCAAATACTAAGCCTTTGTTACTTTTTTTTTTTTTTTTTTTTTTTTTTTTTTTTTGATCGCCTCTTTCAACAGATCTAAACCAGGACATAGAATTGAGGATGGATACCAGTTGTAAAGGGAGGCTTTCCCCAGTTTTTTAGCTTTGCAAGTTCACTGTAGGGTGCGTTGATTCTGCGTGTTCTTTTTATACTTTGTGAAAGAATACACCCATGTTTTGGACTACGTTCAAACTGCGAAGACTCAAATCCATTTTTTTTTACCCCTATGTGATCTGTATCTGATCTTTTATAATAGTCTGAATGACACATCCAATTTTTTCAAATGCAACACAGACAACTTGGATATGTGGTCCTAAATTTGATATGTATCTAATCTGTTGCCATGCGACTTCAGTCTGAACAGCTATGTCGTATTATTCCAACCTACAGATCATTGATACAGTTTTTTAGAGAGGCGCTCAGGAATGTACATGAAGGTTCTGCTCGGCATTGGAAAAGTAGGCAATGCATCACTCTTTTACCACTCCTGGCTGCAACTTTGTACCCACACGTTTCTCTGTGCAGGTGTTGCTGCCACAGCTTCACAAAAAAATACTCTCTTCTTCTGTAAACTATGCCATTGAAAATGTGGCTGCTACGGCTGGACAGTAACTTTGAAATAGCAAGATGTGCTCCGCTGTTATTGTCAATGTTTACTTCCATAAACATGAAGATGTCACTCACATTTTCTTCTTCTTCTTCATCTTCTATATATATATAGATATAAATATATATCTATATCTATCTATATATATCCATCCATCCATCCTTCCATCCATCCATCCATCCATCCATCCATCCATCCGTCTATCCACCATCCATCCATCCATCCATCCATCCATCCATCCATCCATCCATCCATCCATCCGTCCATCCATCCGTCTATCCATC
>JBAMHX010000021.1:10758210-10769781 GCA_037177515.1 Pseudomugil tenellus
CCCCCCCCCCCCCCCCCCCCCCCCCCCCCCCCCCCCCCCCCCCCCCCCCCCCCCCCCCCCCCCCCACCCACACACACACACACACACACACACACACACACACCCTGGAGAGATGGGAAGGGTGGGTGAGGGAGGATTTTTTTTTTTTGTATGTTCAAGACAGGCAAGAGTTGATACAGGCATTACTGATTGCATTTATTGGTAATTTCATGATCATGGAGTCACAGATGGAAACAGTCAGGACTAGGCCTGCCTTACACTTAAGAATGGCAAATGCTGTTTCTGCGAAGACCACAGCTGGAAGCAGATGCAAGCCTCTAAGTGTATACTGAAACATCTGTAGATCATTGTGAATGGCAGAAGACATGGTATATAATCCAACTCAGCTTGATTTGTATTTTTCCAATTCGCAGCAAAGCCATCTCAGGGCTCTTTACAAAAAATATATTTCAAGCAGGTTCATAGTGATCCAATCAGTGTTCACAATCAGTGCTAAAAAACACATGGCCAAGAAAACCAATGGAATAGTGGGAATTTGTGGACAGTAAGCTATGAGTATAGTAGTAGGTAAGACAAGAGTTAACCACAGCTTATGGAAAGAGTTTATTTTACATTATAGCTACAGTAATGATATTGTCATAGTGTGGCAACATGATGGTAATAAGCATGTAATAGTTATGTACTTGCCATGCAATAATGTGGTAACAAGCTTGTATTAATTGGGTGAATATTTTGTTGTAAACAAATCAACAGATTTCATCACGTATATTAATTTTTCTGATATTTTATTACTCTGTAACTTTGGTTCTAGTGTATTATTACTAAATATATACTCAGTGTTACTACTAAGACATCCCTTGATTTTACTACCCCATAACATAAGAAGATGCTAGTGTATGTGATTTTCTAACCCGATGGCCCCTATTGACCGTCTTGGGTACTGGGGGTCTAACAGTACATGTACAATATCAGTATTTGGAACATTTGGTATGAAACAGAAACGTACCTAGTTTTAACACAGAAGAGTAGCTGCCTTGCACTATAGGTATACCCTCTGGCTAGTGGATGGTATGGCTAGCAACAGAGTAATGGGGAAACCAGTGTTTGAAGACCCTCTTCTGCCATTAAAATCCCCTGTTTACAATCACTTAGGCTTCCCAGTGAGGAATGTTCATGTACCAAGACAGTACACTGTAAATTTATTTATTTATTTATTTATTTGGCCGCTTTTGTCTTATCTATAGATAAGACAAACGCAGCCAAATTTTTTTCCCTACGGTATTTTCATTGTTCCTATTTTAAAAAAATAGTGTAAAATACGGTAAAATATATAAAGCATGTAAAATGTTTGCAAGTTTGGTTTTTTTATTATTACAGATTTTATCTAAAAATGTCTGCTCATTTTTTCGGTTTATTAACCCAACCCGTCATAGCATTGCCACCAATAATGTTAATTTATCTTTTACAGCTTATGTGCAATAAGAAACCATTAAGCTGGGTAATTTATCGCAGGCAGTTTTTTTTTTTTTTTTTTTTTAGTTTAATTTTAAATGTCATTAAACATGTTGTTTAAGCAGTTTTGTATGTTTTCCATTGGTTTCCTTATTGTACCGAAAAACCAAACTGGCATTTTTTTTTTTTTTTTTAAAAAAAGGGGTACATTGCAAACCAGGATTTTCCATTACTATGCTTATATAATATACAGTCTCTGGGGGAAACGTAACATGAAAATGTGTCTATCAATGAGCTGAACTCTGTTCTGGGACCAATAAATAGATATATGTGACCCTGGACCACAAAACCAGTCCAAAGTCACACAAATATATTTTTAGCAATAGCCGCTAATACATTGCACGAGTGAAGATCATCGCTTTTGTGGAAATTACGCAATTTTACGACTGTGTTACTTACTTCCCTACTCTAAAGTAAGGAAAACAGAACAGTTTAAATAATTATTGATGATGCTCTACTAGCAAATCACTACCCTATCCAACACAATCCTACTAGTGAGAAACCATCAAAAGGCATGTTTGCTGTCCCTTGGGGGTTCCCACAGATTCTTCTCCGTACAGCAGATACACATCCTCAGCTGGAACACTGAGGCTCACCATATTGTTGCATGTATGCATGCATACAAGATGCAAGTGAAAGGAGTCAACAAGAGATGAAGCTGGGCTTGTACAATAACTTATCATTACTAAGTATCTTGTTCATAAGCCATTGTAAAGATAAAACTAATCTTTCTGCTAATATATCTACAAGATTCACTGCAGATCCAAATGTAAGTTTAATAGCCATACATAATTTTAATACAGTTGATACCCTACCTCACTGAAAGGAAATGTAACCAACACTTACTGTGATAAACATTGTGATTAACAGAAAAACCTTTGTCATTAGTAGTACTTAAATTATTTGCACCAAAAATGAACTTTTGTTCATTGTGTTGCTAAAACTGGATATTTAAGAAAATTCATCAAACAAATCAAATAACATGACTGTCTTATTCATAATATTGATCCTCTTGTGTTCTATTTCATGTGACGAATGTATAAATATAATGTATTCCTTGCTATTTAAAGTTGTACGTATTATTTCTCTATCTTCCAGAAAATGTTTAGTAAACCTGGAAAGCTCAACAAACAATCAACAGTTTATCCATGAGGAATCTAAACTACAGTAAAGCAGTCAAAGAATGAATTGTGCTCATTAAAGAAAATGCTTATTTTTTTGCTGCATTTGTTATTCAAAATCTATAACTGGATAGAAGACAAAAAGCCTAATGCTAATGAAAGGCCTTAAGAAAACAGTCCTCTCGCTCACTTACGAAACATAAACTATAAACAGTTCCAAAGAAAAATTTGAGCTTTTCTCGATGGTCAGTGTAATGCATTTGCTTGATTATGGCAATATTGAAGCCTTTTTGAGCTGATTTTTGATAGATTTATCTGTGACAACTTCAACTATAACTAACATTTATCAATGCAAACCATTTTAGTTAAAGCATAGGTGGTGGATTCATGAAATCCTTTAACATATATCCACAGGTCTATTAAAAATAACCATAATGATACAATAATGCACATAAAGGTCTTTTTAGCATTTTTCAGTTAACTACAGAAAAAGACAAACGCTAATTGAATTAAACTGCTTGAATCACAAACATAACATGGAACAGTTAAATAAACAGTTAAACAATATGAACAAGCCATTTAGGTTTAACTACCATTACTAGAACCTCACTTCTCCCAGACATTGTTTTGCAAAGGCCGTAAAAGCGTAAAAGACTCTTTCCTCCGCTTGATTTTACTTGCATTAGTGATGGATATACTCAAAGTGAAATATTTCTCTGGGTTTTATGCAGGCCTCTAGATGGCACACCAAGGCAGAGCCAGCATCTGCATGGAAACCAGGATAAGTAGCGCTTATGTATAGTTGTGGCGCTTAGTGTTCCTGCACAGTAAATCAGATGTGACACTTTGTCAGAATTTGTGCAAGAAATTAGGCAAAAGTATTAACAACTTTTAATTTCTCTCATGGTAGATTTCATCAAAGTAAAGATAAAAAAAGGATTGAAAAAGTTGTGCCAGTGGCACTGTATTAATGGCCTTTCAAGATAGGTCTCCCACAAAATAATACCTATGAGTACAGATATTTTGATCTGGTATGTATCATTTGTCCAGAGATAATGAATGGTTCTGACTGGATTAAAATGTTAGTCATCTGAGGCATTGAAGCCATTTTAATCCATCTCAAAACAGCCCAGGAGTTTGTTTTTGATGATGATACACATTGTTTGATTCAAAGATAATGAGCAGTTGATTGTTAGACATCTTCTGCTCTATTTTCTGTTCATCTTATTAGGAGTCTCAAAAAAAGAGAGAGAAAAGAAGCCAAAAATGTAGTAAAGTCTGTCTAATAAAAGATAAAAACAGTGCTCCTTAAAGGCTTTGCTCAGGATGCTTTTGCACTTTATCATCATGTATTTGCAGCCCATGTATTGTCTCATCAGCTGCTAATTTGGGTGACTTGTCTTTAAATTAGTACAGTTGTGCTGATGTGACAGTTTTTTTTTTATGAATGTGTTCATCAGCGTACATGGTGCTCCTCACAACTGGTTCATCTGAGCATTTAAAAATGAGAAAAAACAGCCTGAATTTGCGTGGCATCAATGCTGTGTAACATCAGATTCTATGCCGTGGAGAACAGCTCAAGCCATTGCAGAAGAGACTGATTAGAAGGGTTTGCTAAAATGAAAAATAAGAGGACATTAAATTAATATTTGGAAAAGGTAGTGTGAAGCTGGAAGCAAACAAAAATTGAAGAAAAAAAAACAGTTGAGATACAAAGGCAAGAGGAGGAAAGAGAAAACAACGAGGAGAAGAGTTGAGGGGAACCAAACAAGCAGCCGCACCGAAGGCTACACAGCAATGATGTCACCTCATGCTGGCACTGTTAGACTCAGAAACGGATTATCCATTTGATCTTTGCCCTTAATTTAGTTCCAGTTTCCTCCTTCCAGCTCATGCTGCCAGCTTATTCAGACACACAACATGTGTCTCACATCTTCCTCCGCTTTACCTCTCTCCTGCCACATACTTTATACCTCCACATAACTCTCATCTTTCCACATGTCTTCTGTGATCAGAATCAGTGGTATCCCCCTCCCCTGTTTATGTAACAGCTTCATCATTGCTTGAGACCAAGAATGCACCCCAATGCGTAGATAAGCCCTCATTCAAAGAGATTGAATTATATGGAGATAAACGGTGTCCTTGAGCATGGGTGCAGATAACAGATTGGAGTGACACAGCTGACTCTCTTTGTTTTGTTAATTAAAGATGACCTCATCGCTAAAAATGGACGCTGTGCACCTCCTCGTCACGAGCTTCACCATCAGCAGATTGCAGATTGCAGGCAGGGGGCCAAGGGCTTTCTGCAGTCCCTTTTCCTTTTTATTTCCCTTCCCATTTTGTCTCTTCACACACACACATTGTTAGTCTCTCTCTGCCTTCACCACAGGTCTAGACTTCCCTGATTTATTTTTGTTCTGTCCATCTCTCAATAATTATGACAATCCCTCAGTGTTGCCAGAGGCTCACTAATGGACGTGTGCTGGAATTATGAAATTATTACTGAGACAAGATAAGGATATTGCATCTTACTGCATCCCTTTTCATTTGTCATTGTTTTATTGTGAGGTATTTTGTTCACATCAGTTATAATAAGATGTATCTGTTTGGCACATCTTATGGGAGACTGAACTGGATCTTTGTTTCTTTTGATGCAGGGTAAAAATCAATTTGAACTACATAAGCATTAAATTGGGATTGATTAGTCTCATTTAGCATTTCAGGGCATTGCACACACTTAAAGTGGTAGAAATAAATATCAGCTCCCAATAAAGCTGCTTACTTAAATAAAGAGAAAGAACGCCTCATTAGCGTCATTGAAGCCGACTTTAATAACTGACTGGACTCATTTTACTTGTGATATCACATCTGTGGCCCACCTATCTAATATACAGAAAAAAACACAGACTCTGTTTCAAGGTAGATAATGTGTGGAGTCATTCATTTTTAATCCAAATTTATCATTAAAACAACACATACGTTTTCTTCTCTGCCTTATCCTTTATCTTCCTTTTGTAGCTTTTAGTCAGTTGTGTAAAACTACACTGAATTATGCTGAAAGTATTCTCTAATTCTGTCCATCCCCCTAATCCGAAATAATGTATGTCACTATAGTTGTTGGTACTCAATTGCAAATGTGACAGATTTACAGTCTTTGTCCACAATTACCACTCAACAATTACCATTTAAGGAATTCAATACCTCACTTTTGCTTCAGCCTAGAATGCGATAAAGAGACGTATTTGCAAATGAGTTCTTATCTGTTACAGAATGCACAATGAATCTAAAGGGCAAAATAAATATTTATTTAGTATTCTTAGGATATGAAAGCCAGTCATGGTTTCAACCATTCTATGTGACATGCAGTAAGCTCTGTTAATTTATATACTAGACATCCTAAAGTGTTAACCACCTGCCAAAGACTGAACATTCGCCCTTTACTGAATAGTACACTAGAAAACATTAGCTAACACAAGCGGGTTTTTGATACATTTCCCATTTCTTATCCCCAAACCAGGTGAACATATCAGATCCCACTAGTCTACTTATACATTGGATTGAGGATGCCAGTAAAGGCTCACAGTCAGCTTTAATGTCAAATCCAGACCCAGCTAGTGATGGGGTCACAGTAAAAAGAGCCAGGTGCTGTAAAAACAGACCACACATGGATCACATCAAGATGGGAGACCCAGGGAGTCATTAGTTTTTTACATACCAACAAACCTGATCCAATTCTCGCTGTGCTGAAAGGGCAGGGGCAGTCCAATGTCAAACACAGCATCATTTTCAGGTTGTTAGAGCCCAAGTGTCAGGCAGTTCTAGAGGTGAACCTAGGAATACCCAACTCAAAGAATCAAACCAGCATGCACAATGCCTGACTCGTTACTACACCATGCAGTGAACACAGCAGAAGTCAACTGTTAAATGCTGAAAATGATGTAATTAACCATACTGATGTATTGCAAATGATAAATAAATGAATAAACAGATATAAAGCACGTTGTTGAGGAGTAGCTTTCAGTTTGTTGTATATTGTTCAGCTTTAAGCTCTTGGCAGGATGACTGTGACATTAAACATTAACCCCAATATATATCATTTCATTAATTCATCGGTTTTTGCAATTAACTCTGCTTATTCTATTTTACTGTGATTTATGACCAGGGCAATCATCCAATTATTGTTTGCTGGAGGAGGCTTGATACATTGCAGATTAATGAAAGGACCTGGCATAAAACTCTTTTTATCCTTTCCAGTTTATGTGTTGCCATGATGTTGTCAATAATTACATTATATTTATATGTGTATACAGAGAGCGAGAGAGTTGTTTTGCTTGAGAAAACCTTTAAAAGTCTGCAACTAATAGATTGTTGTTGAGGTGTAGTGTGCATTTGCTCTGGGAAAGCGACCCTGTGTTTGTAAAAAAAACATGCATTAGTTATGTAACGGGCACTGGATCCAATAAAATGACACGTGGTTTCCAGTTTGTTGGGAAAATTCTAGATTCAGAGGGAGCATTGCAGCTGCCAGAGCAAAAATTTATTCCCATTGGAGCCACCAAAATAATGCAGATTTTGAACATGTTTTCATTTCTTCCAAACACAGTAGATTCTGTTGAACTTGCAACTTGTTTGCAGATGATGATAGATGATGAGAGTGATAGCTGAAATCTGGTGAGACAAAAATAATTTTATCTAAGTGACTTAAATTGATTGTGAATTTGTCTGGAAGATGGCTGCTTTTAGCCTCATCAGAATGACTCTATTTATAATTAATATAATATTATTATTATTTTAGAATAAGAATTTCTTACTGAGAAAATCACATGGTTGAAGCCAGAGCTGCTTTTCATCCAACACATAGCAACTATCAGTTGGACTACACTTAAATGGTTCTCACTCTCACAGGTAGCATGAGTCTCAAGCCGAGTATATGTGGAGGTAGAACCAGGTGCTGAAATCCCTGGCTTTAATTATTCAAACACAACTACCAACATCTACCTTCAAACTCCTTAACGACTTGGATATATGTAGCTAAACCCTGCACCACACCATTAAGGACAGACAATGACCAGATAATAAAGGAAATATTATGTAATCTAAAATCTATGCATAAATCTATGCTAAATATGATTAAGAAATAAAAGGAAATATAAAGAAAACATAAATAAATACGACAAACATATACCAATTATGTTTAAATATAATGATTAACCTAAATTTCTATGGTGAATGAGGTATAACTGTGGTGAAAATTGAGCACAAAATAAATAAACAGTGACGTTTATTAATTATGTCTAAAGAAAATAAAGAACCAACCGGAAGAAGATTCATAACTCAGTCAACCATCATCATTAGAGAGAGAATTCTGTGGATGATGAAGGGTTCATTCAGAACAGCACAATTAAGACCTGTGGACTTTGCTGCTCTGGGATCCATTCTCGACACATTGGGTGCTTTGTTCTAGCGCCGGGCCGGAACCAGTTAGAATGGGTGTCCTGGTGGTTCACAGTCTGGGTTTGGAGTTCCAGTCTCTCTGTCTCGTGGATCGATGGCGTTGTGGTGGTTATAGAAGAACTCTTCAGGGCAAAAGATGGTGGAAAGGGTCCGAAAAGGGGGAGTTATTGGCATGTGTCTTAAAAGCTTAAATTGTGGAAAAATCAAATACTTCCACCGGAGGCTCAAAACTTAGTTACAAAAAGAGATAAACTTCATCATCTAGATTTCTCAGACCGAAGCCTCAGATCATGTCCTGTGTCCAGCATGAGCTTTTATATTTTTCTGTTTGTCTCTTCATCTTGAACACAACTAAACTCAAGTCATCTCTTCTTTTAAACTTAAAGCAACTCAAAACTAAAAGTGTTTTTGCAGTTCAGAACTACATGCTGCTCTGCCTGGAGGCAGGGCTTTGAGACAGTCCAGCATTCTGTGGGATTTGGTTGCAACTCAGGTTCTGCATTTGCATATCTCTCTCAAACCTCCTCAGAGTTACCTCTAAAGATACAAGCTATTGAAATATTATTAAACCTCAGAAAAATTATGAACATCAATAAAACATAGATTAAATCATTCAAATCAAGGTGTAAAGAATAAATAAAACAACTGGTAAAAGGATGAAAACAAATAAGAAATTAATCTTTAAAATGAACACCATAAACGATTGAAACAAATACTTAGCCTTAACCCTTCAAGGGTTATCCCAGTTCTCTTTTGCAGTAAGGGAAGGTGAAGGGTTGTACATCCCTTCAAATGAAGCGATTTAAGATGCACACTCAAAATGAAGGGGTTGGAAGGAAACTCACTAATGTAAGTACTAATGTAAATAATCATATGATTATTTATAACGTTTATAAAGACTGCTGTGTCTTGGTTTCTCTGTTTGTGTATTGCCAACAATGGCAGTAGAACTTTTTTTCATTTCTCGTGTGTATTACTAATAATATAGTAAAGTAATGAAAACTTAAGTTTTCTTATGACACCCTTCGTTCCATCTTATGACATATTTCGTAGAGCTGAAAAGTTTGCACTACGCTTTAACCCATAATTTTAAAGCGTAGGCTAGAGCTAAGGGTAGGGGTAAGGGAAAGGTGTAGGGGTAAAAATGAGAAATTAGATCAAAGTTATTTAAGTAGGGAAGAGAGGTGTCTTCTGTTTGCCTCTTCCCAAATCTAACAATGCAATTGTTCTCTGCAAAGAGTCTGTTATCTATGTCATAAAAAATTCAAAAAACATGAAGTAGTTCTTCAAAGTGTAATCCTCTACAGTAAAGACCCCTGTTAGGGCCCTATAAGTCAGGGAGACTCTCCCAGGTCTGATCAACTTGTGGTGGGCTTGCCCTAGTAAAAGAAGCACTGAGAGCAAGAGGCCAAAACACCTCCTAACACTGGGGTACTTAACTGAAGATTTGACCCTAGCTTCCACCTACAGAGGACATCTGGGGCCAATTTGGTGCAAAAGAAAAGTTAATTGGATATTACCATCATGTCCAAGACTTTGAAAAAAACTGCACAAGAATGCGAGCTTATGTCTAAACACAAATTACAATTATAACTACTGGGGCATATTATAACGTAATAATAGAGAATACAGTACAGTAAAAATATTTATTTCTCAAACTTCTCTCATATGCACTTTTACTGATCTCTTTTTAGGCACCGTACTGTTATAAACCTTGTATTGACTTGGCCCAAGTTGTTAAAACTTCAGAGTGCAGAGAGGAAGAGTAATACAATTTAATGGTCAGCAGTGTGGGGTAATAGAGCAGCTAAAACGATATTGTAATTCTCCCGACACATGCAGTATAAACTCTGCTCCTTGTCCACTCATCCATATTATATGTAATCTTTTAGAAGCTAACATTAAAGTAGTGGTGTCTTTATTGTTAAATGAGAACTCTGAATTGCCCATATCTGAAAGTTAGCAAAAAAGGAAAAATCTCAATCAACTAAACTTCCTAGGCAGTATAAAACAGAATAAAAAGATAAAGTGAATGCTACATGATATGCAGAAGGTAGAAATAAAATACAATCGTGAATAATTCCTATTTCAGACGTACGGGTCCTAAAAGGTTGTGTTTTTTTTCCCCAGAGTTTTGACATCTTAGTCATATCAGACACCCAAATCAGACACCCAAATAGATCAATTTTTTTCTTCACAATGTGCTTCCTTCAAAGTGTTTTCAAAGTTTTGAATTAGCCCCCCAACTATGCCTCACAGTGTTTTGGTCCACTGTTTATCATTCCTAACCGCCCACACACAGCTCTCAGAAGGGATCTCGCTGGAAATATGTCAGATGTGGCTGAGCCCCAGTAAGTAGCTACTCCGTAAAGGTTAATGTAAAACAAAGATGTGTCTGACATATCTTTACTTATACCACACATTTATAAGCTTAATAAAGGTACAATGTGTTAGCATATTTGCAACTTTTTCCCATGTATGTCACTGGAAGCCAGTTGGTCATACTTCATTATAAATTGCTTAATGTTCACTAAGTTTGAATATTGTCTGTGTAACAATAAATAGGATTATTATCTCCACTTTTTATTGACTGGAAAAAAGTGCCTAATATGTGTCTACATGTTACAATAGCTAAGTGTTTATGGTATATTATCACATATTGCTATGCTAATTTATTAGAAGATATCTATTTTGTAGGTATTTAAAATATTGTGTCTGCTCAACATAATTCACATGCACATACAATCCTATCAGGGAAATCCCTGTTAAATTAAGTAAGCTTAAATCTGGAGGTTGTATACACAATTGTGCATGAATGCAAGTGGATAATTTTTTTAGAATCTACCTAAACCTCATCTGATCATCTCCATCCATTCATCGATCCATTATCTATACCGCTTATTCGAATGAAGGGTCCCAGGTAGATGAATCCTATCCCACCAATGACTGAGCGAGAGGTTGGGTAAACCCTGGACAGGCTGCCAGTCCATCACGGAGCAATACAGAGAAACAAACAACTAGACATACACATATTTACTCATAAGAACAATTTTGAATTACCAGTTAACTTAACATCTATGTATTTGGATGGTGGGAGGAAGTCGGAGGACTCAAAGAACTCACGCTAACACAGGGATAACATGCAAGCTCCACACAGTAAGCCCACAGTAAGCTGAAGCTTGAACCCAACAACCTTCTCGCTGTGAGGCTGCAGTGCTATGCACCACACCACCATGCACTCCCTGGTGAACTACTTTTTCCTCATTATTATGACTATAAATAAATAATTTCTCTTAATGCAGACATGCAGTTCCCCATCAGTTAATTACCTTTATCTGATCTGAAAAGCTTAGACAATTATATTGGAATCAAGCTATTAAATTCTTGAATACTTGGTTGTCCTCTCTGACAACTCTGTTTTCACTTGGATATTGTCTTTATTTACTTCAGTGTGTATTTTTCTTGTGTATTTTCCAGTTGTATG
>JBAMHX010000021.1:10769881-10785055 GCA_037177515.1 Pseudomugil tenellus
TATGTTTGGTATAGTGTGTATATATATGTTTGGTATAGTGCGTATATATATGTTTGGTATAGTGCGTATATATATGTGAATTAGAGAGTAAGGAAGGAAAGTGGTGTAGGCTCTGGGTGGGGAGAACTGAGTGCTGACAGTTTAACAGTGGAGGCCCCTTGCAGGTTCAGCAGCCCACAGGAAATATAAAGCCTGCGATTTGTTTGTTACCATAAAGCTAATGTTTAGTTTGCTTAAAACAAGTCAACATGCTTAAACCTATAGTGATGGAATGCCAACAAAGAAACAGAAATACAGTCAAACAAAAGGGGCTACGCTGACTTGTTGAATTATTGTTTAATCATTATGTGACATTAGGTGGTGTCACTGTGTAGAAGGTTAGGCCCAAAGAATCAATAATTAAAGTAGAATCAAAGATATATGAACACAATTTGTTTATTAACAATACTGATGGAAAAGTCCATTTGAATAGCTGATATGTGCATTTGTGTTACATCAGTAATTATTTCACTGCACACATTTACTGTCCAAACGTCTGTTTCAGGATCATCTGTACTCAATTGACCTAATGGTCTAACTGAATGAACAACGCTTTACTGCTACGACTTTTCTTCTGCCACTTCCTCTAAGTTTCCCTTCTGAGCAAAAAACTGCATTTGTGAACCCGCTGACCTTAAGGATTTACATTCTGTCACTGATATAGACACACATACATACACACACTCATGCACAGACACACATGCAGCTAATGGCTTATGCAATTACACAATCCTTTCATTTAGTAGTGCAATGGAAATTATATGTCAGAGATAACAGTATAGTACTACCACACACACACTTATCCATATGCATCTGCAAATGCACACATACTTAACAAATCTCTTAACAAATTTCTATGACACATAACATCCTTAGCCAGTTTGCTATTTGCCTGACACATGCACAATGGGGGGTTTATTAATTGATCCAGCTTTTTATTTTTCATTACAGCTTTTTTTCTACCTATTGCATGAAGGATTTCTTTGAGTTCCCCCTGCCATGTCCACTAACCCCCTCCTTTTCAGTGTTTTTGTTATGTGCTAAAGTTTTTTAGAGGGGGTATTCCTTGTTTTTGTAAGGAATTTGGGCCAGTCTGAGTCAGGAACTGTTGCTTTTGTGGGCCAGTACAGCTCTTTCAGACACTGTATATGACATTGGTCTGTACAAATAAACAGAGCATGACTTGTTTGTGACTACATACATGATTACAAGCCTGGAGTGTGTTTGAATCCAAGCAGTTCTCTCTATACACTGCCCGTCAGCCCAATTTGTCACATTCTCATTTCTTATTATTTGTTTCTCTTTCTGTGCACTAAAAAAATGGTCACCTGGCATTTAACATGAGGATTTTAATTGCCATGTAAGCTACAGAACACAAAATGGCTTTTACCGTAATACAATTTCAAGGGTCTTAATTTTTGCCAGCTGTGAGCTGTTTGGGCTTTGGTATTGACAGAAATGTTGACGGACCACAGGCCTACCTTTGAGGGACCCCTCAGAAGGGCAGAAATTATAAATGCTGCTTCTGGGTGGGTTTAAATACCTTATTCTTCTGTTAATTGATCACATTTAGATTATCATTACCTAATTCCTGTATGCAAGCATTTAGAATCCACCACTTTTTGGTGCAGTGAAAATTGAAAGTCCTCAGTGAAAGTAACTGAAAAGCCACAAACAGCTATACGTGTGGGCCAATATGTGGCTTGTAAAAAACACTTCCAGTTTTGCTGTGGAGTTGTTTTGCATGTGTGAGCACATTTAATTCATCACCCCAGTTTCTTATGCATACAAACCACCCTTCCTTTCCTGTGAATGGAAGCACATAAATACTGCATGTTCTCTTTTTGGTCTAAAACAGAAAAAAATGTATGTTAACTATAAGAGAAACTGAGCCTTATATAAAAATCTTTGGTAAGTGTTAAAAAAGTGAATATACAGGTAAATTCTTGTAGAAAGATTCTTGCCAAGCAAAACTTTTTGGTGTGTGGTGTCTGAAAGCAGTGTTGTGATTGTTTGGGAATGTGAAGAGGCCAAGGTTAACATGGAAATAAGATTTAGTTTTAATGAACAGCTGATCAAGACAGTGAGAAACAACAATCTAAAAAGCACAACATTCACTGCCTGGCCAAAAAAAAAAGTTGCCACCAAAAGAAAAGGTCACACCCTCTAATATTTCTTTTGACCAACTTTAGCTTTGATTACAACATGCATTTGTAGTGGCATTGTTTTGATAAGCTTCTGTAATGTCACAAGATTTATTTCTATCCAGAGTTGCATTAATTTTTCGTCAAGATCTAGCATAGAGTCTGGCCGCTGCGCACAGCCTACTCCAGCACATCCCAAAGATTCTCACTGTGGTTCAGGTATGGACTCTGGTGGCCAATTCATGTGTGAAAATGATGCGTTATGCTCCCTGAACTAGTTTTTCACAATATGAACCTGATGAATTTGTGCATTGTCCTTCTTGGAAGATGGCACGGGCAGGTTATTCCATTGATGGAATAACCTGGTCATTCAGTATATTCAACTACTCAGCTTAACTCTTTTCATACTGTTGCTGAACCTTGACCTTAGCAACTGCAACCCCATATCATAACACTGCCCCCACAGTCTTGGAAAGTAGGCACTAGGCATGATGGCTATATCACTTCATCTGCCTCTCTTTTTACCCTAATGTGCTCATCACTCTGAAACAGGGTAACTCTCAACTTATCAGACAACATAACTTTCTTCCTCTGCTCCAGGTCTAATCTTTATGCTCCCTAGCAAATTAAAGCCTTTTTTTCCAGTTATCCTCACAGATTAGGGGTTTTCTTAAGGCTACACAGCTGTTTTGTCGCAATCCCTTTAGTTCCCTTCACATTGTGCATGTCAATAGGTCGTTGCCAGTTGAAAGATATGCATCCAATAGGAGGGTCGTATCTATTTGCTTAGTTGAATCCAGGTGGCAACTTTTTTTTTTCAAGATCTCAATGTTGAATCCAATCCAAATGTCAGTGAAAATGGATTATTTCCATCCATCCATCCATCCATCCATCCATCCATCCATCCATCCATCCATCCATCTATTATCTGTACCGCCTATCCCAGCAATCATGAGGCGAGAGGCGGGATACACTCTCTAAAAGGTCGCTATACAGAGTACAAACAACCAGATAAACAACCTAGGTTTTTTACTGATGTTTTATAATTTTTTTTGTTTTATGTATTTTTATTTAAAAAAAAATGAACATTTTTTCTTAATCTACTTTGATGTTCGTGTCGCTTGCCTCGTTTTGGGCTCTGGGCTTCAATGCCTTGTCGCTTATATTGACCCAGTCATTTGAACACCGCAAGGAAATTACAAGACCACTATGTACACAGCCTTCTTCAAAATTCTGTAAATTTATACTGTATTTCAGAACCAGGTTCTGAAAGAGTTTTTCCTTCTTGTGAAAAGAGAGTTTTCCTTTCCACTGTCGCCATATGTGTGCTTAGGATAGGAGATTGGTTCAAAGGCAAAATTCAATAGAGTTCTTTAGTTCTCCTAACTAGGATTTTTATTATTAATTGGTTCATACTCATACTCTGTAAAGTCTCCTGAGTTGGTGTGAAGTGGTGCTATTCAAATAAAGTTGAATTACCTTCTTTTATGTTAATTTATAGACATTACTTAACCCACATAGTGCCCTACAACCTATCAAACAAAGTCAGCACTGCAGTTAGGTAAGTTGTTAGCTGTTATTTAGCTCAGAGGGTTTGACCTTAACACACAGAAATGTCTTTCCATCCAGAGACACTATAGTAAAAATTGTGGCACACATATGGCAGCTGCCTCATTTATGGACCCACAGCAAGTAGATATAAATTACTTATTAGAAGAAAACAAGAGAACAGTTATTTCAGTGAAGTGATTCGATCCCAATTGAAAGTTTTTAATTATATTTACATTTCTTTTTTTGTTATCAACCTTTAATTTTGTTTCGCTCTACACCTTAAAGTAACAAGTACAATTAAAGCTGCAAGTAGCATCGGATGCCCTAATACCTATGGTGTCGTTAGGCCTATGCAGCCAGGTCATAACAGTGCTCGCATCAGCCAATAGCATTTAAATAGGCCACTTCCTGCTCCCAGGTGGGCGGGGCTACTGTCATGACTTCATCTAGACTTCATCTCTTCACGCGTTTGTGGTCAACCTGTAACTGGGGTTTGGTGCAGATCGGATGTTGTGTTAGAGCATAACCGTGCTGTTTCATCACCAACATTGAGCAGGTGCCACTCTAAAAGTTTAAGCCTGACATAATAAAATCCCTAGGACAAGTTCAATCAAACGGAAGAGGCAAAAAAAAAAAAAATTGAATTAAATTCTATATTGCCGTTCAATGAAATTACGCCATAGGTCCAAGAGGCTTTTTTGTAGGTCTTGACAGTTTACAAAATTTCATGCATGTCAGTCAATTGAGTGGGCAGAACAAATGGATTGAAATTTTCTAGGGGGCGCTATCTTCAAATTTTCTCTGCTACATAATGATTGAGTTTGACACTTAAGTGTTTGGGATCAATTCCTGGGGAGAACAACCTTCTTGAGTAGAAAAAAATCACTTCCAGATGTAAGTGGGCGGGGCTAATGCTTAGAAAGGAAATGGTCATATCGTTCTGTACAAGACCCAACCCTGATTAATACCAGTAAGTTTCATGGTGACCGGATCAAGGATTTATGATGGTTGATGACATCACGTGGGCATATCAAAGTTTTCTGTGCCGCCACAGTTCTGCCCTGAAGGGCAGAGCCATAGTTTTCAATGCCTTTACCCACATGTTTTCTGCTCTCTGACCCAATTTGGCCCTGATTGTGTCTACTAAGCCAAAAAAAATAGTTGTCTAAGTAAACATTTCTGGCCACAAAGGGACGGGGCTAACTCATAAACCAGATATTGACATATACACCTCTTTAGAACTGGCATCATACCTATCAATTTTGGCACAGATATTTTGTTTCATCTGGGATTTATATCAATTTTGTTTTTCATGGCGAGACATCAAATTTTGAGGCCCTGCCCCTCACAAACAAAATAGCACGACTTTTAATCACATATGCCTCCTGATCATTCTGGGCATTTCTGGTGGCACTAGGATTAAAGCCCTAAGACAAGTTTGTTCAAATATGATGTGTGTAAAATGCCAAAACGGCATTTTACACACATCACCCCAAAGACAATGCCATTTAATGAATGTCTAAGTCATTTCATATGTAGGCACTGAATATTTATTTCACGCATATCAATCATGCTCTGCATATAAAGTTTATGTTAAACATGTAAGTATCGGTTTTCTATAGTATAAAAAGTAATGAATAGAAAAACACTACAATACAGATTATTATGCCAAAAGCCTCACAGAGTATTAATAAAACAGACAGAAATTATTCAAAACACAATTTTTAGGAGGAAAGAAGCATTAAAAAAGTTTCTTTAGTAAAATCAAACATAATCAGAGTTTAAACCATGACTACATAAGTTTCCGATCTTAAAATGCCGTGCCTCTCACTTAATTTGTTGGCACGCTGACATTCATTATGCACATCCGTGGGGCCATTATTGCCTTGCAGCATCTTGTGGCTGAAAAACCGCACATAACAATTTTGTGTTCCAGCCCAGACCCAGACAGGGCAGCTGCAGTGTTCTTCATAGC
Source organism: Pseudomugil tenellus (assembly GCA_037177515.1). Lineage (NCBI taxonomy): Eukaryota > Metazoa > Chordata > Actinopteri > Atheriniformes > Pseudomugilidae > Pseudomugil > Pseudomugil tenellus. The sequence continues at coordinate 10,775,591 of JBAMHX010000021.1, forward strand.
TCTACATCACGCACTAGCAACAGGACATTAACCCAATGGCCATTTTGGATACACACCATGACAGATTCAAGAAATCCATGAGAGCACTATTGGAGGAAAACAAGAAGAGAACTTACAGAGTAATAAATAACACAAGAAAAACCAACCTAATGACCTTTATTGGCCAAAAACTGCTTAGAGAAGAGCAAGGCTGAGACAGATTCCTAATTACATTTCATAAAAGGGCACCAAAGTATGCAAATCTGCCAAATTTTAGCAGTGCCCCTTTAAATGTAGATTTAGCAATATGGAACATGTTGAATTAATCCAGCAAGAGCAGCAAAATACCTGCAAATTTCACCATGAAGAGCGTAAAGACAAAAGCAAAACCAACTAAAGAAATGAACTAAGCCCCTGTCCAACTGTAACTTTAAGCTTTTACAGAGTAATAATAACGAAAGTGAAAATATTTTTATGATATTTTGAGTTACAAAAAATGGAAGTTTCACTTCAGAGAGTGGGAGCGCTGTTGAAATGGTCGTGCAACCAAGGGTAACAAGAACCGAATATACTTACAGTGTTTAATGGCTCCATTGTGTTACCACTCAACATGTGTTTAATGATATAATAGGAGTCTAGCATGGAGTGACATGTTGATCAGCATTGTACTAATGGTGTTGCATAAAGATCTAACAAACCCATAGAAATGTAGAGCAAAGCTGGTCATGGATCCGAATTCTACTGAGTTGCAACAGCAAAAGGCTTCTACCAAGTAGGATGCATTATGGAAAGAAATAATACTGGATTTTATTCTCCTAGGATAACAGTTAACCAGCAAACTAGTTGTAAGTAATGTAATTATCTTTCAGTGTGCTTCATACAAAACTATTTTAGGATTTCAGTTGCAGGATGAGAGTTGTTTTCCCTTCTTCTGAACAAAAAGTTATGCCTGTAAAATGTGTTCGGTTTGTAATCAATAGCAGTAAGAGTATTTCCAGGTAGCTTTAATCACACCTGAGGTGGCAGAACTTACTCTGCAGGATCGCACTGTGTCTGCATCAGTTATTGGTTTCATGTTGTGTTTGATGTCTTATAAATCCGTAGGAAAATATAACAGTGTCAATGATTGGACTATTTTCTTTTCTTTTCTTTTCTGACATTAACAATATTCATGAAGAAATCACTATGTTTAAAACATACTACATATACGATAGAATACAACATTTATTTATCAATGTGACTGATATAAGTCACTTAACTTTGCACATTCTGTACCCTGACAGAGTATACAAATTTCATATTCACGTAATTGTATAACATTTTGTAGCTCTCAAGTGGATCATTTTGGAAAGAGTCATACCCATATAAAAAGCTAAAATCTTCATGGTAAGAATGCACGGCAAAATACCAGATGCTATTTTCTTTTGCTAAGTCCTTAAACTCACAATTATATCAGAGAATAAAGACAATTGTCCTTTGTTTTGTTCCCCAGATGGGTCTGGTGAGCACTTTCTTTCAATTCCAGTGATATATGTGTCACTTAAAACTCAATTCAACTTTATTTGTATAGCGCCATTTCACGACAATGTCGTCTCAAGGCGCTTCACAGAGATCGGCCAATTAAAAAAATAGCCTTATATATGGAACCAGCAAGATTGCATCGAATCTTGACTTTGATGCAATCTCCCATCCTGAGCAAGCATAGGGCGACAGTGGGAAGGTAAACTCCCTTGTAACAGGGAGGCAAAACCTCAGGCAGAACCTGGCTAAGGTAAGGCAGCCATCTGATGAGTAATAAAACCTGCAAAATAGGAGAAATAAGACCTGCAGAAAAAAGAGAAATAGGTTAATGATGCCAGTACTGTCCAATACATGGAAAATAAGCAGCATAGATAATAATTGGAAGTCCTCAGTGCATCATGGGATGTCCGGCTAGACTATCCCTAACTGTAAGATTTGTTGAAGAGGAAGGTTTTAAGTTTGATTTTAAAGACAGAGAGGGTGTCCACCTCTCGTACCCATATTGGGAGCTGGTTCCATAAGAGCGCAGCTTGATAGCCGAAGGCTCTTCCTCCCATTGTTCTCTTATAGACTCTGGGAACCACAAGTAGACCTGCAGTCTGAGAGCGAAGTGCTCTGTTTGGAATATATGGAACTATGACATCTCTGATATACAATGGAGCTTGGTCATGGAGAGCTTTATATGTAAGGAGAAGGATTTTAAACTCTATCCTAAATGCTAAAACTGGAGAAATATGATCTTTTCTGCTAGTTCTCATCAGAAGGCTTGCTGTAGCATTTTGGATCAACTGGAGACTTTTCAGGGTATATTTGGAACAGCCTATAAATAAAGAATTGCAGTAATCCAGTCTAGAAGTAACAAAAGCATGAATTAATTTTTCTGCATCACTCTGAGACATGATGTCTCTAATTTTTGCAATTACGTAGATGGAAGGAAGCGGTGCTAGAAACTTGTTTTAAATGTGAGCCAAAGGACAAATCCTGGTCAATACTAACTCCAAGCTTCCTTACTGTGGTACTGGAAGCCAAATTGATGCCATCCATATTGACTACAAAGCTAGACAAATTTGTTCTAAGTTTCTGAGGCCCAAAGACAACAACCTCAGTCTTGTCTGAGTTAAAAAGGAGAAAATTTAGAGTCATCCAGATATTTCAGTCTTTAAGACATCTTTGTAATCTAATGGACTGATTGGTTTAATCGGGCTTCATGGATAAGTAAATCATCTGCATAGCAATGAAAATTAATACCATGTTGCCTGATAATATTACCCAAGGGAAGCATGTATAGTGTAAAAAGCACTGTTCCTCATACAGAACCCTGAGGAACACCATGACTTACTCTGGTGTGCGAAGAAGACTTATCATTTACATTAACAAACTGAAAACTATCAGATAAATATGACTTAAACCGGCTTTGTGCTGTCTCTTTTAATACCAATAACATGTTCCAGCCTGGGCTGCACGGTGGCGAGGTGGTAAGCGCTGTAGCCTCACGGCAAGCAGGTTGCTGGTTCGATCCCTGGCTCGGCCAGTGGCCTATCTGTGTGGAGTTTGCATGTTCTCCCCATGTTAGCATGGGTTCTCACCGGGTTCTCCGGCTTCCTCCCACAGTCAAAAGACATGCATCTTGGGGATAGGCTGATTGGACACTCTAAATTGACCCTGGGTGTGAGTGTGTATGTGTGGTTGTTTGTCTGTATGTGTGGCCCTGTGATGGACTGGCAACCTGTCCAGGGTGTACCCTGTCTCTCGCTCGTTGGCTGCTGGGATTGGCTCCAGCCCCCCCACGACCAAGTTCGGGAATAAGCGGTAGAAAATGGATGGATGTTCCAGCCTCTGTGGTAGAATGTTGTCTATGGTGTCGAATGCAGCACTGAGATCTAACAAGAACAAATGCTTTGCATTGTTTCGGATTTAAATTAAAAATGATCTATGTTGATAGTTATATTCATGTAAAACTTGATTATTGTTTGCTCGTTTCATGTTACTATATGACAACTTTAAAATATTGTAGGTTGAACAAAATAAACACAAGCTTCTATATCTGTTTTTAGACACATCTTCACTATTTTCCAAATGTCTTTTCAAGCATCTTATAAGAGCCCTGAAAATAAAAGTGACAGGTAGAGGTCCCAAATATTTTTTAAATCTAAAATATTCCTTGAGACGTGCATTGTGCTGTGGTTGCTCCTTATTTGTACTGAAGTCACGCTCAAGGTTCTTGATTTATTCTGATTGTCAAAACATCATTGACATCATCAGTCACCTATGTGGCTACATCCAAAACCATAAAACAGTCAAACGGTCTTTTCTTTTCTCTGCATTTCTCATTGCATATTTTTATTTTCCCTCTGTAATTTTACTGTTTTCTATGCTTTATTTAGAGCAGTTTGCTCTAAATTTAGGGACCGGAATAAGGACTAATTAATGACTCTCTTCTCATGAATACAACAGGCAGAAAAAGATTAAAATAAATTCTTTGAAAATCATCCAGCGAACACAGATCAAGTCAACAACTCAATCTTGAATTGATAATCACCATTATTTTCTATTAAGCCCCAAGTATTGCTTTGTTTTCCAACTAATTTCCATATGTGGACATAATTATTCTACTAAATGCATAAATATTGAGAGAAATGAGCCCATTCATCAACTCTTCGTTGCAAACTATTGTTGTAGTACAGCAGAATGGCACTGATGAAAATAATTGGGAATTCATTCTTGGCAACCCCATTTCACATCAGAACAGCTATGTTTGGTAATATTGTATGTCCATTTTACAATTTTGAAAAAGTAGTTACCATCTCCAGCAGGCCAGGAACCAACTGAGAAATCTTCTGATGATCCAGTTGGTTTCAAACTCTTGATGTGCTCATACAAATTTGAGGTGACTATACTTTATGATGTGATATAGCTAACTTCTCAGTAATTAGTAATCAGTCATTGTTTCCCAGACTATTTGCTGGGTTAAAACAAAACAAAACAAAAGAAGATATTGACTTGCAATTCAATTCAGCTTTATTTGTATAGCGCCATTTAACGACAATGTCGTCTCAAGGAGCTTCTGTTGGCAGCTATGTGGCAACTATTCAGGTGTCCAAATTTTAGGGTTGGAAATGTGAGTCAGAATATTCTTTGTAATATGTAAATATGAATAATAGGGATAGAATATTTAAAATCAAATTTCTGCAAATGATGTAACCTTAATATTGTTCTACTTAGAATGAGAAATTTACATCAGCATGTACATTTAGCTATATTTGAAGCCACATGTCTGTCACAAGCAACAAATGCTGTTGATGTTTTTACAAAATATCATAACTAATATATTAAATTTGCTAAGATATTTATATAAAAGTAATTTATATGTTTTATCGCTGGAAATGATTGGAACGTATGTAGTATGGTAAAACATATATTTTGTATTGACAAGATGACTTTTTGTTGAACCTTAAGTAGTAATAAACAACAATGATTGGTTTGCACTAAGAGCAGGTGCTGTTTCTTTATGATAAAAGACAACAAAAATTCTACCTTGAAAAGTAACAAAAAATGTAGCACACCACTGATTACAGTTTGTAAACATTGTTTAATGAAAATATTAAAGCTTATACCTAAATTATATGGAGTAATAAATCAATTTTGATAACAGTATAAAATAATCCAGTATTGGAATGTGTGGGGGTACTTTCCTATTCACAGAGCTCTTTCTGTAAAAAAATGTCAAATTATTAATTTGGACAGCTCTTTTACATCCTTTCTGCAACCTTTTCTTACCACCCTCTTGTGCCCCACTAGCCAGACTTACTCCCAGTGTTTATAAGTTGGCCCTTGTATCATCAGCTAAAACTAAGCTGCCCTTTACATCATGTAGAAATATTTGGGAATCTGACCATTTGAGCTTTTTTAAACTATTTTGACAAATTCCTACTTTTTTCCATTACCCCCATGAGCACTGGAAACTGGTGTTGTGTGTGTGTCCGTGTCTGAATGAACAACTATGCAATGCTTTCCTTTCCCGTAAGCTGACATGAAAAATATTTCACAGCTTGTGAAGTACTGTTTTGTGAGACACCAGAGATGTCACTGCTATAGTACCATGTATGTGTCTGTAAAGGAACAAAATCCTGTTTTCCTGACAGCACTATAATGCAATGTGTAGGAGTTTATGTCAGTTAAAAAATAATATTTAACTGAGGCTTAGGGTTGCTGCTGGTAAAATAGGTTCCACGAGACCAGACAGAGGTGAAACTTACAAATCCAGAGGTAAATGGAACAACTAATGATAATGAAAGCTCTAAAACAATCTTACCTCTGTGCTTTAATGTTTTCCCATAATGTTTGGGCATAGAATTTGATTGATGGTTTAAAAAAAAGCATTTCAAACTCTCCATAACACTGTTTTTCTAACATTTTTTTTCTTTCCAATTTACCTCTTTGTCAGGTGAGGTTCTGAGCTTGATGGATGATCTTTTCTCTGGTTTGGGCTCATCTTGTGTTGTTGCTGGGAAGCGGATTGGAGACCATCCCCATACTGTGGTGTATTCACTGGTTTTCAAGTGCCTGGAACCTGACAGCCTCTACAAGTAAGTCTTCAGATGCCCTCTCCTGCTGGTTTCTGTTCTTATTCCCAGCACATTAAGCACCATTATTACTTTAGGGAAGAGCACAATAACTGGGTTTCAGTTTAGTGAAAAGAAAATCTTTTTAGTAACTGGTTATTGCTCAGTCAAATATAAAATGTAAAGAACCTGGTGGTAAAACAACAGTAAAACTGTAACATTTCACAGTTACTTTACAATATATCTACTTTATTATTAAAATGTCAGAGTTAGAATAAATATCTTTAAATCAAAAGCAGGTTTGGGAATAATGCATAGCCACTACTTTTTCTGCCTGTAAGGTTGGGCTGTGTTGTGGAAGGGAAAGTAAGAAGCGTACCTTTGAACTGGTGCATATTTTTATTTACTCATCAGTACTGTGTCATGTGCAGATATGCAAAAATACATACTTTAGTTGGGAAATTGTTAGAAACTAGATATCAAAACTTGTATAGTGCCATATCCAAAAACAAGGTGTTTAGCAAAAGGGCTTCCAGGTCCAGCTTTTACCCTCTGAGCTACCACTTTTTTTTTTACCAGAACCCCCTCCAACAGATCCAACTTTTATTGACATTCTTTTTAAATTAAGTGCACTGTTAACATACAAAACATGGACGTGCACATCAGCTCAACCCAGGCGGCAACCTCTGGCTGCCGATTGTGAGGCTAATAAGGAAGTAGATTTGCTTGCAATTCACCACTCACCGCTAGAGGACAGGCTGCAATAGAGAGCAATCCCCATAGACTCACATGTTAAAATGTCCGATTTCCCAGCTGAAACAAACATTACAGAGTGGCTCCGAAAACTTTTACGCTTCAGTTTCTATGTTATTTTAATCTTAAATTGGAGACGTATCCTTTTGATTGATGTGTGTTAGAATGTTATCACTGGATGCAGCTGCGTACTTCCTGCTGGCTCTACCGTGAAGGAGCCCTCTCAGCTCTACCTTTCCATCCATTTTGGGATTTTCCGTTAATGTGAAAACACCAAGATGGTGACGGTAGGACATGCCTATTGGCTTCAAATCCGTTCTTCAGAAACCTATGGGTCATGTGATGGTATGCACAGTCCAGTATTTATACAGTCAATGTCTCAACCATAAAATCTGTCACAACTCTAAAACACTGGTCTTCAGTCATTTATAGACCGAGGACCAAATAGATACAGAGGTGGAGTAGCACCCATTAAATAGAATGTATGCAATTCTGCATTTAACTGTGATGTGTTTTTAGCTTTATGTGAATGTCATCAAGATATGCAAGTTTGGTGACCCATTGAAACTTAAATGTGCATGAAGATTAGAACAGTGTTGCATTGTCTTCTTCTCTCTCAGCAGTACAGAGGTTAGTAGACAGATAGATGTACTAAACTCTCTTCTTGACTCCATGACATGTGACCATTTTACATGCATGACTTTGGTATCATGTGACTCTGTGTGTGATGTGTGATTAAATCAATAAGCTTGTGGACCCACATTATTTATAAGCACAATATTTAGACAGTATATTTAGCATACCATATTGATCCCATGCTATCTGTATGTTTTCAAGTCTGTTCCCACCTAGCTTTCTTTTTATCAGCTCCAAAATAAGCAGCAGGTTGTACCTACCCGAATTCATTTTCAACAGTTGATTGAGTTAAAAAATATCACTGTTGGATTTTTTTTTTTAGCCGGAAATATTTTCATTTGTTGCACAAAATTTTGGGCTAAAGTAGATTATGTTTCTTTTTTAAAATTTAAATGTGTTTTTTATTCATTTTCCAAAAGTATGTTCTTTTTATATGATCTTACAGACAGAATAGGCTCTTGGCCAATCTCAGATACCTGACACATATAATATGCTGGCTCTGAACAGCAACAATAGGCATAGTCCACTACTTTGTGTGCAGGAGGCTTGAAAGGACAGTTCTATGTCAATCTTGTGCTGTGAGTCAAATGGTGCCTCTCTGCTTGGGACACCACCTGTATGTCACTTGATGTGTGCATTTCAGGTTGAAAGTTAAGACTACAAACATTCAAATGGACAGACTTCAAAGAGCAACTTCATATATATATATATATATATGTATGTATGTATGTGTGTATGTATGTATGTATGTATGTATGTATGTATGTATGTATGTATGTATGTATGTATGCATGTATGCATGTATGCATGTATGTATGCATGTATGTATGTATTTATTTACAATGATTGTAAAATTGTTTTGGAGTTTTCTTTATTGAGACAGTGATCCAGATCTCTCCTTAAATCAAATCCCCTGTTCCCTATTCCATTTCTTAGATTTACTACACATGTCATCAACATCTCCGTTTAACTTTTTGAATTATTTTGGTGAAAGTCAGAAAAATAATTGTTTTAGAAAATGTGACCTTCGCCTTAGCAAAGATAACATCATCTTGCTTCCAATCATCCATTCACTACATTTGCTTGATTCACGCTAATGTGTAATTAAGTTGATGGGAAAAATATATATTTTTGGAATCACAAAAACACTTGGAAAGCACAGATTCCTTCCAGATCACTTGCATAATTTAATAAAATATAATCTTGACCAAGATGCACATTCAGAAAAAAAATCACAAAAATCTATCTAGTTGTTTAGTGTAACGTTTCTAACAAATAAACAAGCAAGCGAGCGGATAAACATGGATTAAAACGGCTTTGATCAATTTCGAAATTGTCTAACCAACCAAAAATTTCCAACCTATTTCAATCACAGCTTTTATTTTTATTGTTATATTTGTTTTATTTTATTTATCTTTGCTGCAAGGCTTAGTTTCTAAAAATGAAGTCTAAAGAAAAAAAACAAGCACGTGGCAAGTTGTTGAGACGACGAAATTTTTATGTCTAGGTATACCTCTCACTATTGTTAGCTTTACAAATAGATTTTTAAATAGGTTTAAAGTGTAGAGATTCTTAAAAATGTTTTATGCACATGATATTAACATTTTCTGAAAGTTGAATATCTCTAGAGTATTGTATAGGACACTCACTCACACTGCATCTCAGCTCTCTGTAGCTAAACTCTGGAACAGCTCGCCTGATGATATATGGCAATTCTTAAAGACTAGGCTTAAATATACCAAGATCTTTAAATTTAGTTGTGCTTATGGTACCTGAACTTGTTTATTTTATTTGTACCACATGTTTTTTATCACATTTGTACCATTTGCTTCTATATTTCTGTTGTTTCAATCTAGTGTTGTAGTATATAGTATACTATATTTTGTTTGTGTTGGGTTTAAGGAAAAAATGTTTTTAAGCCGAATGAATGAAAACAAATTGAAATTAAAAGTCACAAGGCAATTTCCTGTAACATCAATGTGAATGTGATTGCACTTTGATATATATAAGATCG
>JBAMHX010000021.1:10798476-10814153 GCA_037177515.1 Pseudomugil tenellus
TATATATGTGTGTGTGTGTACGGTGTATGTCATTATTTGGACTTTGTGTGGGGGTTTTTGGTTTCCTTTTTTTGTAGTCTTCCTGTTTTGCCCTATGTTTCTGTTTTTTGCTTAATTTCTTGTTCATTAGTTTCACCTGGATTTGAGTGGTTATTATGTTCACCTGTCCCTCGTTTAGTCCTAGGTATTTAAGTCCCTTGGTTTGTCTGTTTAGTTGCTGGTCCATTATTTAGAGTTTAGTTATGCATGTAGTCGCTGTCCCTTATAGTCGTTTTTGGAGTTCCCTGTTGACTTAGTTCTGGTTTTGTTTCTTTAATAAATCATTTCACTTGCAACCTGGCTGCTTCCTGTCTTGTCCCTTCTGCGTTTGGGTCCACCTCCCCGCATCGTAACAATATATATATGTATATGTGTAGACATTTGCAGAGTTTGTTTTTTGTATATACCAGACCACTATGGAAATAAATGGGATGCTTTTAGATCCAACTGTGTATCTAAAAAAAATTGTTGATTATAACTTATCTAAAGCATTGTTGTACATGAGGAAACACTTTTGTTCTGTTTGATACTGTAGTCAAAACTAATATTCGGCTATACAGAGTAATTATATGGGTAGTTACATATATTATCTGCTTATTTAACATGAGAATTTAATTTCTGCCTAATTCTAGTAGAAAATCTAAAGTTATCAATATCACTGTGTGGTATTTTACTGTTAAAAATATTTGTACTAACTAAATGGAATAATACTTCATCAATAATAGCATTGTATAGTGCATCAGCTCTGCTTTATTTTAAAAGTATATTATTGCATTTTTCTCCTCTAATTTACCTCTAAATGATGTAAGTTTAATTCTAATTTCAGTCATTTTATGGTATAGTATGGTACTGTTGTAAAGCAGTGACATGGCAATTTATAGCAATTCTTTAATTTGCCTAATAAGCAGACCATGTAAAATAAACTAAGCCACTTTAATCTGTATGTCTATCTGTAAACACATCTACAAAATTCTTAGACTGGAGGTGCTTAAAATGATGCAACATGATACTTAATCTGACCTACTTTGGCCTTATCACTTTTATAGAAGGTAACAATTATTCAGTCAAAAGAAAAAGGATACCAAATCATTTTTATTAGAAATATGTATGACCAGTCCCTCCTTGTATTTTACATAATCACAAGTGGACAGCTTGGCCTTTTTTAAAAGGACATGTAAAGGTTTTCCGTTCCTTGTTGTGTGGTCAATCATTACTTGAGATGCTTTACATTTTCTGTGTTTGCTCAGTCTTGTCTTGGAAAGTCTTGAATTCTTTGTGGTATCTTTTTAGGTACTTAATGGTTATAAAATCTGTCATAGAACCCAAAACATTCTGATGTTTGTCATTTTCATGGATGGATGGATGGATGGATGGATTTCTTTGCATACTATACCTTTTTATTTAGCATGAATATAAGATGTTGAGTATAATGTAATATGTGCAGACTTTTTCTCACATATACTCTTTACTCACAAGTTGACATTGTTTATAGCAGTTTTTTATGTCTTTGGCATGGTTTGTCAAATACTGCAGAGAAATAGTCAAACCTTCTTCACACTCCTAACCAGACTGGAAGGTTTTGGGACATGGAGTGACCGACTTTACTCAACTTCACCTTTCTCTCTTGTTTAGTCTAACGCTTTAGAGATTGATAGTTTTCAATTACCTTCAAAGCTAATTATTACTATATGAGAGAGAATGCAGTACTCATCCTGAGAGCTCTCTATGTCACACTGGAAGCCAAGCTCAGACAACAATCTGAAAAATGTAGCTTTTTTTTTGGGGGGGGGGGGGGGTGGGGGGGATTGAAGTGTCCCACTTCTGTGAGTGAACAAAACAACATGACTGGAAGTTGAGTAAATCAGCCACATCAGATTCAGCTGTTACACAATTGTTTTCCGTTTTCAAATCTGTGATGTAATTATTGGTGTAATTTGTTTAAAAAACTGATTTGGGTTGTTTTCAGGTTTACTCTCTATGCAGTGGATAGCCGAGGGAGCCACTCCGAGTCAAGCTACGTTTCTGTGCGTACATCCTGCCCAGTGGTGGAGGATAGTCGGGCTGAAGGTAACTTTATGTCTCACTTTTTTCCAGATGTGCATTTATTTAATTTATAATTTATATTCTATATCCATTTTTCTCACATATACAATTCCATATACAATACCATACAATGGAAAATGTGGAATACCTGCTCCAGTTACTCATAGACAACCCATTTAACAAGACTATCACACGTTGTAAATTGATTGTTTACATGGGTCATTCCTCTGTATCTCTGATAATGTCTCTCTCCTCACCTCTTGACAGAAATAGCAGACAGGGTGTATAACTTGTATAATGGCTACACCAGTGGCAAGGAACAGCAGATGGCCTATAATATGATGATGGAGATTCCTCCTCCTCTGCTATACAGAGTCCAGCACCACTATAATTCCCACTATGAGAAGTTTGGCGACTTTGTCTGGCGTAGTGAGGATGAACTGGGCCCCAGGTGAGAAGACAGTATACCTTTGGGAATGCAGGATTAAAACATGCTTCATTTATGCTTTATGTAGTCGGGTTGTCTCTTATTCAGAAAAATTTGCATTGTGTTTTTGCTTCCTAGCCTGCAACAATTTAACTAATTCCTATTGTCACGTCTGATTACATTGTTTTGCTTATGATCATAACAATCACATTGAGGTTTCTTGTGTGACGATAGATAAAACTGACTAAACAAGCAGATCATTCAGCTGTTTCTCTTTGTATTATCTGCCACCCCACCATCACCCCCTTTCAAGCAAGAACACTGGCTCAACACACACGTACACACACTTTCAACAGTGCCTCCTTGGAAAGAAACTGGACAAGGTCACCATTAAAACTCCAGGGTTACAGTCGCTCCTCACATCACCATGGCGATGCCAAAACAGCATTTGACAGCCAAGCCAAACAGTAAATGTGATACTCAGCTAACACTAACTCAACTTCCAACTCCATTTCCTCTTCCTTCTCATAAAAAAAGTTCATCTGTAGTTACACCGCATCCACCACCCCCAACTCGCTCCCCCCAATCCTCACCCATGACCTTCTTTACAGGGACACCATCATTGATAGTTTGAACAGATAGTTAAACATTACAACACCAGGAGAACAAAGACAGCCTGACTACCAAAAACTGCGAAGAGGGAAATATAAACAATCATTAAACAAAATGTTTAGAACAAAAACATTCATGCATGTGAGCCCGAGAGGGCAGTTTCCCCAGCACTGATGATAGCAACACAAGATCTAAAGTTACAGCCCAATGTTTTGGTTTGTCCACCCCCATTGCCTGGAAGTGCTCCTTTCAAGCTATAAATAATATAATAATTGAGGAATAATTTTGTCTGTAGGAAGATTGTGCTTGTTTCTGATTGGTGAAGGGGGGTGGGAGGCACAGGTTGGCTGCTGAGACTTAGATAGAGAAACTGGAGTTGCTGGACATTGTGTTGGTGTGTGGGCAACTTCTAGAGGGCGGGAGTGGAAAGGGCAAGGGGGTTGGGGTGGCTTTTGGATGAGTGAGTGTGGATTATTTACTGCCTGAAGTTGGCAGGGTTGAGCCTCGTTGTGGTAATTTACAAGCATGCTCTATTGGTGGTGCCTTTTAAAAGGTAACAGAATGGCTAAGAGGAACGTAAGCACAGTCAGCACTCCTCAAGGAGCAGACAATCTCAGAAGCCCCCCACGTGTCCACTATCGTTTCAATTTAACAAAACACCCGTGTTTTGATTTTGACATCCTGTGAGACATGGTTAGTTATTTTTCTTTTCTTATCTTATAAGACCTGATCTCATGTTGTTCTTAGTTTTGTGCTGAATTCACTAAACTGAGTTTGTGTGTGTGTGTTTTATAAGCAGTTGCATATCGTACCTGCTGCATGTTCAACCCTCAAAGGCTACAATAGAGGAATATTTTCTAGTAGTTACTTTATTATTGATTTGAAATGGTTCTAATCTGCCCTATTGTTCATGTGCTTCCAGGCTTTCCTTGATAATGTGTTTGGTATTCTGTTGTTTCAGATGTAAGAATTTAAGGGCAATGAGAAAATACCCCCCCCCCCCCCAACCCACCCACCCTTTTCAGCAAATAAGTGAAAAGGATGTCTGTTCTCCTTGCTTAACTAAAGACAGATGTTGATGTTCTGCAGACGCTGCTTCTCAAAATAAATGGAATTTTGCCTTTCGCCCTGTGTGTTTTTCCTATTTCAGTAGCCATATGAGTTTGACACATTTAAAATATATCTGTGTTTTTGTAGTCACAGCATGTGTTTGTATGTGAATTAGCAGAGGTGTCTTTTATGAATTGTGCTTACCTGACATATGGTTGTTTCATGTCATAAGCTTCAGCTCCCAACTTGATACCATTACACTAAGAAACCTACACTGGCGTGTAAAAGAGAGCCAACAATATGGGTCATGCATTTGACCTAAACTGGCAGTCCTGTTAGAATGTGTTAAGAGATACTACACTTTCTGGTATCATTTATGATTTTTAATAAATAGACATTGAAATTGTAATGCATTCCTGATGCAGCGTTTCATGAATAATCATCAATATTATGATGCCATCTACTCATCTGAAATATTTTGTTCGACAGGGACAACAAAATGCTGCAAAAGAATGTAAAACTAAAAGGAAATAGCAAGTAAAACACATTTCAAATGATTAGGTTTAACTAGGAACAGGTCAGTGGTATTGTTGGCCATTAAAAGAGCACCTAAGAGGTAAAGTCTCTCAGTTGGAGAGAGATTTCAGGAATCATTGAAAGAAATCAAAGAAATCTTATTATCAAGAACCTTAATGTAAAATTGACATGACTGAATATTTTCAGATGATATAATCAAATATTCCAAGAATCTGGAAAGGACTTTGTTTGCAGGGCAAATGTCCAAAAAGCATAGTATACATTATAAATGGGCAGAATGTCTGATGCAGGCATCCAGCATTTGCTGCATGTTGAAAATGTAACGACTGAAATCTTTGTTTCTCTTTTTTGGTTTGTTTTTTTACTTATAGGAAAGCCAACTTGATCATTCGCAGGGTGGAGAAGATTAGCTTGTACTGCCGGTCCCTTCTGCGCAGCACCCACATCCAGAGTCGCACTGATACTATGGCTTATGTCTACTGCCGAAGCGAAGAGAGCCGAGCTCCCAGCAACTCGTGGCATGGCTCTATACATGACAGTCGCACCATGTGCATGGAAAAGCTCATTTCTGTACAGCGCAACACGTATAGCAACACCAAACTCCGATGAGACTGGGTTTGAGTGACAAGACGTGTCTTCTCTTTTGTTCGTTTTTTAATTCCTCGCAAAATAGCATCACTCACTGGCGATGATCCTCTTCAGTACACTGCAGCTCATGTGACTGGTGCCAGAAGAGGCTAACGGAAAGAAAAAAAGTTCCAAATCCACTGGAGATTTTGTTTAAAGCTACCCAAAGCTTATGTTTGTGTAGCCTTTTATTATAAGACAGAAGAATATGGAGGAAAGATCACTGGAGGGGACATATTTCTCTACTGCAAATTGCCAGTGATTGCACATATCAATGAGAAACTGCAGTGTGAACATGTAAAATATCATTCAGCGAAAAGAAAACTGGTTGGCTTAAATAACTTTGAATGTAATAATGTAGTACCTTCTTTGGTGCTTTGACGCTTACATGGAACACTAAAGAAGATGGTGGGGGGGATATTACTTGTACAACTTGTTTGCCTTTACTACCTTTGTTCGAAGGGAGAAGACATTTAAAGCCATTTGAAAATCATGTACTTATTTTTTTAAGTTCACATTAATTAAGTAAGAAAAGCTTTGCATTAAGAATGATCAGTATTTAAGACATTATGTAGTTTAGTCTTGTATGACTTTTGATAGGTTCAGTTGAAGTAGCAAGTTTTTTGTATAGTAACAGATTGATAAACTGTGCGACAATTATGCAAAGACAGAATATAGGTGGCATTTTTACAGTTTTTTTTTTTTTAGTTTTAGTTCTGCATTATCATTATCGGGAAAATTTTTCTGCATTTTAGTCTAATTATATAGCATCTCAGATAAACGGTTTTAACCCAGATAAATGATGAACTTAAAGGAAAATCACCCCACTTCTGCGGCCCTAAAATATGCCAAAAAAAATCTATTCTGACATAAACACAGAAGAAAATGAGTAGGTAATTAAAAAAACACTGTAGGTAGATATGCTTCTGATCTAATGATTGCCAGTTTGACAGTTACATGTGATTTGTGTCACTTTGGCACACAATGGCAGACAATAAAAGTATATAAGGAAGTTGATGAGAGAGAAATAGTAGATATAAAAGAAAATTGACACTGGTGAACTTGGCTGGCTTTCTTTCCTCTCAAAAGAATGTAATATTTGCTCGTATGTGTGCTTGTAGAAAACAAGCAGGATATTAAAATAACAGTTTTGACACAATCCAGCCGTACACGAGAGGTACTGTACGCTGCATTGTAGGAAGTAAATAGGATTTTTTTTTAATCCTCCAGTTTCTAGTCTTCAAAGCCATGGATCTTGTTTTATTGAAGACAAGCAATGCCTTTTTTTCCAATATGTTTATCTCATATTATGAATTGTGATAATTTATTATATTGTAAATTTCAACTGTAAAGAAAAAAGATATCTGTATTATCATGTGGCTTTGTCTTTTTCTGAAGAATGACAAAATATTAAATATGTATAAAAAATTAGACTTCCCTTCTTTCACTACAATTGACTCATGAAATTTTGGACCAACCCACATCTGCCACTATCTGCCCCTTACACTGAGAAAACCGAGGTGAAACATTTAGCATTGATAATTCTTACTATATTTCACATTGTGACACTGCTGACTAAATAATTGTCATTGCTTTTGAATAAATAGGACATTAAGTGCTCCCACACATCCTAGCTTAATCTTCACTGCTCCTGCAGTATGTTTACATCATATCAGAAGGAACCAAAGAACAGGATGTTGTTGCTCCAACTTAAAAGTGTTAACACATGTTGGAACACCCACAACCAAACCCAATAGCATTCATTACTTGAAAATCAATGATGTGCTGCACATACTGTTGATTTGTAAGGGAACATTTATGATCCAAAGAAGAAAGGTTCATGAGCTTACAATTCCAAAGCTGACGATTTACCGTCTGAAAACACTTTTAAAAATCTTCCTCAATATTTCATGAATCTCTTAGCAGCATATGTTCAGGTGGGAGGGATCGCCTGGTTAAATGGTAAGTGTGTAAGGTGTATTGAGAGTTTTGGCAATCTGGTTACGTTCATGGTTCCTACATTTCAAAACAACTGACTTTAATAATCCACAATCTTTAGAACCATTAATTCCTTTAATGGTTTTGTGGGAAAACCATGCATGTAGAGTTTAGGTGTATCTGTTAAAGAATTTTATTGCTTGGAGATTTCATGGATGGAACAAGCAGAAACAAGTTCAACAAGAAGACCAAAAATACTCACTGGGTATTAGGACACTGGGTCCTAAAGTTCAAATCTCTGAAAACACATCTGGTCCATTTCCATTTTTATAATCTTACTACCTCTCCCATAGCTTCCACACACCCTCCCAACAGCTCCAACAATGGTTGATTACTGCATTGCATTCATGCTACAAAAGCCACCGATGTGGTATGTGATGTGACACGATCTGGCTTCTTTTGCAAACTCTGTAAAAGGAAAAAAGATCTACACAAAAGTCCTTTTGAGCTCGATTTTCTGCCATCTTTTTATTTGTACGTTTATTTACATTGCAGGAATTTATTTTCATGTTCATGTTTTGTTCTACTTTCACATCTCTTCAGGCATGGCATATACTACAGAATTCCATAGCCTTGGTTTAGATGCATACATTTCTTGAAATGATTTTGTAAAAAGACTTTTTAACTAACTGGTTTCATCTTTATATAGATGTAATCATACCTGACAATCAAAAGTCACAAAATAAACTTCTTGTTCGCCCAATTAAAATCCATAGAACAAATAAAATATTTGGCATTTGTTATTTTAATGTTTAATTTCAATTTGCACTCATATTGCACTAGTTTTTCTTAAAATATAGATGAACTGCTCTATTTTCTCCTGGGATTATTTGGAACCTTTGGTTTCTGGTGACTATGTACTTGTACGCTACCAAATTTTCAGCAAAGCAATCTGCAAAGCTCCCCTTTGAGAACAGCTTCCATACAGGCATCTCTCCGGCCACCTCCAGCATTGGAAGAATCAAGGACTTCAAAATAAGTTACATTCTTGAACTGCATCAAAGGATTTTCTAAATCGGCCAATGATAATAACAACCGTGTCACTTTTAGGAACATGCAATAAAAAACATTAAGCGCATTGATCAAACAAGTATATGGTTTTATGTCCATTTTATTTAAAAAAACATACTTTTCCATTAATAAACACCTTTTGAAAGTTTTTGGCTCAGTCTGTTGATTGTAGCTAATACGGAATATATTGATAACTATGATACAGCACATCTACATCTATAGCCATCAGAAATCATTTTCACAAAATTTCACAAAGTTTAATGGAAGCCTTGCTTTCAAATGTTTGCTTATGCTGAAAATGGTGATTGTGGTAATGTGTTGCTTAACAACAATACATAAACACTATCATAATTACCTTACTGGTGTTAGCATAAGGAAATAAGACTTCAAAGAGCGGGAAATTTGGGATGTGTCAATCGTTATTAAAAAAGAAACAAAAAGGCATGCTACAAATTCCTGGTAATTATATATGATCCTATTTGAATTGTGTTAACCTTCAATTTCCCTTCACAACATATGTTGTGTTTTCCTAACTTTTGTTAATTTACAATAGACTTTGAAGTAAATAATTAAGCTAAAGTTAGGAGTAAGCAGTACAGCCAAAGAGCATTGTAATGTAGTTTGGTCTGGACTTTAGTCATTATATCCCCACTGCCGGATACCCTTTGTGTGAGCGCGATAATTCAAACAATTTTCACAACTGGATTTTGATACTCTGTGTACCAGGTCCCCCCCCCAAGGGGACGACCTGGTTCAAATTCCAACATTTTGGAATTCATGGTTTCCGGACTAGGTGGCGCTTTATAAACAAAAAATTATTTATTTCATTGACCAAGTGCAAATTAAACGTCATGACCTAAGGATGCTTCCTGTGCTGCTGTCATACCGGGCTGGTTCAAAGTTTCAACACCAGGTGGAGCTTTGGGACTGAACATGTGCAGCTTTGTATTATTGTATTGTGTATATTCAAGGATTGGGGAATAGGAGAATTGGGGGCATTCGGGGATATACCCCTAGCTGTCGCTTCTGACGCCATAAGCCTTGTTTTTCATCCTAAAAGATTTAAATTCCTCAGACATGATATTCTTCAGCTTGTCTCATGCACATGACTCATGCGCCTCGCCACAATGGATATGGACCTCACAGGAGAGAAATCCCGGGTGTTCCAACCACAACAATTAAGTTGCACGATAACCGAACAATAATTGGATCGCAATTAATTAGCATGAATACAAAATAAAGCACAGATGAATATGGCTGTAAGCAATTGTAAAATACAGAGTGTGGTTCTTATTTCATATGTTTCACCAACTTTTCCACAAGATCTTGCAGAAAAATATTTACATTTAGATAGGAAGGAGGGAAACCAGTCTCTGAACCAACAGACATTTATCCCATATGAATTACTTTAATTTATATCATTAACTTAAGGTGGCTATGCGTCTCGGCATGTGAGCTGCTGGGAAGCATTTACTTTTTCCACCTCCCTCAACAAACTTCTCCTTTAAGCTCAGATCCAGTTACTTTCCAGTCATGCAACATTAACTGCACTTTAAAAATCAGTAGCTTAATGTTAATTTTCACAAATTAGACCATTAAGGTCATTGATGTGCCAGGAACAGAACTCACATTTTCATGCCAATGTATCAATGAAGGATTATAGAACCAGTTCCTCTTCCCAGCACTTATTTTTTTCATTTTGAAAGA
This sequence comes from Pseudomugil tenellus, assembly GCA_037177515.1. Lineage (NCBI taxonomy): Eukaryota > Metazoa > Chordata > Actinopteri > Atheriniformes > Pseudomugilidae > Pseudomugil > Pseudomugil tenellus. The sequence goes on from JBAMHX010000021.1 coordinate 10,808,528, forward strand.
CCTCACAATGGATGTGCGGTTCCCATATTAACTTCCACAAGAAATCTATTCAGGAAAGCTCTTTATAAAGATGTGCTGTTTCTTGCTGATTGCTAACAATTAGAAGTATTTATGACTGAAAGAAGTGACCACACACTCCCAGCTTATGCTCACTTTAACCAGTGTTTTATTTCTACACAATAAATGACAGCAAAATGAACATGATAATCATCTTTATGACTCTTTCTTATGAAAATATAGTACACATCCAACATGTTTCGCCATGTACCAGAGCACCAAAAATATATATAATTGCAACTGAAAGAGAAACATCAACGGAAACGTAAAAGTTCAATGTATTGTATATGTGCCTGAAAAAGTGCGTACTGCGTTGGAACCGAAGTGGGTGGAGGCCATCCGAGGGGAGGAATGGGTGATGGAAAGGACTATTGAGTTTGATGGCTACCTTTACAGTGTTGGTGGAATTCTCAGCAAACACAAAGCTGTACTGATAAGACAATATACAGAATGGAGCGAAGAGAAACTAAAGCTGTTTGTTGGTGCCAGTCAACTCAGATCAAGTTGAAATGAACTTCTCAATGTGTGACAAGATTAGTCAAGTATGATTGTGAGGATCATCCTAAGACCCAAAAATGACCATTGTGATTTTATTTACGTTGACAACAAATAAATAATATGTGACTGAATGGATACATTTATGGTTTAGACAACTGACAACAGTGCTTGCACTAAGCCATAATGAACAAATAAATGCTGACAGCAAGTGGTGTGGTAAAGCATCACAGATTTTTTTTTTTTTGTCTTTTTATGTCTTGCAGGTGATACTTTGACACAATGCACAACATTTCACGGTTCATTTCTTTGTATAATAGTTATGATAAAAATCAAAGAGCTACTCTCAAACAGTTAGTACATGGTTTGCAAATACAATCATCATATGATATTAATATTTACACCTTAAAATATATTTGTTGAGCAGTTGGGTACGAAACATTGCAGTAATACCACTATATATCCACATAATATGCAAATACACTTTTGTACTTTTCATTTAGAAAAAAAAGAACAATTCACCTTTTTTATTTATTCAAAGATAAAGAAATAGACATAATAGGACCATTCTATAACCAGAGGCCTGTGAGAGGTACTTCATGTGTTACAACACACAAAGAAAATGTCTTACACATGATGGCACATCGTTTTGTTTTTTTTTTCTTTCTTTTTCCCTCCACAAAGATCTGAGGGAAAACATTAGCGCTTCAAACTCTTTCAATTCCCATTGCTTTATAAGTTATACACAAACTTTCTGCCATTTCCAGACAGGAAATAAAAAAAAAAATCAGGTGTGAAATTAGAAACAAAGGGATGGCTGTTGGTGACTGGCATGGAGAGGTATCAAAGCCTGTCAAACGGCTTGCTTTAACATCATATGGTGTGATAAGCATGGACTGTAGGTGAGGGGAACTGTGTTCCTTCAGCCTAACTTCAAAAGGTTCTGAAAGCTGGGCAAACACCCTCTCTGATTTTTACAGGGCCAGCTTGACCCTGGCCACCCCGTGCAGCCATAGCTGACAGTGACAGATGAGGCAGTGTGTCGAAGCGAGAAGAGGTGGAGGTAGTGAGGTGGAAGGAGGGATGGTGGGAGTCCCAGAGAGGGATGGTTGCCACCTCTGGGAGAAACTCTGACTCATTGGCCTCAGCGTGTTGCCAGTCAGGCTGGCCGCTCCTGGCCCAGGGGCAGCCTCTGTGAGTATACACTTTCACACCTGGACAAACAGCCAGACAGGCCAGGAAAAGCTGCCCACCCATCCCTACCTCTCTCACTGCCCACTTCTACTTTTGCCCCATCCAAGAACACTCGCCATCGACTGCCATCTGACCTGAAGTTCTTTTTTCCCCCTTGGTTTTTGATTCCTTTCTTTGCCATTTTTACAATTCCTTCTGCTTCGGCTGGCTATGAACATATTATCCCAAAGCTCTCCACTTGCTCTCGAAATATGCTCAACTATAGCATAGATATATGTATTTGACTTGTATGTACCAGATTCTTTTTGAATAAATCTTTGTGTGGCTAATATGTGCATTTCTTTTGAGAAAAAAAATCAGAGAAACCTAAAAATTTACATTCTGGTTTTAAAGAAAATAAAAGATACAATTCAATCAATAACATAAGAAAAATATTAAATGCAAGTAGGACTCATCTTTACATAGCGAGCGATAATAAATATATTTTTGTTTTTTGTTTGGTTGTGGGCCGAACTTGAACTGTTCATGTCTGCACAACAGCGGTGTTCACAATGGGCTGTACTGGCACAGACACAATAACAGTTTTGAATCACAACTTCTAATGTGATGGTTTATAAGAACAATGTAAAAAATAACTTACATGGACATTAAATATAACTTAAAAAGTATAACACTCTCAATAAATAGTTCTACTATGTACATCATCGTTATGAGACTCAAAATGTCACTAAATTACCAAAAATATAGAAGCAGCAAACATTACAGGCATGAGGTACAGCAAGGGATCCTGTTATGACTACAGTAGAGAGGGGATGCCCTCATCCAATGCGCAATTGTATACTTTCTCCCATGGTTAACTATGGCTTATGGGTACTTTCTTCAATTTAAGGAACAGAATTTTTCAAGTTGACATGTAGTCACATTCTGTAGCCTTTGTTAAAAAAGAAGAAAAAAAACAACAACAAAAACAACAACAACAGCAAAAACAAGTTGTTTGGTATCCAGACATTGACAGATAGCACAAGTGATTGCTGAGAAGGATAATGCTTAGTCTAACTGTGACAAAGACAAAAACAGATTACATTAAACTAAGGTAATAGAATGAAGAAAAGGATCTATTAAAAGGTTTCAGATTAATCTGTTTGAACAGCTGGAATGACTTTCCAGTGACTTTGTTGCAGATGAACCGCAATACTGCATATTATTGGCATAATGTAGTGATTCCAGGTCAGTCTCTCCAACCTGGTATGAAATCTGTATGAAGCACTATTTATATGAAGTACTAATATTGCATATAATTTGATAACATTAACATAATACAAGTCTTTTTTTTCTTTTTCTTTAGCAGGGCTATATAGTTTTCATATAAAGTATTAAATGGAATTGATGATGAAAAGATGATGAAGCATTTAGAATGTCCTTACAAAGTTTTATATTTCATAGAAGTTGCAAAGTTTCTCAAGAGTCCCTTTTTAATGGGGTTTCTTCATTTTTCTCTCTTCAGCGTCTGTCCACTTTTCTGCCAAAACATTCAACTCTTAAGCTCTTACACAAACAAAAAAAGGAAAGAAAAAAGACAAATAAACCTGCAGTCTAGTCAGACATTGAATATGTGACTATATATTTGTGAAAAAGGCGTTGATATGGACCCAGTTATTTTGGATTTGGGACCTGAATGTATGATGTGTAACTGAAGAAATGTTTTATAATTAAGATACTTCCAATATCAACTATAGCTCTGTGAGTATTTAGAGCCACATTCATGTGAAACACAAATAACAGCACAGCCAATATCAACTCAATGAGTTAAAAGACCGAAGATCATAAAGTTCCTCGGATCATCATTTTGATAATAGCAGCTTCTAAACATTTTGAACGACATACTTTTTCTTCGTACATGTCTACTAGAAAGTGCAGTAACTGAGGTCAATAATACAAATTCGGATTAAATATTACATTTTTAAATGAAAACCATGACAAAAAAAGAAAAGAAATTTCCAACACTCCTGCCTGATGTGAAGATAATTACATTTTTAAAAAATACTTTCTTCATAATTGCTGTTCAATAATACAGTCTCACTTTCATCTTATGTCCTGGTATCTTTTTATAAACTCTTTTCTAACATTTAAGATAAAATTAGATTAGTCTCACACTGATACTTGTTCAACTTTTCGTATGATCATGTGTCTTTGAGAATGATCTGGGATGCCACAATGTGCTAGCAGCCTGTCATGAGTCAGAGGGATTGTGTCATTGCGCCAAATGAAATGAAATATCATAATCATGCTGACTGTTCCCATGACTATGGTTGCAGCAAAACTGGAGCAGCAAACTTTGGAGCAATATTCCAAGCAGCCTTCATTATCAGATGTGCATGGGGGAAATGATTGTGTGTCTTGAATAAAGGAGAAACATTTAAAAGCTTATTGCAGCAGCCACTTAAGTCTAACAAAACTAACTTGTGGGGATTGAACATCAGACTTGACAATACAGAAAAATGGCCGTGTAGAAGTGCACTTTGTACAGAAGAGAACAGCTAAACGTATGGCTTAAGCTAGGCTAGCCAGAGCGTCATAGGGAGCTTACATCATATTGTGTTGACACATACATCCAAGTGTCATTTTCATGTACAACATTACCTGTAGAAAGATAGCAGAAAGTCTATTATTACTGCGGGGGGAGAGAATAAAAGCTATGTGTGAAAGGATAGTGTGCTGGGAAAGCAATGATATGGTCTCGTTTCACCTTTGCTTATTCTCATTCTATGCTGTGGACTCTTTCCAGGCCTTTCTTTCCATTCTCTTGTGTAACTGCGCGACGCAATACTGTGTGATCAAGAAAGCCACAGGCTCCTGACAAGCTTTGAGTACATTCTGAAAAGGACTGGGGTGTTTTTATTTTCAATTTAAGCTTTTAAAATTAGAGCTTGAAGTAATGAAGCTCTTATCAAGCGCCATGAGGGAAAAGTTCAAACTGAAACTAAAAGCATCCCAAACCCTAAGTGAGGTGTTAAGAATGACATTCTTTAAGTCGTGATCAATGTATATAGTAATAGGAGGGATGATTAGTGAAGTTATGTTGAGAATTTTCCTAATACCTAATGCATTTCATCTGCAATGCTGTTAACATGTATTTTGTATGTGAGATGAGAAGATTGTGTACTGCAATGTAAGAAGAAATGAATGCTATAAAAAGGAACAGTGAGCAGCAAGGATGACAAAGCTGTCCAACCCTATAACATGTCATGATAAAAGGATAGAAAAAAATACAAACAAAAGCAACACCAAAATGACAATAAATGCATTCAGTTTTTTTCAACATATAAAATTATCTTAGGGCATTTCCTCTGACATTTCTCATCTATTTCTATTATATGTGTGTGTCTATGTGTGTAAATCTGGCAAGACAACATGGCTGTTTCATTCACATTTTAACTAAATTTACCCCCCACAGACTCTAACATCCCCATGAAGAAGCATGTTGCTAAACAGAATACACGTAATATCTAACTATGGAATTTGAAACCATGAGTGATATAAGCATAAAATTAAAAAAGGTGCTGAACATGCCTTCAAAGTGTCTAAGGTTCATGTTTAACATTTGTAATCATTTCCTTTGAAGCTGCATAACACAAAGCCATCATCCACACTGTCCCCATCTTGCATGTTTTGATTTACCTTTGGTTCAATCGTGTGAATGAAAAGTGGGGTAACTAAAACAGACACTAAAGCCAGCACAAAACTCAACAAAAAGCATGCTACCTAGGCTTGGTTACATTTTTGTTCAATTTTTTTTTTTTTGTTTCTTTTTTTTTTTTTATTCATATTGTTCCAAAAATGTCTGTTTTTCCCATTTTTTCTCCTTTGCTATATATATATA
>JBAMHX010000021.1:10825549-10838672 GCA_037177515.1 Pseudomugil tenellus
AGTTTGCGGGAGGCACAAGCTGCACATGAGTGCAGTCAATTGCTCCTATAACACCGGGGAATCCAGCCACCTCAAAAGAAACCTTGTTTTCTCTTATTCAAAGAATCTCGAGAGCTTGGAAACCTAACAAACGTCGCGATCCGGCGCAACATTGCATTTAGGAATTCAGTCGACACATGTAAAAGACGTGACTGAGAGATTGCTGCTGTGTTGGCTACTGTACGCTGGAATGACCCAGATGCCCAAAACTCTAGACTTGCCAGGAGTTTAATTATTTCAGGTATGCATGACTCCTTCTTGTGTCTGGCTCCAAATGCTAAGTTCCTCCAACAGCTCAAAAACAGCAAGGCTGGATAGGTGATATGTTTTAATAATTAGTTCCTCTCTCATTCTAAACATGTTAACGGGAGGAGGAAATATGCGTTCTATCTGTCGTGTTTGATTATTTCTATGTCTTCTTATTGCAACAATCACTGCAGCCATGTGTGCGCAATTACGCATTGCTCCCGTTTGCATGTCCTTTTGAAACATGCTAAATATAGGCGCAGTTTCCACCAGCAAAATTACTTTCAGGTTAGATAAATCGCTTTGCGTGTACTAAAATCATATATTTCCTCCCACTCCACGCAAAATTGTGTGTGAACGCCCCAATTTACATATTCATTGAGGCAAACGTACTAACTCGAGGAGGACGCACAACCTCACTTAGCTCAAGCTGTTTTCCAAGTAGGAATGGGCAAAAATTCCAGTCTCTCGATGTGCAAACCTAATACCCCAAGCGACTTACAGCTGTAATCGCAGCAAAAGGAGGCGCTACAAAATATTAACTTAAGGGGCCGAATTCTTTTGCATGCCTGATTTTTCAGTTTTTTATTTGTTAAAAAAGATTGGAATATCCAATAAATTTCTTTCCACTTCACGATTGTGTCCCACTTGATGTTGATTCTTCACAAAAAATTACAGTTTTATATCTTTATATTTGAAGCCTGAAATGTAGCAAAAGGTTGGAAAGTTAAAGGGGACCGAATAGTTTCACAAGGCAATATTAGCTATATTCACTGTCAATCAGCATGAAGTCACTGTACATTATGTATTCACATATTATTGTATTTCTTGGCCCTGTGATATATTGGTGACCTGTCTAAGGTGTGTCCAGCCTCTCCCCTAAAGGCTGTTGAGGTTTCCACATTTCCTTGCATAAATCAAATCCAAGGATCATAAAAAAATTGATGTAGACACTTTTTGAGTTGAGATCATATAACTTCAGCTATGAAACATACAAAATATTGTCAACAAAATATGTGTTCAGGAACAATTGGGTAATCTGGGACAAAGTCTTTACTTGTGGTCTGGACAAGAACATTGGATTTTCACAAAAGAAGAAAACACTAGCTGCCTTTGTCACCCAGCACGTGTGTGTGACTCATCAGCTTAGATGAGAGGAATTACTGGTAATGAGTTACAGATTCTTATTGTCGCATATTGTGTCTTTTTTTCCTTTCTTGTTGTTGTTTTTGTTAGGTTTGCTTTCAGACGCTTTATGCATCTCCATTCTAGTCTGCCATGCATATGTTCACTATGGGGAAATAAGAATCAGGTGCAAACTACCCTGTTTCATATGTGACTGAGCTGATAAAACAGGTTTGTCGATGTTGATAAGCATTTTTCATGAGAGACAAATGACTAAAACCCACATTTCTAACTAAAGAAAAGTAACACAAAGATAAATAGAGAAGGAAGGCTTCTTAAATGTAATAATTCAAATTACGCTTGTAAAATAAGCTAGAAGCTAATTTGAGTTGCATGAACAAAAAAAAAACATTTACAAAAATGTTGGACAAGAAATTAGACAACATGTGTTGGCAAGCAAAAAAAATTACTAACAAGAAAAACATATTAGATGAAACATCTGGTTTTCTAACTGTTCTCATATCTTATCAGCTTAAATTCCTAGTGTTTCCTTTTTGCTTCTCACCCACAGTAACTTTTCCTTGACCCTTGCTCCTGGCAGCCGATAAATCAACTCATGGTTGGTTGTTTTGGAGCAATACACTTTATCATCCTCAGTCTTTTCCAGGACATCCACCAATGGAAAACACCAGCCAGTTGTTATAGTTTTCAGATAATGCATACAGCATCATGTCTGAATGTAACATATGGACAATTAGCCTGGAATTCTGAAACTTAACATTTCAGTGGCTGGAATGGGGTCGTGCGGCATTTAATCTGTCTCTGACATGTTCAAGAAGTTTGTTTAAGTCTATGTATTGATCATTCATGTAATGAACTTTATCAGCACACTTGCAGCATCTATTATACAATCCATGCTTCAATGAACTTGTGTATTTATGTGTGCCATTGCCATGTATTTTGACACTAGACAATATGCACAGTCAACAGATGCCAAAAATGTACTATTTTTATACATCATGAGATTATGTTAAATCTTTGTTTAAAGATGCAAAAACTTTATGCATGAGTACATCTCTATACAAGGATTCAAATCTCAAAAACTAAAGAACATTTTTCAATGTTGTTTTTCTTTTTTCCCAAACAAATTTCCGATCAGAGTCAATCTTTTACAAGCAATTGTCATTTTTTTAATTGCTACAAATAGAAAAACAAAGTTTGAAAATTGTCCTTCTTCTAAGTCAGAGATTTACGACCGTGTTTGATTAACAGCAGCTGAGAGGCAGACCCTCAGCAGGGGAAGGAGAGTCAAAACAAACTCTCTGTTGCTTTCAAGCCACAAGCAGACATGGTGGCAATGGCACTGTAAACACCCCACTAACTGCTAAATTTAATGGATGGAACAAAAATCAAGAGATTTGTTTACAAGCTAAGGTGCAGGAAGAGTCATGTAGTGTGAAACATAAGTTTTTGGACACTCACATTCCTTTTGTGTCTACATGAATTACTTACCCTTTCTCTCTTTTTATTAATACAGAAAAATTCAAATAGCATCAGAAAAGCTTTTTTCTGTGCATGTGGAAATATGTGCTCCAATAGATGCAAGTGAAACCAAATTTTTTTATCTACAATGGAAAACAGCATGCACTGCAAACTGAACACCTGTTCTAACCCCCAAAACACATTTCCTCAATGAAGCATGACAGTGTCACTATCATGGTGTGGGATTTTTTCTTAATGCCAGGGTTAAGGAAACTTTTTGAACTGAAGGATTAATGAATGCAGGAAAGTTTAGGGAAATGTCTGGAGAATTCCTGTTTTAGTTTTCCAGAGAAGTGAAACTGAAATGGAACTATGCGTGTTAAAATGACAATAACAACTCATGTGGTAAAATAGGAAACATTTAAGTGTCCCGGCTGCAGCAAATTAGTCCCTTTCTCTCGCCTAGTTCAATCTCTTATTCCTGCTGTATTTTTCATGGAGTCTATCCTTCCACTGAAGTCTGGTGGTATTATGCAAGCTCTGGCTGAATCCTGGGTACTAGATTGGGGTCAGAAGATGTAGAGATTAGATAGCGTCAATCAATGGCAGCAAAACCACTTCAAGAGTGAGGTCACTTCCCATAGGGTTGCCTTTGATTTTCTGCTGCCATTGAATTTAGAACAAGATACCACACATTTGACAGTGAAGTTATGAATAAAGTGTCAAAACAAATCAGAGACTTCTGGTCCTCTTTCTAGGTTATGTGTTCATAACCAAGTAACAGATTGGACTTAAATATATGGACAACAGCTGTCTGGCCTCCTCTTGTGGATAACAGACTGGTGGGAGAAATGGTTTTCCAGTCCAATCCAATCTCATTTTATTTATAAAGCACTGCAAAAACAATCCTATTGACCACAGTGCCGCACACAGCAAATATAAAACCCAGCACAGGTTAAAAAAAATAAAATAAACAAAACTTAAAATAACTCAATAATAGAAATATTAAAACATTAAGTAGTAACAGTACAAGCCAACAACTCAGGCTTAGTTATAAGCCAATGAGGAATAAAATGGTTTATAAAAATACTTACAAATAGGAAGTGAATCAGCCTGTGTTTGGTAGATCATTTCATTGTCTTGAAGCAATGGCTGAGAAAGCCAAAGACCTAAAGGAAGCTCCCTCTGAGCTTCCTTTAGGTCTCAGGGACAACAAACAATAATTAATTCTGACCTAAGAGAATAGGTCTGTATAGTTAAAGCTGATTGGACAGATGCTGTGGGGCAAAGCCATGATGACACTAAAGCAAGAAAAGATTAGATTTTAAAACTCTAAATCTAAATGGAAGCCAATAAAGTGAAGCTCAGATCTGTGTAATCTGCACTCATGCTAATGTTTAATGAAATTTATTTATATTAACATATATTTTGTATTGTGTGAGATAGGAAGAAAGACAGTGCTTAGCCAAAAATGCAAAATAGTTAAAAAACAGAATGCTAATGAAGAAACTATGCAATTGTAAAATATGATGGTTTCTGCTTATGCCATGCAATACATCTGCTATAAGGGTGATATTTAATTAAAGCTATTTATGTTGAGCCTTGTTTTCACCTTCCTGTAGGCTAGTGAGGTGCTTTGTACTGTTATTAATTTTTTGGCTCACTTCATTGTTATCTTTCCCAAAGAAAATATGAAGTTTGATACAAAAAAAGTGATGAATCTGGAAAAATGCTCCTAGACTGTTAAGAAAACGTAAACACCAAAACACCAGGGTTAAACACCAAAAATGTCAATGACAAACAATTAAAACTGGACCAGAACCAAGCTTGAGCATTTTACTGATGAAAGTGCCTTACACATACAAGATTTACTGTGTGTCTTATTTTTCCCCCAGAGGAAATGAAGATGCTCTGCAGTAAGACGCACTGACATTGGCAGTGAGATACACAAACTTCTTTTTATCCAGCCAGGCATAGTGATGGATATGTCAGGCATACAACTAAAGTCCCTTGCCAGATTCACAAGAGGAGGATAGGCCAGCGAAGCAGATGCTGAAGTCCAGAAAGTTTACAACACCAACCACATCACTCGCAAGCAGCTAGATAGAATTTAAAAGAATAGAATAGCATCTCTCACTTTATGGCTACAGTTTTTACTATGTAAACTAATTGAAGTTTATTTTAAAAGGATCTCCGAGGTCCAGATGTACAGCTATAGAAAGCACACAGATATTGTACAAAAAAATCACATTGAATGACAATACATTGATATATGTGTAAAACCCACTAAAATCCTCCAGTCTCTTTGAGGTAGGATTGAACATAAGATAAAAGAAAGAAGAAAGCTGTTCCAAGAGATGAAATAATAACACCCTTCAACTTTATATGCACTTGTGAAAGCTTTTAAATAAAATTTACTCAAATAAATATAATATAGTCAAAAAAGAAAGGAAGCAGTTTATGTGCTTAAATGAAAACTTGAAACCATATATTTTTCCACTATCAAAAGAAATAATCATCTTATTAATCGTATAAATAATAATAAGAGTGATAATAATCACCAAAATATGATTTGTCTAAACCCTAGTATGAAGTAACAGTTTTGTTGTAGCTTATTATGTTGACTTTACATTGCAATCAAGGCAACCACCAAGTTGGTGTCGCTATAAGTAAAAGTTGGGTTTAAAAGAAAAAAAGATTAAATAAGTATCTTTTGCAAACCACTATCATTCTGTGATCCCAATTAAATCATTTTGATTTCCATAGGACTGGGAAGTGACAAAAGTATCTGAGCTGATGTTCTGTTTCTGTGGTAACCCAACAACACTTACCAATAGTTGCAGGATGGTCTTAAATATCATATGCATTAATCTTTGAATTTTTCAGCAGCAGGATCAATTTTAACTGCTGTTTATCAGTATAAAAATATATGAAGATAGAGGCATGATGCTAACCTTCTTAGTCTTGACAGTGGATTGACAGCAATCTCCTCCATCATAGTTACAGAAGGCGCGGTTGTTGGCTGGATCACAGTAGTTGTCTCCCTTGAATGGCTATGCAAAAGAACAAACAGTAAGAACCACCACTACTATAGCTTTTCAACACCTAGAATTTGCACTTCTGGTTTCGTCTTGGCTCACTTCTAAAGAAGGAATTTGCTGATGAATCTGATACATTACGTTTTCCTCATACTTCAATGTCATCTGTTAAGTCCTTAGTCGGCCAGACCCGTAAATCAAAGTGAGGACACCATAAACTATTCAAAGCACAAAACGCTCCAGTAAGGTGATTTATTGGACGAGCCCCGCCTTCGCCACTTGGATTACCAATCAGGTTGTCCAACTCGCCTTATCTGAGCAGATGACATCATCGTCCCATGACGAATGAAGAATTCTCGCATGTTCTATTTCCATTCAATGCATTAGTTTTTAGACAAGACCGATTTAGAACACGATGACACGGTCACACCTATAGATTATTGTAGGAGCTCATAAACAAGTTATTAAATTATATAGCTAAATAAGTGCGTTTGATAGGAGATGTCCATGTAACAGCCTGTTTTTAATCTGCTTGGAAATTCCAAAATGTATTCTGCTGACAAACATCTGTATACCATACAAAAATATGACTATAAAAGTAACTTCACACAGCTGGAATTATGATCAAACTTGGAAAACGCATAATGTGACAAGAGATCAGTCTTCACCTATGGTCTAAGCAATTCCCTTGTTCACCACCTGCCAAGTCACTGTCTGTCTATGGTCATTTAGCCAAGTACTCCTCATAAAAATTTATATTCCCCGTTTGATAGATCTAAGGTCAACAGAGGTGGAAGAATTAAGTATATTAGAGCAACATGTGATGTATGAGACTATTAGTGTACAAGATGATAAGAATATCTAACACCTTACCTCACATCCTTTGATGCAATGGAGCTGTTCAGGAGGTGGATACCATTTCAGTCCCATTGTACAGATTATACTCTGTAAAATACAACATTTGTAGGTTCAGATTATTAACAAATATGGCTGCTTTCACTAACCTGTGCAATATATTTCCTTTATGTGACTATCTGAAACTCTGAGGATACTTCAGGCAACTTATCACCAGCTGCACACAGACCTCTAAGACAGTGAAACAGGGAGTTATCAAAGCGGCTCATGAGCTGCTCATGGAGATTCAGTTATAAAGCCTTCTTTGATATAAACTGAACTTTTTCACCTCAATGCAAAGCTGCATAAATTGATTTTGGAATGATATAACTTGATAGAAGTATCTGTCCAGAATGTGTGGAATCCCTTCCTCTTCTCCCATTGTGCTCTTCACTGCAATGCAATGAAGACATTTGCAGTCTGCACAGACTGTGCACTTGCATGTACAAATGCATCCATGTCTGCATGACTCTCATGAGCTAATGTGCACATTGGGTCCATATAGTGTGAGTTGTGTATTGATGTAGCTGTGTATCAGTCTATCCAGACAGAAGCAGGTTTTGTTTACTGTATAAGTGTATTGTTAGACATAGATTGTAGTATCCATGATCAAAAGTGCCATCCACAGCAAAGGACATGCTGACCTCGGGTGGTCCAATTTTCAGACCCACTGTGCCCCAATATCTCACAAAGTTGACATGCTTTTCTTTTGTTGCTGCAAACTAAGGTATTTTTCATTTCAGTGTTGTCAGCAAATCAATGCAAAAAGAGGGATCAGGGCATGAGGGTGGAAAGAAAGAACAACATAGCATCTGAGGACAACAGAGAGCTGTGGGAGTAAAGGTTCTCTTGCTGTGATGTAGGAAGCTACTGCCTAGCAGAACGCAGGCATGTCTGTGTTGTGTATGTTTTTGTATCGAACAGGGAGGAAGATGATAGTTTGTCCCAATGTGGTGGCAGAATAAGCACCTTTTGTATTTAAGGTGATTTTTTTTCTCTTTTTTCTTTTCTAGTTTTTTTTACAACTCTTGTACCTCAATACTCTCTTTGTGGAGCTCTGCAATGATGATGTCATCCAGAAACTCCTTCTTTTCTTTTGCTCTTCATTTTTGCTCTTCGCTTCCCTTTCTCCTCTCTCTCAGCAAGGCCGTAAATCATGATAATCCATGATTGTGGCCTGGTCTCACCCCTAACTACGTATGGGATCCTCACCCTCCGAAGCCTCCCTGGGGCACTCATACAACATAAAAATAGATCTCCATCTCAGCGCCACCACGGACGAGGTCATGTCATATAGAAAATGACTAATTCTGCAGTAAGCCCGACAGGGTAATTTTGCTGATAAAGGGGGAGGCGGGGGTGGTGGGGGCACAGAACCATCAGCAACAGAGAGACGGGAAAAGGAAGAGGAGGAGGTGGAGGTAAAGAAGCAGAGAGAATTCTAAGTGGGTCACACTGAGAACCAAAATACAACTAGTTTAAAAGCAATAAATCAACATCACTTATTAAGATGAGCAACACTAACTTCCAGCTCGGCAAAGAAGAACTAAGAAGTGCATTTGGGGATATAAACTTTCTTTTAGACACTGTACAAACAACCCTATCCAAACATTGTTCTAAGGTCTACTGAGCTCAATAATATCTACAATATACATGTTTTTGTGTGTTCAGGTTTGAACTATTTCATTTGCAGTCAAAGTTCTCTTTTCCCTTTGGATTTCATCAACCAAAAAAGTGCCGTATATGACAAATTAAATGGTGCTGTATCCTCATTAGTGAATCTTTCTTAGTATATCAGTATCCTCTCTTGACAATTGGTGGTTATTATGGATGCAATAAAAATAACTTTGACTCTATTTATTCACAAATTTATTGTCCTACAATTAATAATGTGTTGGTCTTAGCTATGTTTCTGCATGATCCCTGGGTTTGTGATTTTGTACTGATTTGGTGTAGCTTGTATGATGGTTGAGGTTGTGATGATACTGAGCCTGTCTGCACTACCTCCATCACCGCAAGATCAATTATAAACAATGTGAAACATAATAGTTGTTGAAGTGCATATTCCCAACACAAGACCATATGTATATATATATATGCTTTTAAAGGTCTCACATCTTCTTCTGAAACACTTCTTAAAGCACTGTCACACTTTAATTTGTCTCAAGCTATCATATAGAACTGCTTCAAATTTCATATTATCACAGAGCACAAACAGTATCTGTTACACAAATCTATTAGGAACAGATCATTTTGCATCCATGTGACCCAACTCATATCTCTCTCAACATCCACCTTAAAAAAACTGATGACTCAGTGTAGCTCCTAAACAAAAACAAACTGTGTTGTGGGAAAAAAGAACCTAGTGTTACTTTACACTGCTGTGGTGTCTCATTTCTTCTTTTCTAGTTACATAACTTAATGATATTTAGAACAATCTTTCTCTGACATTGTTAAAAGGGCATTACACTGACAAAAACAACATATTGCACTGCAGTAAAATAGGAAGGGGACTATTAGACAAGCAAATGGTGTCTAACCCTCATACACAATTACTACATACTTTAACACACCTCCTAACTCAATGACAAACTTGACATAAAACCTCAAATGGCACCATAGATGAGTGAAAAGCAGTTCTCTGTTCAATTACTGTCCTCAACATGACTTTGTTTTTGCTTTCAGTAAGTTTAAGTTTAAGAAAACAGCACTTTAGCAACGGAGCAGTGGAAACTGGTCAAAGTAGTTGGCTTATCAAGGTAAAGCAGATCTTTAGGGTATATTTCTAATGACCCAGAAGGAACATTATTCCTATCAAAGTAGAACAGGTTGCTTTCAGGGTTGCCATGCTTCGAAGACAAATATTTATATGGCATTAGGACAGGCACAAGCTGCATTTTCACATTGTAGGCAATAGGACCAGGATGTAGTCGATACATGTGAAATTCCTTGCAGGAGAGTTGTGGATCACAGAACTTTGTGAAGTAGGTTTGTCAGAGCTGTGCAGAGGACACAAATACATGTCTGAACTTACCTTGACTTTATTTGGGACCCTCCAGTGCTCCTGGAGAACACTTTCCACTGTCATGTTGCTAGGGAGAATCACCACTTCATTGTTACCTTCTCTGCATGTCAGCTCACACTCCTCACCTGAGTGTGTGTCAGTGAGACAAAGAGATAAAAAAAATGCTCAAATTGGACCCAAATTGAAGTTATTTTAGAATCTATTTGCAGGAATGTGTCAAAATAAGTCTGCTTAAACTTTTTTTTTCTTTAACTCACTAAAAACAGCAAATAATACAACCCGCAGTGGAACCAGAACAGATACAATATAAAAAACATAAGTTTTTTATAATATGAATTATTAATTATAATGCCTGCAACAGAGAATTGAACCATATAAAAGTATGATGAAATGCAGAATAAAAGGTGAATTTCAGCATACAGACCTATGCCATGTCCTCGTTTGCAGGAGTACTGTAGACTATAATGGAGGTTTTGAGGTAAAGAACATTGCCCTTTGATGTATGGGCATAGACGGAATGACCCTGTCCAGTTTCCATCTTTCCTACAGCGGATTATATTGGACCCTGCAGCCTGAAAATAACACACATATTGACAGATAAACAATTATACACACGCATCAGTACACAAACACCACCAAGCCAAGGACACTGAGATGGCATCACATTGCATATCTAGAAATACAATCTAATTTTTATCAGGCATCCAACCCACAACGCCTGAGAGGCATAACAGATTAAAAGGTGTATACATTTCAAAAGTCTGTGGTAGCAGAGCTATTCTGGAAATCAATAGCAATCTAATTACCATGGCGTCAAATTGAGTAAGGCTATGGGAGACAGGGAAAAACAGGCATAGTGATGGCGGTGAGGGGAGTATCTGATGAAAGAGCATACTTGCAAAAAAAAAAAAAAACCCCTTCTCAGAAAAATGTAGTTGTTTTATTGTGTCATTATCAATTAACGTACTTTTTAGGAACCAGTTTTTTAAAGAGCATGTTAAATTTATCAAGAAAAAGAATGGAAAAGGCTGTAGCATGGAGGTAGATAGAGATGAAGGCAGAAAATGTTGAGCCTATTTATAATGGGAGTACATTTCCTAACTTCTATTTGCATATATTTGCATTTGTTGTATCTTGATATAAAGTGGTAACTTGTGTTATTCAGTTACATTGCTAGCTGTGATTTTGCTACTTTGGTGTTTAGGGGGTTAAAGACATTGTGAGAAATTACAAATCAAACAAAATGGGGCAATATGACAAATACACAAAAACCAAACAAATAGAATAACCTGTGTTTAATGACTTTGACTTTCATCTGATTGCAGAGTATAAACCAAGGATCCTTCACGTTGGGTCATGTGAACATTATTGAGGTTTTTGTTGTTTTTGCTTTTTTTAAATATGCGTTTCAAGCCTGAAACATATTAAAAAATATTTGCAATAAAAATAAGAATATAAATTAAGAAACAAAGATAATTTTTTTCCAAAATTACTTAAAAATATTTTTCAAGTACTTAAATATTTAAAAATATTCATATAAAGTAATCAGAGTTCCATCAGAGAGGTTTACTTGTGCTTCTTAACTTTTTGAAAGTAGAATGTTTGTTTACTTTCTTTTCCACTAAACTTATCGTTTGGACTGGGTTGGGTGACCATACACCCCATTTTAGTTCTGGTGCTATAGGCTCAGACTGCGTCTCCCCCCCCCCCTTAACATACTACTATAGCATCTATTCTCTGTTTCCAAACACATTATATTATTACCGTCATTAGGTTGTGCCTCTTTTTTTCTTACTTAGCAGATATTGTTTGAGTTGTGGTGCTTTACCCTTCTGTCCTGTCCTCTCTACCGCCAACATGTTTCTATTGAAAGGGAGTTTTTCCTTTTCACCGTATAATGCTAAATACATAATGAATGTGTTTTAATTGTAATTGTACTACATCGAATTGTCTTGAATTAGTCTGTAAAAGTGCCTTGAGATGGTTTAGTTATGAATTGGCACAATGCAAAGCTAAATTACAAAGCAACACCAACTTTTTAATGAATGTGCTGCAGGCCTGAAACGTAAAACTGAAGGTTTATTATTAAATGAAATCAAGTTGACAAGGCAACATAAAATATCTTGGGTTCTTATTGCCTGGAATGAAAAAGCCTAATTAAATGGTCAAATCATTCATTGTTTTTATTAGCATTTTCCGAACCGTACTAACGTTTTGTGACTTGGGGTTGGAAGGCATTGGACAACAGTCTGAATTCATACACCAATTGTATACCATGAAAGAGGATCTGTTTGGTAAATCAAACTCCCAAATCCCCATTAGGGGAATAAAAAAGATGTGTTGGAGAGAGAAAAAAGGAGAATGTTACTTTTTACATGCATGAAAAAAGGATATTAGTAAAGCAAGAATAGGAGGAGAGGAAAAAGATGGACAGACCTGCTTGCATGGAGCGTGCAGCAGCCTCACCGTATGGGCAGAGCCTCCTGTGGCGGTGATAGCTGTATTACCAGCAGGATCAGAGCAGTTGAGTCTGCAGACACTGTCAAAACGAAAGCCATCAGTGCAGTGATAGGAACCATGGAAAACAGGGGGCGGAGGATCACAAGTCACCGGCTCGCATGCCCCCTCCAGCCAGGTGCCATCCTCTGTGCACTGGCGTTTAAATGCACGCCTAACAGAACATATGGAGAGAGGATGAACACATAAGAGATTCGTTTTAGTTTTCAATTTCATAATAAATCAGTAAATGTCTTTAGGTCTCTCCCTACCTCTTGGGAGTTTTGCTAACATGGTAGCCTGGCTTACACTTGTACTTGCAGAGTGTACCAACTTTCAGGCCTGTGTCATTGCAACGCTTTGTCTGGAGCACTGCATTGGGAACAGGAGGAGGAGCCGGGCAGCGGAGCTCACAAAGAGCTTCGGGGAAGGACCACAGACCATCATCTAGGCAGGTAAGAGTATTGTTTGAACCTGGAGAAATGAATGATAAAAGAATGATAACATATATATTCAGTAAAGTTGGTTGGTAAATGAAGCTCCTGTAAAACTGTTTTCAGCAACATTAGCTCACTTTTCCACTTTGGAATGGATCAGTTAGTATATTAAAGGACCTTGCTAGGTACATTATGTCACATCAATCATATTAAAGCCAAGGTGCTAGTGACTGGCTAACTGGATGCCTATTAACATTATAACTCCTATTGTGTGTGTGTGTGTGTGTGTGTGTGTGTGTGTGTGTGTGTGTGTGTGTGTGTGTGTGTGTGTGTGTGTGTGT
>JBAMHX010000021.1:10863351-10873617 GCA_037177515.1 Pseudomugil tenellus
CCGATCTTGCCAACACACACACATCTAGACACACACAAAAGCATTTGAGATTTCGTGCAGACATGATATCTTGTTCTCCTTAACTGCCTTTTAGTGCTATTGTTACTTTCTTGCATCCGTGAAGATTCCTATCACTGCTGCCCGTCTCATTCTCTCTTAAATGCACGAACAAGCACACACTCAAAGAATCAACACTGCTTTTAGACATCAAATGGAACCGATACACAAAGTCGATACAAATGTTGCTTACTAGATCAGAGGGAGATGATGTGCTTGCCACTTCCTCTATTCCTGACACAGTCATTCAGAAATAAAAACATAATTCACAAATGGACAATGCTGGTTACATTTTAATCTTATCCTGAGCAGCTCATCTTAGATCGACTACATCAAAGAACAGTGTATCATGATGGCTTAGGGTCATCGCTTGAAGTTAACTTTCAGAGGAAGTTTGGATTTCATGAAAATGAATAAATGAATATTAAACAATAAAAGGACATCATGAGGACAAGTAGCACAGACTAATTTCCACAATTTAAAGTGCATGAAGGCATATTAATCAAATGATCTGTGTAATTATTTGACAGTTTTTAAATATAGTAAAAAAAGAAAAGAAAATCTTTTCTTACATACCCCATATCCCAACTGTTTTCATTGTATACTCCACTCGTATTTAAATATCTGTTTATCAATAACTTTTCCTTTCCAGTCTTTCTCAAGTCTTTACCCAATAAAGTACTGATATAAGAGTGAAAAGTAAGATTGATAAACTGCAGGATGAATGCTTGCGGTTCATTTGTAACCGACTTCAGTTGAGAAGTTATTGAAAATGATTTTTTTTTTTTTGGTTTAGTTTTTTTAATCTTGTGTTTGATTAAACGGTGTCTCGTTAGGAAAATCTGAAATAAAACATGGCATGTGTTACTTATGTGTTGATCATGTTTGACTGTGGGACTTGTTAAGTCTTGTTTTGTCGAAATACTGGCATAGAGAATATAAGCATTTCGGTACTAAACTGCAGCTGAGATGCTGACGGGATCAGCCTTATGATGGTTTGTGCAGATAATTAAAAGTGATCTTTCATGTTCTTTAGAATATTATTTCATCCTTGCATGTAATTTCAAGTATAGCAATAATTTCATGATCTTTCAACCAATGCTGGCCAATAACAAAAGACATTCACTTTGAAACATTCCATATTAGGATTTAGGATAGTTTTGTGTAGTGATGTGGGGTGGACCTAAATGCAGGAATAGGTAGGAAGCAGAAGGAGTGCAGATAATACTTTACTTTAACTCCTTGATTGACATGGAAAAACTAAACAGACTACCAAAACCTCTAGGGTGCCAAGAGAAAACTAATGAGCCAGCAAACATAACAGAAACCAATGGACTTAAATACAAGTGAACTAAACGCGACACAGGTGTACACAATTACCGATCAAATCCAGGTGAAGTAATGAACAGAAACTAAAGCTGAAACAAACACAGGGCAAAAACAGGAAGCCTACAAAGGAAAACAGGACACCCAAAGACACCCACATAAAGTCCAAATCATGACAGTTTTTATGCCACCTAATGTAATTTGGGTACATGTGGATTAACACAATAGTGTTCCTGAAATAATGCTCAATCATGAAATCCACATACACAGTTAACCTTTAGGTAAAAAATCAGGGCTGCTGTGACTCTACAACACTACAGTGACAGATTCATCTTTTTCAAAACTCATTGTGTGTAGTCACAACAATTTCATTTCAAAATGATATTATGTATACCTCATTAACACTTAACATAATACAACCAAAAGATACACTGTTGCTAATGACTCACCTGAAAATTATTATTGTTACTTTTGTCCCCATCATTAATATTAAGCAATAACAATAAAAATAATAATACAAATTGCATATACTTGAAAATAAAGCAGTGTATACTGTATAGTGATTGTGCATGCATATTTGTTTATATATCAATGAACATCAGTCTTTATAATACGCTCTTTCTATATAATAATTCACACTAATGTCAGCTTTTCTAAATCTTTTGACTTTGTTGTGGCTTATTGTTAATGTCCAATAGACTATTTCTAATAAATATTCTTATAACTTATAAAACATGATATAACAGATTATGTAATGTGTGTTTACTGTGTTGTCCCAATAGAACTTCAACATTTTGTGTTTGAACAACTTCAACAACTTCTCTGCTGCTGACGCCTAAACATTGTAACCATAGCTATGCCGATGACACAGATTGTTATTACAATGCCACCAGGAAATTGAGGTTGGTAAAGAATCTTATGATTAATGACTGGATGTGTTAAACGAAAACAAAACCGAAGTGGCTGTCTTTGGAGCCAAAGAGAATAGATTAAAGGTTACGTCAGAGCTTCATTCTATACAATAACAAACCACCAACCAGGCCAGAAATGTGGGTGTAATGATGGACTCAGTCCCAAATTTTAAAAAACAAGGTTAAAATATCAGACAACAAAACCTGGAAAAACTAGTCCATGCTTTCATCTTTCAGCTTGATTATTGTAACAGTGTCTTTACTGGTTTTTGTAACAAATCAATTAGACAACTGGTGCTAATTCAAAACTCTGCTGGTAGAATCCAAGTAAGTGGACCACATCAGTCCAGTTGTGAGGTCTTTCCACTGGCTGTCTGTCCTTAAGATGCACCTGCTTTTATTTGAAAAAAAAACTAGCACTATTCCTTTAGAGCTTGAATGTTTTAATTTGATCATATTTAACAGCTTTTCTGAGATATTCTTTTTTTTGTTCCCCCTTTTTCCTAGTTTTAAATTATGCTTCTAATTTTTCTGTAAAGTGCTGTTGTTGAAAGGTGCTATACAAATAAACTAGTCTTGTCAATCCCCATGGACATAGTTGCAGTCAATTAACTAAATTACATTTTAAATGAAAGGGGGGAATTAAGGGGGAAACTTCAAAGCTGACCTCCACAATCCCAACACAACACAAAATTATTGCTTTTTGAATAAATAAATCTAGAAGAATACCAAGAAATGGTACCAAGAAAGGGGGCTGTAGCACAGGAGATAAAAACAGTTGTCTGCCAACCTGAAGGTTGGCGGTTCGATTTCAGGCTTCTCCTGACTACATGCTGAAGTGTCCTTGGGCAAGACACTGAATCCTATGACCCAAAAAATGTAAGTTACTTTTGATAAAAGCATCTGCTAAATGACTGTAATGTAATGTAAATGCATATTGACAAGGGAGAATTCGAGAACCATGCATACATACCTAAGTACCATTAACTATATGTCATGCTGAGGTACTTAAAGTAACAAAAAAATCTCCATTTCTTAAAAACAAGGTGGCCAGATTTACATGTGCTGCTGTTCTTAACGGTGGAAAAGACAACACTAGTGTACAACAAGTTTTGCATTCTGATATGACCTGGGTGGATAGATCACAGAATGGCATTTACATTTATTGTTTTATTTAAAATGTTCTATGTTAAAAATGAAAAGTCACAAAATATACCAAAAAAACTGCATTAAGGCGCCATTCATTACCACGTGAGCTGGAAAAACTTATTTTGGTGTAAAACATCTAATAGGCAAGGTGTAATATATTCAATAGTATGTCTCTTGTCTAGAAAATAGGATGTGGACCCCTGCAGTCACATCACATCTCACCCCTAATCCCTTTATTGTGGATGACAGTCATCTCAGAGTTCCAAACCAATTAGCACTACCATACCAACAGCTTTAAAATGCTACCACAGACAATGCATCCCTCATCAGCACAACTACATTGTGTTGAACTTTTCTTTAAAAGGGTACACCAAAATCTCAACAGAGGTTGCTTTGGATTTGTTAGACGTGATCACACCAAATTCACACTCCTTTTCACAAATAAATAGTCTAAATCCCTAATAAAAAATAAAAATAAAAACTGCAAACACAAATTAAATTAAAACTCTTAAAAAAAGGAAAAAAAAGAAAATTAACTAAAAAAAGAAAAAAAACTCCAGACCAAGAATAAAACCCAGATGTCTGAAGAGGGGTTGCTCATTGAGTACTTCCTGGTTAGTAAAGGACAACTGCCATAAAAAGCACTAACTGAAATATTAAATAGTTGGGTATCATTGAGGGTTTTTTTTTTTTTTTGTTAAATAAATGACACTTTCAGGTAACACATCTCACAAATCACAAATCTCCATCTTTGAACAGACATAAACATGTTAGCTGGTCTTCACCTTCACAATAATTTTTTAAACCTTTTTTTAAATGTGCTTCCGGGGGATTTAACATATCCATGTGCATGCACAATAGTTTAGGGAAACTGCCTGGAAGAGAATCTTTGCATAATTATATTTACTTTTCACTGAATACTTATGAACCAATAGTTATCCACTATTAAGTGTTCCTGACTGTGTGTGTGTAAGTAAGCATTACATGCAAGGTATAACGGGTTTATGTGTGTGTGCGAACACACCTGCTCTAAACTGCAGGACTTTGAGATAATATATTTAAAGATGGGTTTTTGATGTGGCTTTAGGCGGCTGTAGCTCAGGTGGAAGAGCAGTCGTCTTTCAACCAGAAAGTTGTGAGATCGATTCCAGGCTTCGCCTGACTACATGTCGAAGTTTCCTTGGGCAAGACACTGAACCCTAAGCTGCCTATCGGGGTGTGAGTGTGTGTGTGAATGGGTGAATGTGTACTATGTGTACATTGTGTAAAGTGCTTTGAGCAGTCAAAATGACTGGAAAAGCACTATATAAGTACAAGTCCATTTACCATAAGCCATACTGAATATGTAAATTTACATAAAGTACATCTTTAAAGAGTTGTTTTATGTTACAAATTTAAAGAATATTTTAAATCCTTAGTAGCAAACAACAATCTGAATCAGAAAGATACCGATTAACTATGTTGTAAAGTTCTTATAAGAGAAAGAAGTCACTCCCTGTGTGTCTGCTCTAATCTAGTTTGTTCAGTGTGACGCCAATGTTTAGGCCATGCTTGCATGTTGGTTAGTTTTAAATTATTCTCAAACTGGTGATATTGTCTTGGAAAGTGATTTAGCACTTTGCACGTTCGCTTGCAGACAAAGCAAGTAGGGTAAGACGTAGAGGGAGGTGTGGCTCATGGCGCACTTTGTTTTTCATCTACAGGCAAACAGCAGCAAACCTTGAGGTGAGAAAAGGTTTGCTTTTTGCTTGTTTAAAACACTAAAAGAAAAGAGTAACACCAGTGTCAACATATTAATAAGGAAATCTAATAAACCTCAAGAAAAGCTTTGATAAAGCTCATTGTCCATGTCTGACTTAGAAGAGAAGTCTTTTGGTAGAGCTCAGTTATACTCACAGCTAACTTGATATAATATGTGAGAATGCCAGAGAGTAGAGATTAAACAGGGAGAGATTGTGATAGCCATGTTGTATTTAGCTAACTTTGTGTTTGCATATTTTCCACACGTGCACAAGCATTTGTGTTTCAGTGGCCTTGTAATGAAGTGATCTCATCACTTTTGACCCTTGGGGAACAGTGTGTTATCCATGGTGAAAGTGATTTTTGTAAGAACAGTCTGTCCTTCACAGCAGAAATCCTTTCTTTATGGTTATGTGGACATTTCATGCTCATGCTCTTTAGAAAGTAAAACATCTGTAATATTTATTGGAGCCCACTATTTCTTACTCAAACTGAAGTAGGGCCATATAAATATCAAATGCCTGAAATGGCATTAGTTAATCTATCACTTTTTTAAATCTGACCACAGGTGTCCAAGAGTAATAAGCTCAATAATCTTGTAAAATGCATCATCACCAGCTGGAAGAACATTTACTAAAAACAATAATTTACAACATTACATGAACCTCAGAGCAGTCACCTTTGTCCATGAAGCTGTACAAAGTCTTACATTTTTGACACAAAACTCTCTTATGCATAATTATAGAATATACATAAAATTCAGTGGAGAATGACGCCATTCAAACAAGATACTGCGTGCTTGGTTGAATAATTGGCTTCAGTAAAAAAAAAAAAACCTAGAAAGCCAGTGAGATATTACATAAAGTGATAGAGAGCTTGATAAGAGATAGTATGTCAACAACATGATGTAGCTTTCACCATTTTCACCATTCAAGGCAGGAAAAGGGGATTAAATGGGATTGAGGCTAATGCACTATTCTGTACCAGAGGCTTTTGTGTGTGTCAGTGATATGTGTGCATTTACTTCTGTTGTACATGTTGTCAGAACATAAATCTGGATTCACATGCAGCTTGCAGTCACATGATGCAAACCTTCCTTTTCATGGCAAAAGAAAATAAAAATGAGTGGGCACTAAGTTTAATATTGGTCTGCATTTAGATTTAGGTAAAGGTGATGAAACTGGGGTCAGATCATGTATGTAGAGTTAGCATCGGTCAAAGCAAAACTGGCCTAACCCTTCAATAGATTGGTGAATGCTCATATGTACATATAACTGCCGTGAAACAGTAGCTACAGATTGCTTGGACCAGTTTTCAAAGTTTTCATGGTCTCATACGGCGGTCTTGTTGTATTCATTACTACAAGATCAAAAACTCTTAAACTTGCTTGAAAGGCAAACAGCGCATCATTGCAGATGCATTGTACTTCCACCAGTACACTTAAGAAGTGAAGAATTACAGATATTACAGAACTTTAAAACTTGGTTTTGCTTTTCCTAAATGGCCAATACTAACAATTTTTCTATTTTCTTAATGCTGACAACCAGTGTCAGTGAAGTATGTCCTTTTGTATGTCCAATGAAATATACAAACATGGATTTTCCCCTAAAAAGAATTAATGGTTGTTTATTTGTAGTCCAAAGAAAAGTTGCCCTTTAGTTTTCTGGGAAATAAGCATAGACAAAGTAATGACGCAAAGTGATGCAAACGTAACGTGTGTGTACACATACAAATATGCGTCTGTCTCTTCATCGCAGCCTAATGTTTTGGGTGGTCTTGCAAAAGCAACAGATGAATGGATCCACTGGGCTTTGGTGGAATCAATAGCTTCTTCTGCTGTCAATTAAGACAATTAACAGTATTTTAATGAGAGCAGCAGACTTCTGCACCCCCCAGAGAGACATTAAATTAGAGCTCTGGATCTTATTTGACAGACAGATTGGCAAAGGGAACTGTTTTTCAACTGTCAGTAAAACTGAGGCATGTCTCGGATTAGTTTTAATAAAAAAAGGGTAAAACTGCAAAATCATCAAAGAATTAAAGATCATTTTGACTCATTTTAGGCAGAAAAGCAGGGCTGCTCAATTACCTCACAATTATCTAAAGAGAAATCAGATTAATGTTCTCTAGATTTTTCTCCATGTTCTTTAGTTGTGATCCCTGTAATGTGTTTCAATGAAACTGTTAATGTACAAACTGACCTTGGTAACAGCAGGATACCCAGCAGCCACCTCACCAGAACAGTAGGGCTTTTCTTCATGGGAAACTTCGACGAAAGAAGCCCACTGGTCCAAGTAATCGCTGGGTGTGTAGAGGCCACAGTCTCTCACACCCGTCTTTCGCTCAAAGTCCTCACACACCCCATCCCCATCATAGTAGTAGCACATGCTTGGCTCCTCTGCAATTCAGAAAAGGACAAAAAAAGGTTGTAATTTGTGGAGTGCAAAGTCAAATCCAAGGTTTCTCAATTATCACCAAACTCCTCCTCCAACACTATCTCATTTGGCATACAGATGGGTTTTAGCACATCCCTACATTCATTCCCACTTTCTTATCCATTTTCATAAATATTCTTTATCATAGTATCTCTAACTTTTATTTTTTCATTATTGTGCAAGAGCATGAGAAGCCCTTATAAAGAAAGGAGGGAGTTGAGGGTGTATCTGATAAATAAATAATGATGCAAGAGTATGTTAAGGTCATAAAGAAATACCCAAAAAGAAAGTATGAAAGAGAGAGAACATGATTAAATGAGAGTATGAAAGACAAACAGAGAGAGGAGGAAAGGGGGGTGGGGGGTGCAGATAAAGTCAAGAAAGATACAAAAGTATTTTTTCCAGATATCCCACCCGGAGTTAAGGTCTGGAACTTAAAGCTTATGTACTGGAGGAGAGGGGAGCAGAGCAGGGAGGTTGCCTGGGCCTCACTGGTCTCAGCTCTCAGCTAAAGCAGCGTCAGCCGGTGGGGTTCCAGTTAGGGGGAAAGGCGGCATTCTGTGCCAAATTGGCCGGGGCCTCCTCCTCGAAATTCCAGCCATCCCCAGCACAGCCAAAAGCTCTAGTCAGTTCTGTGCTCTGGCAACGGTAAAACGAGGGGCTACTGAGGGGGTATATAGAATAGACTCCCGCCACACACTCAGGAGGAACAGAGGCAAGCACGAAATGGAAGAACTGAGATGAAGACAAGAGGAAGTTCAAACAGTGTCTTCTGAAAGGTGCAGGAAAAAAAAGGTAGAATCCAGGAAATGAAAGGATCAAAGTGATTGGGAAATATATCAATACATTATTTGCATTGGACGGTGATAGAAAAAAACAGATAAGAGTGGGGAGATAATTGCATGCACCAGCAAAGACGAGACACCTGCACAACAGAGAAAGATAATAAGCTGAAAAAAGATATACAAAGAAATACTGAGTAGCATAGTTTTTATTTTGGGATGTTTTATTTTGCTGTTCAGTTTTTTTTTAAGTAATCTCTATATTTGAGACAATGTATTTAAAAAAAGAAAAAAAGAATAAATCTAAGCTGAAATCTATCCTTTAGATCAGTGGCTCTGAACCTGGGGCCCTTTGACCCCCAAAAGAGCACAAGTAATCTCGGAGGCATTGACCTTTTAGAGCCCAAGTGCCCACACAAAAACAAGCTGAGTTTTTTTTTTATTTATTTATGCATTTTTTATCATCTGGGTGTTTCATTCATATGGAACCAGTTTTCTGGGACCTTTGTACCATTTCTTTGATGAGTGATGCTGGAGAACAACACAGTGCAGATGATTTGTTCTTATTTTGAAAAAAACAATTAAACCTTTGTGTTTATAATGAACCTAGCTTTGGTTTTATCAAAGGAAAGGAGTCAGGATGCATAATTTGTGGAAAAATTATCTTATGATAGCAAAACACCAAGTACAGGTTTCCACTGCTTTTCAGTTGTTGCGCGAAGGAGCGGCGGGTTGGGGGGGTCCTTAGGAAAAACCTCTTTGGAACAACTACTTTTTGTGACTGACTATCTGACCAGGGCTTATGTAAATAAAATAGCATTTGGTTATTGTTTCATATACACCTGTGTTTGTCATGGCATGGAGCCTTTCTTACAAATAATCACTGAGATTTCCATTTTCATCACCTCCAGATATAAATGACCACAGCCATGAAAAGTTTATTCCATCTAATCCATACTGTTGCGTCTTACATATGTCTACGTATTCTCCATCCAGCTCTCACACATCCAGACAGATGAATACAAGGTCCCCTCATTATAGAGTCAGATTTCTGCTCAAAACGTCAGCAGTTTCAGAAATTGCCTGACACACACACACACACACACTTCCAAACAACCAAGAGAGCTGCAGTGGGTGAAAAACAGCACAGCCGATGTTGTCATCCAACAATCTGACAGGGATTAAGTGACCACTACAGCTAAACGCATGTATGTGAGTCCATGCACGTCTCCTCAGTAGATACATTAACATAAACTATGGTAAATGGGGGGGTGGGGGGATGGGGGTGTCAGCCAGCAGGGAGACAGGACAGGAAACCATTCATCTGCACTGCTCATAAAATGAAACAAGTAACTTACAGTAGGAGAGGCCATTCATGCAACTGTTTAAAATAAGATTACACTCAATCTTTGGAAAATAATGAATTCCAGATTTTTACATGCAAGAGGTCAAAGTGATTATTACATCCTCTGGTGTGTTATTACTATAAGAAATGCATTGCCTTGAAAGTACAGTAAAATGAGGTGCACCCACAGATGTAAAATCTGTTCAATAACAAAGTCACTTCATCATAATCATTTTCATTAAATTACCATCATGCAAAGCATTAAACACAAGGCAAACAAAGAAAAACGACTTCCAACCACTATTCATGTCTGAGATTATATGCTTCTTTTGTCTCCTAACACAGAAAATGTATGCAGAGGGAAAGAAGAATGAAGAATTAAGTAATTTATTTTAGTTTGATGTGCCTATCTGACCAGAAACAATCTGTTTGAGGAATTTCAGACAGGATTTAGAGCTCATCATAGCACAGAGACAGCATTGGTAAAAGTTACTAATGATCTTCTTATGGCCTCAGATAAA
>JBAMHX010000021.1:10899139-10910238 GCA_037177515.1 Pseudomugil tenellus
T
This sequence comes from Pseudomugil tenellus, assembly GCA_037177515.1. Taxonomy (NCBI): domain Eukaryota; kingdom Metazoa; phylum Chordata; class Actinopteri; order Atheriniformes; family Pseudomugilidae; genus Pseudomugil; species Pseudomugil tenellus. Next base: position 10,899,141 of record JBAMHX010000021.1, read on the forward strand.
ATATATATATATATCTTTCTTGTGAGAATAGAGGGTTTCTTTTTTTCTTTCTTTTTGTTGTGTTTGTCTTAGTATGCCATCTGGACCAGATATAAAGATAAAAGGGTAGATTTTCAAAGAAGTATACCTTTATAAAGCACGTAAACCTGGCAAGTGCTATTTATATTTACAGTACACTCAATGATTTACTGAAAACTTGATATGTTTACAAATGTGTTGAATTGCTGTGATGTTGTAAGGTGTGGTAGATTTCCTACATGCTTAGGGATATGTTCATCACTGAGCAAACTGGAAATATTTTCACCTGCATGCTTTTCAGCTTAGATATTATCTGAAAAATAAAAACAAACACAGGATGATTCGATAGAGAATACTACTGATGATGTAAACGTGTGTTGGTCAGGGGAGGTGGATGTGTGTTTGTGTGGAGATGGGGGGAGGGGTTAAAGTTTATGTGCTCTGCTAAAACTCTGCTAAAACAGACCAGTCATTTTTTTGTGTGTGTTTATGACTAAACATATCACAATAAAAATCTAGTTTCTTGGTGTCTTTGAGCTATAACATGATTTTTTTTTTCCAGCTTAACTATCGTCATTGTCATGGAGGCAACTTTCTCCCTTACATTTGCTCTCACAACCTCTAGTTCACGTATTCTCAAAAACTAATTACAGTCCATATTAATCTGCATGCACCACATATTTCAGTGGGGACAGTGGCATCTTAAATGTATCAGAATCATTGAAAAAGCTGCCAAACAGATGATGACTTCATATCTTTGAAACATCTTGTTCTATGCAAGCTTTTTGTGCATGGACATAATGCGTTTCAGCGCGATTCAAATGTAATGGTTGAATTGTAGTTGACAGCACAATAAGAAAAATGTGTTTTTATAGCTAAAATTGTTCATGTAGATATATTTATAATAAATGTAATAAAATTTTTATGTCAAATAAAATGAACTGAGAACCTGACAGATTGTAAATATTCAATAGCAATTTTGCTTTTAGTACTTACAGCCATGTATTTAAACTAATCAAGTGACTAAAATTAACCTTTACTGACCTGAAGTTTGTTTGTTTTTTAAATAATAATAGTAATAATGAGACATTATTATTGTTATTGTTATTATTATTATTATTATTATTAGTAGTAGTAGCAGTAGTAATAGTAGTAGTAGTAGTAGTAGTAGTAGTAGTAGTAGTAATAGTATAATCTTCTACTTTTGGATTATTATTATCGCATATTAAATCAGATCTTAAGGCCAGCTGCAAACATTAGCCCTTTTAAGGTTTAAGTTGGGGTTTGGTTAGTAGTTTTTTTTTTGTTTTGTTTTTTTTTTTGGGGCGGGGGGGGGGGGATTGGTTTGGTTTGCAAAGCAAGTCTCTAGAAAAAAAAATCTATTGTAAGACCATGTTGTCTCATAGTCTGTGGTCAATGTAGCCTGAAGGAAGCAATTTACGTCACTAACACTCAGTTTTGGCAGTATTATGGAAGAATTCTAACCGCTAAGATTATTTTCCCACAACAACTCTACTAAGGCTCCCAACAACATTTCTTTTAACATTTTTACTAGCTTTGTTGAAGAATCCTGCCTTTGCCTAACGTTATAAATGAGAGGTTCTGCATTGTGAAGATTCAGCATTTAAGTGTCCAGTAGTAGCATGTTTTCCTCAAGAATATGTAACAACAATAAAGGGAATTCATTGAGGCAAGGTTAAAAAGCACAGAGGGGAAAAAAATGAGACAGAGAGCGAGCAGATGATATAAGGTCCCTCTTCGTAATAATGTCAGGAATTTCATTATTTCCTTTGAAAATATTTGTCCAGAAGTTTTGGACATGTGTGGATGGGTCACATGGGTTTGATGCTGAAATGATTAAGTCAGCAATGGGTGAGAGTAGTATTTCAGCTGGGGTCAAAATTGATCTAATTGTTATAATTTTACAGACAATCTTGGCTCTGAAACATGCAAGAAGGGATTTGGAGAATAGGGGATATTAAAGAATTTAATTAACACAGGGGGAAGACCACATTTGGGGAACATTTAAGCAATGGCTGCCAAGATGTTGGTAAATACCATTCTGTCTTTCTATCTGTCTGGTCATACTTTACTCAAATCTCTTTGACTGTCTCTGATGTTTTTCCCCCCTCTCTCTATACGCCCCTCCCTATTCTTGTCTAACAGCATACTATTTATCATGTTTTACTTTGTATGAGCCACTTGGGGTGGCCAATATTTTTCATCCATTTCAATACATCATTTTTAATACATGCTTTGAAAACATTTTCTTAAAGAATAACGAGGAGAAAATGGAATGAGAATGATGTGGAAGAGGCAGTTAAAGAGATAAGGTGAGTGGAGATGATCGTGCGTCACTGCAATAGAGCATACCTGCAGAGCATCTGTTGTAGGGAGACCCAGCGGTGGGCCAGCTGTCATATTAATGCTTTTATATCTGATACATATTAAATGGGGGATTATGACTTCATCCATTTACATCCACATATAATTCATATAAGCCAATAAATTTGCCTCATATACATATGTCTAGGTCAGCACTGTGGAAGCTGGGGTGAGCTGGCATGGCAACAAAAGTCTCACAGATAAGAACACTTCTGAAATTGGAGGGTGCTCTTTCATAAAACTGGTCAACACCACAGCCCCTAAACCCATCATTCATCGGCGACTTTATAACTGTACTTGCACTCTCCTCTTTTACCTTCAAGCCAAGACATTTAATTACTCATTCCCTTTTCAAGGACAAAACAAGCACAAGAAGCATGATTAAGTATTTTAAAAAGCATAATTTAGAGACATATGCAGCTGATGAGCAGATAGGCCAAGTGATTTTTTACTCTCCCAAATGTGAGGTAGATGCTTTTTATGGAGTGCTGCATTGAACTCTTTCAGTTTTGGACCTCTTCATCAGCACTCTCCCTGACTTCTGAACCACAATTACTTCACTACTGGCTTTTCAGAGGAACTCCCTTGTGTGTCACATTAAAAAAAAACACCAACACTATCTGGCTACACTATATACCGTCACAGCCAGATGTAGCACCCCTATATTCCAACAATGGTCTTAGCAAGGCTCCCTCATCAGTTTCCTGGTCGTATAAAATTCTTACCTCAGACTTCTATGAGCACACATGTGAGCACAGGTGAAACTTTGACAACAGGTGCTTTTATATGGCTTTCAAGAAGCAGTGCAAAGTCCTGGTATTTATGTCCAAGCACTCCATTATGTTTTATGAGATGGGGGCTTAAGGTTTAGACGACCAACTGTAAAACACCCAACTCGTGGGTCCAGGAGATTAGCTCCCTGCGCTGAGCTAAATTACAGCAGGGAGAGGGGATGAATGAAAGACATAAGGTGGTCCCATCCATTAATCTGCCACAGTGAGGGGTATTGACTAGGGAGGGGGACAGTGAGAGGCGGTGGCTGAGGGGAAAACAGATGACCTATTAGCCCTTGACAATGCCAGATCAGAACTCTATTTCCTAAAGCCATATTAAGGTTGAAATAGTTCCAATATCTTTCTCGCAAAGTTTGTGTATTTGTCTTGATGAAGTCTGGGAGTTGGTCCCGAAGCATTTTTAATTTAAGATGCTCACAAAAACTTCCTGATGGATTGAGTTTCTATATTATGGAATTGATCTTATCTCAAGCAGCTCAATCATAACATTAATCAAACAACTTATTAAGGGAGCTGTTTCATTCCTGTCTCACAAAGAATAAATACATTTTCCCTTTTTCAAACTGTAGATGATTTTTTTTCATGTCCTGAGCTTCAGACATAGAATCCTTCAAATAGATTTGAAATCATCAAACATTATTAAAACCGCAAGAGGTAAAAGTAAGAAATGTAACAAAAAAAAACTATGCATAGCGCTTTCTTCAACCATATGTGGATGAAGAGGAAAATAAGGATTGGGGCTGATAATCTATGGTGTTTTTCAGAAGAGAGGCTGCTGCAAGACCACAGAGCTGCCCGTGTCCTGCCTTAGCCAGATTTTTTGCAAACATTACATGTAAGTGGTAACAGGCGCAAATGCCACAAAAATAAATGCAGAACCTCAGAGACATCGTTTCCCTACATACGCAGCAGCACATTGTTCATCCAGAATTCCACAATTAAAGAGGAATGCCAAGATGTTTGTAGTGTAGCTCCCTGCAGGTCTATCCAGACATATCATAATCAAAGCAAAATAAGCAGCCACTTGAGGAGATTATGTCTTCTTTTTTTAATTGAACTGTATCCCGTCCCTTTTTCTGTTTCATTCTCACTGTTGCTGCTATCCCGCCTTTAACAAGTCCATTTGTTCAAATGCCTGCAGGGAGAATCAAACATTGCAGAAGCAAAAATTTGGCTGATGGATGATGGAGAAATGTCCTAGCCATCATTAGGTGAATGAGACAGTGATGATGTGAACCATGAAGAGAATCTGGTCAGAACAGAGAAATGGAGGCATTGATAAAACTAGCTGCTTTTACTGCTGATGTTGTTAATTACTGGTAGATGTCTTTTTAGGTATTTATCTGTGATTTTAACCTACAGGGGGTGCAAAAAACACAATATTTTAGGCTTAAATTAGAGTAAAATGAGGCTTGCCTCCTTGATTTATGCAATCTGACATCTACGTGAAGATAGGGGGTGCTGAAGGGGCTCTGGTCCCTCCCCTTTTGCTGTTTGATGTCCAAACAAAGTGTCCGTAATAATATGTGAAACCCAGGGCTCAAACCGGCAACCCGCTTGCTATGAGGCTACAGCGCTAACCACTGTGTAGCCCCGTTTCAAAACCCAAATGTAAAAATCGTTTGCGTTATTACGCTCACATGAAGGATGATGAAACCATAATACACATAAAACACTCCAAATTCGGAGATATAATTACAGACGCACCTTGTCAATTTTGAACTATAATAAGTGTGCCTTTTTAAAGTTAAAGTTAGTAAAGACAATAATCTGCAGACTTTGTCGTGAAGAAAGGCTGTCAGACCTCTATCTGCTGGCAAGTGAGGAAAATATCCCTTTTAAACACGGTGTCCTCATACACATTTTGAAGAACATGGCAAACCCAAAACCACTGCTTTGAAAAAGAACAGTGTGCAGCATCAAGGTGGGCCTTTTTCCCACACACAAACACACCCACATATGTATAATATTGAATTGTAATTGAAAATCATTTTAAAATAAAATTAACTTGTGTTCTATGTGTTCCTTTTAACATTTTTGAGCCCCTGCCCAACAAATGTCTCTGCATGGCTCTGCAATCTGAAAGACCCAAACAATCCCACACACACTAGGACTACTTACTTTTTTATTCCCTTGTCCTCACGATAGTGCAAAACACACTGGCAAACATGTGTAACTATTGCTTCTTTTTTATTTATTTTTTAAGGCCTATTCATAAAGACCCCCTGTGCTGTCCACAAAAATGTCTCACTTTATTGTGTTGAGTTTCAGTGTAGCAAGAAATAAACAGTTTTGCTGTTGGAGGTCTGGCACAAACCTTATTCCAGCAAATACCAGAGATTTTAGTCTACTTGCCAGCTTTTACTCATCGCCTGCAAACCTCAAATGCAGTCACCACAACAACAAAAATCTGCATGCTTTTGTGAAAGGTTCTGTATAGTCATATGAACAATTGCATTTCTTCTTTTCTATGTGACGTTGACATCAATTTTTAACTCTGTCACTGAACTAGCTGATATTTTTTTCTGTGAATAATCCCGCAGGCATATGGTATACTTAGGGAGTGACAAGAGCTGTATTGGTTCCACTGGCTGTGAAAGCATTGTGGAGCGGCTATGTCACACTTCCGCAGCTGATTGCACTATCCCTAGTCAGTCAGGGTGGTACCACCAGGTGCGGATGAAAATATGCAGCTGTTCTGTTTTTGATGCTTGCTGGTTTGAAACTATGTCAATCTAAGCAGAGTGAATTATTTAGTCAGGAAGTCAGTTTATCAAAGGAAAGTGGTTCTAGTCGATTTTACAAATAAAAGAATACCAGGGCTCCAGACTAATTTTTGGATTGGTTGCAATGGTGTGTCTGGATTTTTATTGTTGTGCTCAGCAGATAAGCTTAATATATTTTAATAATTGCCTTTTGATCATACCACATAGAAACTTTGTAAAGGTCGCAACATTGGCTGCATGCCATGGTTTCTCGCTGGTTGAGTTCAGACTGCAGGCCATAATGCTCAATATAGATTTTTTTTTTTTTTTTTTTTTTTTGTTTTTGAGAGAGCCTGTTCACATTCCTAATTAAATGCAATATGTAGGTGATCTGCTGTATGAATGTTAGGTATAGAAGACACAATGACGTGACAGCATGACATCTTAAAATTTGCTAACATGAACCGTAACAGCGGAGCATTTTTGTGCATTTTTAAAGGTATTGTCCAACAATAGACAGCACATTTTCAAATGAATCATTTTAAGGAGATTACAAAAGAGGAGACCCGAATAGTATTTTATGGAGCAGTAGCAGCAGCACCGTCTGTACAGAGAAATGTGTGGGTATGGAGTAGCAGCCAGGATTGATAGGAGAGTAATGTAAGCACCTTTACAGATAAGGAGTTTATAAACCATTTTTGAATGATGAGCAAAACCTTTGTGTACATTCGTGAGGGCCTCTGAAACACTACATCAATGACGTGCAGGTCGGATTAATGCGACCTGCCCCCTCAAACTGAAGTCGCATGGGAAAACATCAGATACATATAACATTTAGGACAACAAATCCACGTGGCCTGGGTTGCATATGAAAAAAATCAGATTTCGGTCACTTTAGCCTGCAGTCTGAATTTAGTCTCTGTGTTGCTCTGAGACATGTGACCACTCTTTTATCATCAAACAAAGAGAACACACGTCAGCCAACTGAAAATCTGACAAAAACTTTCGTTTTGTTTTTTTTGTATTCTCCTGGAAAGTTGAATATGGAAACTTTTGCAATCCAGCAAGGAGCAAGCAGAATTATATCCTGCCTCAGCGTGAGTAGAGACAGTTGTGTGCATCATGGAAATCTCACACCAAGAAATACACACAGCTAAGCTAATACAATCTACTATCATTTTAGTCATTTTCTGGATTGTATTACAGATTAAAATGAATCTAGTATTCTTTGAGGGTTTTGTTACCAACAACACATCTAGAATCTACAATCTAAAGGTTGTAGCTTATATCTTCATTTTTTTATCTTAGGTTATTTTATTATAAATAGAGTCCAGGGGTTGGGAATTCTGTCATTTGAGGGCCAGAATCCATGCATCTCTGGTTCAATCCACCTTCAAATAAAATGGATCCAACAGCTTATCAAGATCTGCAAAGTGATCCATTTATTTAAATCTGGTGTGTTGGAACAAAGACACATGGAAAACTTTCAGGATGGGGCCCAAGGGTCCCCACCCCTGTGTTAGCCAGTCATAAAGTCCTTCACCTAGACCTGTGAAATGTTAGGGCAGTGATGCAGCCAAGAACAAAAGAGTTCCTAAACAGATTTTTGGTCGCACTCTAGAGTCCCAACTACATGTCCAGACTTTGGATTGCATTTTAATCTGAAACATCAACATATTCTCATTACCAGTGACAAAAACGTCAATCCATCAGGTGACAGTGTCTCACTTGATACCTCTCACCATGGACATCAAGGCATTTATCATGGAGGTGAAAAATTGCATTGTTTTGTGTTGCATTGATACAAAAAATAAAGACCAAACACGTGAGACGTGGTTGGACAAGCCAAAAAAAATCTTTGTTGGTTTATTGTTCATCTTAAAGCCTACAAGTACAATCCATTGGACAATGACATAGTCCTCATGTGATCCTGTGTGTCACGCACTCAGGAAGATGTGGACCCAAATGCAGGCAAGGTGGACAGACGGGATGCAGATAAACTTGATCTCAACTACGAATGACCTACCACATTAATGAAGCACACAGACCAGGGACACGCAGACTAGGAAAACACAATGAACCAGCAAACAGAACAGTAACCAACAGACTTATATACCCAACTGAAATACACAGGTAAACACAATAACCAATCAACCCCAGGTGAAACAAATTAACAAGACAAGAAGCAAAAACGGAAACACAGGGCAAAACAGGAAGACTACGAAATAAAACATGAAACCGAAAACCCCCACACAAAGTCCAAATCATGACACCTGTGTACTAATAACCCAGCTACAACAGACATTCCGCACTGAAACGCACTTGTGGAACAGGGTGCAAAGTGGAAAGTTTGACCGAGTCGTTCCACAGCACTTGTTGCAACACTACCACATTCAGTGGAACGCCTCAATCAATGCCACTAGACTCAATTGCCACTAGGTGTGTTTGCAACACATTCCAGGTGTGCCACGGTCTCTGAAGGTAATCATAACCATTTTAATCAATGGTTTGATCCACATCGAGGGCAGCATGTGTCCGCAGCGGCTCGGATGGTTAAACATGCAAGCGCTCCGCAACTATCTTGTTCCTCATGTAAATTGCAGTCTCACGGAAGTTGAAACATAAAACACAACACATTATGATCCGGGGAAAACAGGTAGTAATATTTGTCAATCAATTCAAACTAAGTCTCTTTTTCAATTAAGCTAGCTTAGTTGAGGTTGATTAAGAATTTTGAGTTAAGGAAACATAAAGACTACTTAAAATCAACCAGTCTGGTCTTCACGTATACTACCAAGAAAGTAATTTTCTTGCATTTGTTTTGCCTGGCTTTAATGTGGAACACTGATGAAATCAGGTTGAAGCTATATTGGACTAGCTGCCACTAATCAAATTCCTGGGCCACACAGGGTTAGGGTTAGATTACATCTGACATCAACCCAAATAGTCTAGATACAGTAAATCTGACAAAAAAAGAGCTGTAAAAAACGGTGCAAAATCCAAAATTATGGAGAGTGGTCTTACTTGTGTGGTGAGGAGCGGTTGAAGCAAGTCTTGGTCACATCCGTCACATTTGGATTACAGCAATCTCCAAGATCATAGAAGAAGTTTTCCCAGTTACATTCAGGGTCACAAATACCATTACCCTGCTTGTCATTAGGGCAGCGGCTCGGATGGCTAAACATGCAGTCACCTGCATCAAAGCCTGTTAGTGGATGGTTGCACTCTGGATCACACGCATCATCACCTACTTTGCTGATATCACAGTTAGCGAGAATCAAGCGGTTGCGCAAGGAGGAATTAGTCACGTTATGAATGCTGAGCTCCCAGGTAATATTGTAGGGTCTAAATGCATCATTAAGCTGCTGATGCTGCAGAATGATCTGGTGGTCTGATACAGTAGGCTTGGTCCTTTCATCGTTCCAAATATTTATGACACGATATCGCACTTTCTTCAGGCGACGGAAGGTCCAAAGCTGGTTGTAGTTTTTAATGACTTCAACATTATCACATACAGTTTGACCACAAGATGGAGGCTCTAGGGTTGTGTCCAATAATCCTCCAGCATTTCCAATTCCACCCAGAACCCCCATCTGCTCAATTCCTTTCTCAGGCTGGGGAAAATTACCATCTTTGACGGTTAGCCACTTGCGCCCAGGGTGCTCGAATGTTTCACGAATTACCAGCTGGGGTAGATCCTCAGGATCCTCACGGCCGTGCATATCCCTGATAATATCCCTTTGTGCTCTGGCCTGCCTCCATAAACCTACCCGTTCTACTGCTCCGCGGTAATTGTGATTCAGTGCATTCCCCCCCATCATTAACACTTTGCACTTTTTGGTCAAATGGCTGAAGACATCACCTGACTGCTCTCGACTAACACCAACTTGGGCACCATTGATGAAGAGCTTCATGTACACACCATTGTACGTGATTGCCACATGAGACCATTGGTTGGGTATGTAGCGAGCATTAGAGTGGATGGAAGTCACTTTATGGGCACGGTCCGTTTTAAGGGAGAAGAAGAACCGGGGGTCCCGGTTTCCATATTCACTAACCGCCTGGATGCCGAGCAGCCAGCCTCGGTCACTGGAGGCATAGAAGCATTTGTCATACAGGCCTGGAAAGAGAGTGAAAAAAGAGAATCAATATGCATCTTTACCACCACATTTTAATGTAGATATTAACAAGGCAGGAAAATGAAAGTAAAAACTATAAGGATGTTTGTTACCTTTACAGAAAGAGATCAAGTGAACTATGTATTTGTTGAATAGATTTTGTAGATTATAACTTCTTTACTATAGCTTGTATAATCTGCACAGGTTAGATTAATTGCAAGTTGCAATTTCATTTGTCAGTTGTTGAAACTTTTAAATCCAGGTTAAAAGCATTTCTTTCCTCCTGCACCTATGAATGAAACTTTTAACCCTAACTTTTAACTGATCTTGTTTTTAAATATTTTATTTTAATTTAAAATAATTGGCATTTTATTGTTATTTTTGCTCTTTTTTATTCTGTTTTACACCTTTGTAATGCTTTTGATGTTGTTATGTACAGTAAAGCACTTTGAATTTTCTTGTACAGGAAAGGTGCTATACAAATAAACTTGCCTTGCCTTCATTTCATTTTTTACATCCTTCCCATCCATCTGAAGCTACCAGTAGATGCATTCCCATTACAATTTTTTGCAAAATAAAAATGCAATGCAATTTGTCAAGTTTCAAAAGCTACCATTTCGATTTGCACGTGATTTCATTGGACAATGTGCGTAAGCCACAGATCTTGTAAAATCTCGTCACCTGAATTCGATTCTATGAGAAATGCGGCACACACAATGCATTAATGTGGGGTTTTCTACTTGCTGCAGCAAATTTGCTACAGCTTTTCGAAGTCATCATCCCTAATTTCCCTTTCTAGTTCATCGTAAAACTTTGCATTTCCTATTTGCTTACTCCAAACCTCGCCATCTTAACCGGTCACATGACCTAATATGTCATGTCCAGGGACACACACGTGAAATAGCATTTTCATTAGACTTTTGCAATAAACTTCCATATTAACACATCTGAAAAACTACCTCATTAGAGTGCAAAAACTATAATAAGGTAGGTAGGTAATCGATGGAGAATAGAATAGAATAGAATAGAATAGAATAGAATAGAATAGAATAGAATAGAATAGAATAGAATAGAATAG
>JBAMHX010000021.1:10910338-10954369 GCA_037177515.1 Pseudomugil tenellus
GAATAGAATAGAATAGAATAGAATAGAATAGAATAGAATAGAATAGAATAGAATAGAATAGAATAGAATAGAATATATCTAAGGGCATGTCCTGGAAATTGAGCTGAAGTATATGTTTAACTAAGGGAGACCCCATGGAACATCTAAGTTATTTAAGATCTTTAATGTAAATGTCCCACGCCAGTGTACCAGCCAGGAATGACAAGCTTTCTGCTAAAGCCTTGTTTTTGCACAGGCACCAAAACAGTTTTTTTTCACTTCTTATGGGATGCTAACCTCTGAATGCTAACCATTTGTTTGTTTAGTGCATGTTGAGGTACATGTGCAGGCGCAAACGAGTTGATATATATAAATGTGTATTTACTAATCCCTGCTCATGACATGCACATACATATCCATAAGGTCCTGTTAAGGTGAGTAAAGATTCCAAAGCTCCTTGAAATGCCTTGCAAGGTCCACTTCAGCGAGTGCAAATCTTTGTGTTAACAGGAGATACAGCTGGACTGCACTCTTGAAGCACTTCATGGGCTTTCAAGCAATTATACTTATCCACAAAGAGACACTCAATCTATGACCTGCACACCCAGTCCCTATGGATATGAAGTGTCCTTTACAGATGCTGTAAGGGTCAGCACTTCAAATTCTTGTAAATACCCTACATATTTGTCCCTGCTACCTTTATTACAGTCTGAAAGCTGATTGTCACAATGATGAAAGCATTTTTGCCTTTAGCAAGTGTCTACTAAGATGCTTTATTTTCCATCGATTAGGCCACCTGAGCCAGCAGTAAGTGACTGGCTAATGGTGATTGCACAGACATCTTGCTAACTTTGACCTGTTTCTAATTAGATGCACACTGCAGAATGCATTCATTAACTTGGCATTTCAATGGACTAATGCTCAAAGAGTGAGGGTTGGGTTCGGCATCAAGGTCAGTCCTCTAGTGGATGACATTTTCAGGCTTTCCACTACACTGGAAGGAAAAAGCCTTCCATCTGTCAGCCAATGCACTCAAAGCTAAAAGGTGTGTTAAAATGCTCGTAGGGCTCCTAGTGTAAACAGCTGTCATAATTCTGCCATGCTCAATTAATCTAACACACTACACTTTTCCAGACCTAACACTGCGACTGCAAGGACTCGCACAAACACACCTATACACACATATGCACATACTTATAAAGACTAGCATATATATACACTCTCATGAACAAATATGCACACCCATGGGCTCGGATAAATTCAAGCACCCATTTGTGTTCGCGCACAAACCAATGGCACAAACACACAAGGATGGATTTGCATGTGCACGAGCACTGTTCTTGACAGGTTCAAAAGCAACCTTTCTTGCATTCGCCATTTGTATCCTTCTATGAAAACACACACAGGAAAAAGACAGAGTTTAAAAAAAAACACACACACACATAGACACACAAAGAAAAATGTCACATGGACTTGATAAAAAGCAGGGAGGAAGAGAACAATGAAGACTTCGTTTACATTTGGACTGTTCTGGCTCTGAGAGCTCAAGACAAGCACTTTTCATGGTCATACTGAAGTGACCAAAAGCAATTTCTGGGAGCAGGCTGGAAAATTCCATTTATTTATTTTTTTTAAAATACAAAATAACAAAGATGTTCGTCAGAAAGACGCCATCACAACATGCTGAGCAACTGACTTAACTTTAATGTGTCACCCTAAACTGATCTAACGAACACTGGTTAAAATAATTAATGAATTAGCTGCCCCTTCACTAGTTTTTGAGTGTCAGATGTTACAGAGTAAAACCACTTTTATCTACAGTGTTATTCCTTCTGTGACACTGTTCTCGCTGAAACCAAGGCATCAAGTTTAAAGTCATCCATGAATATTTGGAGTAATCAACAACTGTGTCGGGCTAGTCAAAAGCTAACTGGACAATTACTAGTTACTTCTGTAAAAGGTAATGTCATGTAACGTCATTACTTATTACTTTAATTTCCTCATTTTCGGCATAGATACACAGATCACACACCTTGCAGACATGTGTTGTCTCTATGAAGAAACAGGCCTCACTGTAAAATCCACACACAGGATGAAGGAAGCTGTGATGAGGTCATGCTGTGCTTATACATGTTACTAGAACTGCCTGAGCTATGAACATTTTCGTAAAACTAAAGTCCCCCGCAGCTCATCAACACCTCTTCAACTATGTGTTCTCATGCAAATTAGACCCATTAACGCTTTCCTGGAAGAATGGCATCCCCCCTTTTCAGATCCAACTTCCAGGTCAGATCTCTGTTGTACGTGTATAATGAGTGCACTAAAGTAAATGATACCATATTTGTGAAAATATATTTTCTTGTATGCAATCTTTGTTTTCAGATCTCTGAATCACACAGGGGATCTGATATGACAGAGAAGTTTCCTTCCACTGATCTATAAAGTTGAATAAAAGAATTTCACTAGAATGTAAACTCCAATAAGTTCTAAAACATTTTGTTTTCTTTTGTGAAGTCTAGAAGTAGGCAGCATGAAGTTGTGAGGGGGGGTGAGTTCCAGCATCATAGTAGATAATGTAGACTGTTTACACACAGCTTAAGTAAGGAAGGAAAGCATGTTCCTACGGTATTGTAAAGAAGTTTTGTTACTGATATTTTAACTGCAATTTCTTACTTTACTTCGTAACCCAGAAAAGTAATCACATTACTGTAATGTTACTTTTTAATGCATTACCCCCAACACTGCTCAACAACCCTCCCCTTCAATTCAGGCCACAAGTTATTAGTTATTATCTTGAGCTTATTTACCTTTCTTTTCATATTACGGTTACATTTATAAAACAAGAATCTGATACTATTTTGGGAACTAATGAAAAAACAAACTGGAGCTGTATTGCAATGACTTTTGTGTGTAACATCACACTAGGAGAAAGGACCCAGATATGTACGTTATCACAGCAATTATCTGCCAACGTCTGCATATAATTGTCTCCAGCAGGTCATGGAAGAGTGCCTCCATTTCTTTTGTGATTTATTTTTCTTTTTCCTTTGATGCGGGACAAGCCAGCATGACCCGGATGCAACGACTAATAGGGCACAACAGAGTTTGCATAACAATCGGACACAGAACTTGATGTACTGATGATGTGATTGTAGACGATTTGTGGCATATGTGTTTTTGTCTGTAGGCTCACGTCCTTTTAAACAAGGGTATCAATTCTGAACAGATGTCTTACACTGAAGTGAGTACAGGAGCACAATATTCTGAATTCTGATCATTAAAATGTGATCTGATTTTTACACGAGTCCTATCAGTAAACAAAGAAAGTTAAATAAAGCAAATTAAACCAATTAACGGCTGACATTTTAAAACCATCATGGCCTCAAAGACTGGAAAAAGTTACACAATAATTTAACAACTAAAAAAAGGGGTTTGAACTCTACAAATCAGACAGAATATATATAAACAAATTAACTTTAAGACCAATCTCGTAGCGCAAATGATTTTACAAAGATCACTTCAGAGCAAGATGAGTAATAAAGGAATCCACAAAGCAACTTGTAGACTAAAAATGTATCTAATTTAAGTCTAAAATACCTAAAAGCCATTTCTAAACTAAATTTTAAACCATTCTTCAAGTGTAGCTGTTGTCTATATTGAAAGATAACACAGAATTTTTCTTACGACAGAAAGAAGAACAAACATTGAATCTCGCAGGAGAACAAAGAAAGTTTTGCAAAGTGTAGAAAATGTGATCTAAAACTGGAGATGGAAAGGTGTTTTTGTTCATTTTGCCATTTTAGTTAAAGAACTCTATCCTATCTGTTAAACATGGTGATAGTAGTATCATAGTTTCAGGTTGGTTTCTTGAGTCTGACATTTTTAAATAATTAACAGAAGGATGAACTTGAATCCCAGCAGATTCTAAAGAAAAATGTCAAAACATCTTTCTGTTTACTAAATCTGAATGGAAAGTGGGTCATGCAGAATAACAATACTAAGCTCACAAGTTGTTCTGTAAAACGATGGTTAAAGAAGAATCAAGCTGATGCTTTTTGAATGGCAAAGTCTGGACCTTAATCCAACAGAAATGTTGAAGAGGGACTTGAAGTTGGCAGTTCAGGCGCTGTGACCCGTGAACAATATGTAGTTTATTTTATTTGTAGCAATGAGGCAAAATTCGTCCAAACTGATCAAGAGGATCAATATTTGTAGAACTATACAGCATTTTTTTAACTGCAGAATAAATGCCCAATGTAATATTTAGTCTCTTTTGGGGGCTGTGTGTCTGTATTTTAGGCTATTAGTATGGAAAATGCATAAATGTAGTGGTGCCTCTTTTGAAAATCTCAAACTTTCTTCTATAATCTGAAAGCACCTTCTAGAGATGAGCACAGATCTGCTGTCAAGCTCAAGTCTCAGATCCAACAATAGCTGTGTTTGGGTGAAAAGAAATGGTGGGGAAGGGGTTGGTGATTCAGCAAATTATTTTTCATGACGTTTCCCATTTTTGGCAATGCTTTCAACTCTCTTTGGCTAAACATAATAATTACATGGGGCTTGACATTAATAGAGCCATGGTTATAAAATGAATAATAAAAGCCTACATGGTAATGTGTCTGCATCGCATGGCTTTATTGCTACTATAAAGAAGAACAATGAACAATGGAGAATGTTACTGCCTCCAAATCCCTGCACCGTTTTACCAAATGTGGACACAAAGTTGTCCTAAATTTTCTTAGACTGCATTGTTGTTTAATTTCATAAAACACAAAAGTTCTATTACTTTACCAAACAAGACAAAAACCTTCACAGAATTCATTTAGTTGTTATTTTGGGTTTTAAAAAATCCATCTGAGGTTAGAAAAGTAATTGAACTTGCTTATACATTCAATTATAATGTCATCACTGAGCTGTTTACAGCAAAGCTGAAGCTACAAGTGACAGCGTACAGGAACATGTGACAAACGGGGAAATTCAATTGTAGAGGAGAGAGGGCATTAAAGAAGGGAAAAGAAATGAAGAAAGAAGTAAACAGAGATGGGTAGTGGTCAAAACAACATAGTGCAAAGTGGAAAATAAGGCAAACAGCTGCTGCAAACAGCACCATGCTCAGATCAAAACAAGGGGATGGAGCATTTTTTGAGGCACAGGGATTTTTGTGCTCCGAAAAAGATTTAAAAGATTAGGCTCTATTGAATATTTGATCATCATATTTGTTGTCTTTAGCTCCCCTAGATCTTAAAACTGAACATATAAGATTAAACATGAATATTAATCTTTTGTCGGGAGGAGCCAATGCAAAGTGGGGGCTGGGCACAACAACCACAACAACACCTGGAAAATAATACTATCCCATATGGATGGTCATCTTGTATAAGGGTTGCATCAGATAAGTTTTTTTTCACCTTTGTGCCAAATGTCAGTGTTCTCATGTGTTTTGCTATTAAAGTGAATTGCATTACACAGGACACACCTTCCTGTTATGGGTCCATCTTGTGAAAAATCACATAAAATGAAAAGAAGAAGTCACTTGGGTCACAGAAGACCCTCGCAACCCCCCTCTCTTTAGTTTGAGACGTTTACAAGGATCTGCTTTACAGAGTAGGGGTATGCCAACACTAAACCCATTAAACTGTTATGTCTTAGTACACACACATATACAGAAAGAGATTATTTAGGTGCAAAGGGAGGTGATTGTTTTGAGACTGACATAGAAAATAACGGAAGATGTAAATTTTCTTGTATTTTTCAGTGAGTCTGCAGAGTGGCAGGAGATTGAGAGCTGAGTTCATTTCAGTTCACTTCAATTCAAAGACAGACAACTGCAGGAGTAGCCTAGAGTAACACGCAATCAGTTGTGTTTGCTACGCTCCCTATCGGCAAGGGAAAGGACAAAATGATTAAATACAATAACGAATAAGAAGGTCCTCAAAACAAATGATGTAGTTTCACCACCTTTCTGCTGCGTCTTAAAGAAAAGGCTGCAGACGCGATGGGAAAAACAGCAGTGCGCACAGATGACACGCTTCCCTTTGACAACAGGGACCTACTGAAGCAACTGTATCCAGTCGCCGAACAAAGATGCATCATCATCGCTGGTCGCATTTTTAAAATCAGAAACTCGGCGAATATGGTTTCGCGCAGTTGTTTGCGCTTCGGAAAGGTTGTAAACATCGACGTGAAAGCGCACCCACCGGCGCGCAGACACAAGCAGCTCACACATTCGCGCTACAGAGGGAAACCCTGGATCTCTCGGTCCCGTCTCGTAACTCCGGTAGCCAATCCAGAAGTGTCGATTTAGTGGTGGCGGTAGAGGGGGTTTGGGGTGGGGAGGACACTAGAGCTTGCGGCTTGAGCAGCGAGCTTTGAGCGCCTCCACATACAAACCAACCTCTCCCGTTTTGTGCTTGACGTGACGTGCTCGCTCCCTAAGTTTTGACCATTACATCATAGCTTTAAAATAGCCAAGTCGGCCCAGAGATATTACATTTTTACGCACAGTGACATCAGCTGCCGGTCAAAAGATGCGGTAGCCTCTACCTGCTGCCCTCATTCTTTATATAGATCTTTTATATTTATCCACATGCAGATAGATCATCATTTGAAAGTGGGTTAATAGATTTAAAAATAAATTTGCTTGAATATAAAAAATCACATTTACTCCCTGTAGGGTGACAAACTTAAATGTGATGAAAATCTGTATTGAATCTATACTTGCACTACCTAAAATATCCGCTGTACTTTTCAGAGCATTACATCATTGTCTAGTCTGATAGATGAACTCATTTTCAACTCGTTGAAACTGCATGTTGCTTTGTTTAATAGAAAAGATGACAAGGGGGAAAAATTAACATAATCCCACTGATAACAAGTGAAACTAATATAAGAAAAATACATTTTTAAAAAGAGTTTGGATGATAGTAGGATGGAGGATGTGAAGAATATCCTACCTGCAATCACTGTGGGTGATCGCTGACCTCCCTCCGGTTTGATCCACATCTCCAGAGTGAAATTGCCTCTGGGAATCTCCACGCCGGGCTTTAGCCGTAGCTGATCTCCCATGCCGGTGAAATAAACAGCTTTCCCCCGGTCTGGAGAGTTTTCTTCCGTGTGAGAGGAGCGCCGGCGCTGGCGGAGTACCCGTCGCTCCAAGCCGGGCAAAGAGCGTTTGCCCCGGGGCAGACGTGTGGCACAAGCCCCTGGGATGGTGGCTTTCGCCTCCCTAATGCGCACCAACTCCCTCTTGGATCTCCCCTTTCTCCGGACTGTCCCGCACTCTGATCCAAAACACAAGATGAGAATCACCAGGCAAGACACCCAGGGTGATGTCCAAAGTTTCATTTTTCGGGAGAGTAAATGCCAAAAAATATTTAGAATGGAGTGAAAAATAATAATAAAAGAAACAAGTGAATAACTATATTAAAAAAATGTCCACAGTGTTCTTCTCTTTGGGATCCTCTCGAGTTTTTCCTTTTCTTTTTACAGCCGTAGAATGTTAAACCGTATAAACTGTCTAAATAAACCCATAAAGCTATGCTGTTTTTCCCTCTTTATAATGCTAAGCCACGACCCCCTCTCTTAAGCAAAACTACTCTGGAGACATTCAGGGGACACAGGAATATTTCATTCATGTATGTGTTCCACGGTGCCTTTTCAATGGGTCCCATTTAGCCAAAGGGATGACTAATAAGTAATCAATCAAGAGGGGGGTTCGGACGATGCCCCCCTCATCCCCTTTTGGACGGTAGGAGTTACTCACAGAAATCCACAGTTGTCCGCCAAGCTCTTGTCACACCTTTTTGTTGTTTCCTTATCCTACCCGTAAAACAGCATAAGGAATGGCACACAGCCTATTAAATTCCAAAGAAAAGTGACAGCAAAGCGACCTATCATATTTATTACAGAGAACAAGAGGTAAATTGTGATCAAAAAAGGAAATCCAAAACTTCCTCTCAGCCCGTGTGCCTGTACAAAAGTTGAAATGCACTATGATATCTGGAAAGGCGCAGGAGGAGAGACAGAGGGACAGAGAGCTGCAGAAGTAACCATCGCGGTCCTCATTGATTGCCTGAAGCAGATAGCCTGCACATGGAGGAGTCGGAGCTCCGCGTCCGCTTTAGAGGCAGCAAAACTCTTTAAAAGAACAAGTCATGTTTCATATGGTGTGTGTGGTGCGTGTCTGCGCGTGAGTTTTTTTTCTTTCTTTCTCTTTCTTACTTTCTTTCTTTTTTTTCATAGTGGGAAGTCACACAGGTAGGCAACTCTCACTGACGGCAATTCTCTCTGTGGCACAGTGATAGGATGGTGTTTACGGAGTTTGGAAAGCGTATATGCATCCCTCTAGTGGTTACAGTTTAAACAGTCCCACAGTAAAGGATCTAAACCGTGTGAAGGTATAAAAGTATCCAATTTAGATAATTCTTTGACAAAAAAAAAAAAAAAAATCCTTGCAAATATCCATTTTCATGGAGCTGCCTTACTGACTCCGTTTACTATTCACCAAAGTTTGCTCGCCGTACATTATTCACTGATACTGGCAAGAATAATTACACATCACACTATTTAATTTTGTATTGTCAAAGAAAAAAATCCACCAAAAGTGACTTACTGGATCGATGTGTATATTTTTGTACAGTGAATAACACATTCAAGAGGAAAAGTGAACTTTTGAGCAACTTTTTGGTTGGATCTCATAGAAAAAAATAACTTTTCAATGTATAAACAACAGAACATGCCTTTAATTAAAGATGATTTTAAAGCCACACTTTAATATTTTATAAAACACTGTCAAAATTCAGTGAGTTCTTTTAATTTTTTTCTTAACGTTTAGTAAAAACTAGGGAATTTTAAATTTCAGACCGACTCTCTCGAACCCAGTGTTTACTGACCGTCAGTTTAGATGGATGTAAATTTCAAAACCACACAGTCACAACTAAATCAGAAGGAATTTGTTTGCCCAAAGTCTTCATTTGTCTGCTTGGTGGATATATCACATGACAGAAATATTTCCTATGTCACAAAACAGAAACACTTTACCTTCAGCAGCATTCAGTGACCTGGAATGTCAGTGTTTCCTCTCTGCTCGACCCCCATGCTGTTTGTTGTAAATGTGTGTTCAGACAGACACAACTTGCTACCTACCATAAATAGAGGAGAAAACAAACATTAAATATTTACTTTCTACTTCCAGCATTGTTGTGACTTTTGGGCCATATATTTCCTTTTGTGTCCTTAATAGGTGAGGAAGTGACACAGTGAAAGGTGTTTGAAACTGGCTTCAAGCACACATTGAGTGACCTCAAGTTCGAATCCTTTCACACAGAAGATAACTTTGTGTCCGAGCTATCACACAGCAGATTGTTAACACACATCCTCCTGTCAGAATTGGTTTTGTGGGGACTCTTCCGTCATGTTGAGTGTTTGTCCCAAACACTCCTTCCCACCTGATTGCTTTCTGGTGAGTCACACTTTTGGCCTATATTCTCTCATGAAAGTTATAAAGTTTGCATTTATTTGGAACATATGATGTTTGAATCCATTTAATGAAGCTGTAATAAAATAAATACAATAAAATAAAATAAACTTCTCCAGTCTGGTAATTACAGCCTGTTCTTCTTCACCTAAAGAGTGATGAAGAAAGAGGAGAGCATCTCTTGTGCAGGCTGGAAGGATTTGAAGAGGTGGGAATGGAAGGGTGGAGGTTTGAATAACCTTTATGTGTGAAACATGTTCCCGTCAAGGTCATTCTCCAGTAAGCAAGGAGATTGGGTTGAATTAGAAGGAAAGGACCAATCACCATGCTCAAAGTTCCCACCGTGTTCCTCCCCCGGCTCTGCTATTTGCCAGTAGCACAGCATCGCAATATCTCTGTCTTTAAAAATAGGCTGATTCCCAGTTATTAATGGATTTGATGATCCAGGGAGCCAACATCCCATCTTAACCCAATGACCTGTGATGGTTCATGTCCACATGGGTCCTGCACAATCCTAGAAATCCCAGTGCAGAGCTCACTTCCTCCTCCAAGTAGAAAAAACAATGATCATTTGAATCAAGCAACTGGTTAAACATAGATGTCTGAGAACAAAATGATCACTGTAAGAAAATCAAACTTTTTTCCTTATTGCGAAAGCGTTTCACAAAGTTTGAATCACCTTTTCTGTTTTGTTTCTGTTGTCCAGTTTACACAACCGGATGCTAACAAAGTCTGTATGGAATGGATTAATCTATGTTTACTATATTAATGATGATTAATGATGTTTAGTTTGATGTAAAGAGCTGTAACTGTAAGTGACACTGTGAGGATTATCAAACACTTCTGGTTTGCCCCCCCTTCCCATCCCTCCTGCCATTCACTTTTGACCCTGAGAGATTACATCCATGCGACCTAAAAGCAACAGCTTGGCGAGATGGGTGGAATTGTCAGCACACAGTTCAGAAATGTTGAATTCCAATGGTAAAATCTCCATGTTTACTGGATTTTTAGATGATTTTATGACATGCAGTCCTCAAACTTCAGCAGCTCTGTCCCTCCATGTTGGTGTGCCCACCGCTGTCTTCTGATAACTTCTATTTAAAGACAAGGGATTTCGGTATACTACAACGAGCCTTTTACATCACGAGTGACTGAAAGAAAGTGTGAGTCATGTAGAAGGAAAAAAAACATAAAAGCATTGTCCTATAATCCATTAATGCATCCAGCTTAATCTGTTACTGTGGCTGTTCTAGAGAGCAAAACCTAAACGCTTTACCTCATGTTTCTCCCTTTCATGGATGATCTGTAGAGTAAAACGATACAGATTCAAGTTTAAACAATGGTCAATCCCAAAAGATTAATGCAGATTTTAAAAAAGTGTCTGGCGGGGGAGGGGGGGGTGTTACTATTTATAAGTAAGTGGTATAAGAAGTAGCAATAGAATTTCTTAATATTATCCAGAACTTTGGTGGGTAGCACAATTACAGAATACCCATGAAAGAATTTTAGGGTATAATCCCATCTGACCAACAAAGCTTGCAGGGATGCCATTAAAACTGACAAGCATGTCCTTTCCAGTAAAAAGGAATGACTTCCCAGTAAGGGATGGGCTGAAATGGAGGTGTCGCTTCCTGCTGTACAGCAGAGCATCGCAAAGATTATAGGAAATGTAAATGCCTGCATGAATCAGGCTTAAGCCCCTAATGCTTATGACAGCTGTCATTTATATGTGTTTTGTGAAGGGCAGCTGGTTCAGAAGAATACAGATACCGCTATTTTATAAAGATTTGATACTGAAAATGTAACCAGATGATTGACTCACTAGCACACAAAACTAGAATACTGGCTTGTGTGGTACATTAGATCAGTATATTATGATATAATAAGAAAAACGAAAGTGTAAAATTTTAGGTTTGTTATTATTTGAAACAAGATTTTTATTGTTTCAACAATTTATCACCTTTGATAGGAAATGTTTGTAATTTCTAGCTTCCCTTCAGGTAAATTCCTTTATGAGGTAAGGGAGAGAAAGTAAGACAAGAACTACATTCAGTTAAATAAAGGTTTGGTAAAAACTTTTGGAATATTTGAGTTGAGAATAAATGTTAGAAAATGAAAAAGAATTATTAATATTGACAAAAATAATTGAATAATACCATTAAAAATGAGTTAATGTTCAAAAAAAGAAAACAAAAGCAGGTTTTGATATGGTGCAATAAAAAATGCAGATATAAAAAAATACAGATATAAAAAAATGCTTTGGGCAGTTGGTTTGCTGGGTTCAGATGTGAGTTTTAGGAAGTTTGTGAAACCCGGTATGCATAGTGGGAAGAAATATGCAAGAAATGTAAAGAGTTACAGGCTGACCTGGATCGATGCCCCATACACAGCACTCTAAACCAAGCAAGAAGCCCATAAGCCAAAACAATACCATTCCTACAATAACACATGATGGAAACCTGCTATTTTGTGTCTGGAGGCATTTATTATATTTAAGGCATGAAGAAATCAGAAGCTTAAAGTATTTCCAAATAAAATGTTATTTAATATCAAGAAAGAGCATTTATAGTGAATATGTTGGACATCTGAACAGGACCGCAAGCTGAGGTATCCCGCAGTACAATGAATAAATAAAAGGAAGAGGTGGACTCTGTTAATTGGCCACCAAGGCACGTCGATCTAAAAAAACCCAAAAAACAAATGGCTACTGAAAAATGGAGTAGCTTAAATATTAAGACAAATATTAAGACAAGTAACAGAGCAATGCAACGGGACGTTGATAAATACAAGAATATTAACATGTCAAAGATTCTACAACTAAATGTTAGTAATAGAGGCCAGCAATGGTTTCTTTCACTTGTGTCTGTGCTTCCTCTTACTTTCCTCTTAATTCATCTCTTTTGCTTTCAGAGATTTTTGGTGTTCAGCAATCTACTTCTGCCATCCGCAAACTGTTAACAGCTTTTCTTCCACAAAATACACATGAAGCAGTGAAAAATGTGTGCAGTAAAGAAATGAACCAACACCAAACCACCCTTCCGTGGTAAGTTGTGTTGCTGGTTCAGGAGGTTTGCTTGACACACTTGATTCATTTATGCTGAAGTTTTATTTGAAAGTTGTTGCATATCAGACTGGATCAAAAGATGGTAAATAATAACTAAGAGTTGAAGGAACTGGACTCATCTTGATAAGTGGAAGAGCAAAGTCCATGTTTGTAGAGTCTTACAAGAATTTCTTTATCTCAGCCTTTATACATGGCTTCCACTCAAATAATGAGACAGTCCAAAGGAATTTATTGAGTAAGATGTACAAGTTTATAGCCTAATTCTGTCTTTTTAGGCCAAACTTCCAGCACTCAGGAGAGTTTGGGATGAATTTTCTTACAAAAACCAGTGCTATGCAAGAGGGAATCAATTACCAGGGTCCAAATGTAAAACCCTTTTTAACTGGGCACTTAAGGAAATACACAATCATGGTGAACATGACATTATTGCCTACATGTGTAAATGTGTATGGGCAGCGTGTTCTTCATCATCCTCACTTCCTGGATTGTAGCCGCTGTTGTGAGATGTGCGGTAAACAATAACCCATTATGGGTCCCCAACGGCAACTGAGGCTTTCCCTTGGTTTAGGTCGACTGTTTGTGGGGAAGAGTTATATGCGCAGGGTTGCAGAGTACGGCACAGTCAGCACACCATTGCTTACCACCACTACTGCCCCTCCGTCTAGACTTTAGAGCACGTCCATATGGAGATGGTTAAAAAGCTCATTAGGCTGCCTATTTGAAATACAGTTGCAGTGACGCTTGTCCATAAAAACACAAAGTAGACTGGTTTCTGCAGTAGTATTAACCAGGTTGAGACATCAAACCCCCAGGACTGACAACAATTTGGATCGCCAACTGATGGCTTTAACTTTCCAAGAAATGAATAAGGTCTGAAATGATTTTTTGGAAGCTTTCATGAACTCTTTGCCTGAGCTGGTCTGATCTTGCGGGGTGAGGACGGCGAGAAAAATGTCTGCTAAGGTGAATAGGATATGGCCCATTGGAAGAAAAATAGCTTAGACTTATTAAAAGCATTTAGGGTGACCAAAGACCAAAGACTCAAGGAACAAAGTGCAAAGACCAAATTTAGGCATTGCAATTCCCTGATTCTCACAAGTGAATTTGTGCATATTTGCACGTGCCAGTGCACCCACCCTTCTTTGCAAGAGAAAGAGTGTACATTGTGTAAGCACACATTGGATAGTTTAAGATTAAAGGAAACCCTTTCAACACTTACTGTGCAGTGAGCAGTAGTTACAATGAGCCTGATTTAGGCTAATTAGAAAATCTGATAATATGGGAAAGTTTTAGGCGCCTATGAGTAAAAAGAAGTTATTTCAGTTTTTTTTTTTTAAATCTGAACAAAAGCATTTCTTTCTTTTTGACCTTTAAATGAGAAGAACAACCATGACATTATCCTACTTTTCTTTAAAAAAATTTCATCAATATGAAATATCTGGTTCTCCTAAAATAGTTTTTTGTCACATCTTTCTATTGTTATCCTCAAGCTTCTTTTTTTTAACCCACTTTCAACAAAAGTGCATAAATATCTGAGGTAAAAGAAACATACATAAATAAACCCAAACAAGCCCGCACCACTTATCATGCAGCAGTCAAAAGAACAGGAAAGTTAAAGACCAGCTTGTGAAATTAATGGAGCATTTTAGCAGTTTGAGATGAATATTTTTCTCTTGGGACGTCTAGCAAACACACCAGAGAGGCGAACCTGAACAAATAAATGCAAATGTCTTTCAGTGACTGCTTCATGTCGAATTGAGTCATTCAGCCAGGTAAAATGATGCAGAAAATCTATACACAGCTGTTATATTAAACAAAGGATTAAATAAATCAGATGTAATACACAGAAGTCCCCAGGTTCAACTCTAAAGACAGGTCGCTGCTACTGGATTCAAAAAGATGAAACACGTTTTCTTGAAACAAACATTTATAACTTTGACAGTTTATGCTGAAACAAAATGCTTGCAGCCTGAATGAAAAGCTGTCATGCAATAATCTTTTTATTGATTTTAAGGTAGCTATCTATACATTTTGCACACAAAACAGTTACGGTACTCTCATAGCTAAAGTCTAATAGCACTATTATAGTTTTATTACTTTGGTGAAACTTTTAAATATGACTAAATATGACTTTAAATAGGTTGTGCTGTTTGTTATTCTTTCATCTTATTTAACAGAAACAAATTATTCTTATTTATTTGGTAACCTATCAAAAAATCCAAATGTTTTGACACAAAATTCTTTCTTATTTAGTTTTAGTTACACGTTTCACTGCTTAAGAATTTTGTTAATATCTAAAAAGTGGTTTACACAAGAATTTAACCATTTGATACAGTAATTACTTTCCTCTGTGGTCCTATAACTTGTCTTCTATTTTGCATATAATCACCAAAATTGGATTTTTGAATGTGCCATGAGGCTGTAGATGCCACAATGAAGTCAATTAAAAGCAGCGAAAAGATGGATGAGCCCTACACAAGACTTGTCAACAAAGTCAATATTCTTATAATCAGCTTTTGTGCACGTCTCAAAGCCTCACACCTGTTAAAGTTTTCACTTTATTGTGACAACCAAGCCTCATTCTATAATATCTTTCAGGTTGTGTGCTTCATTAGCAGGTAACTATTTACACTGAAGTGAATATCAAAAGAAAATCTGTGTGCCAAATGCCCATAAAGCATTTAAATCATAGAGAAGCGCCAGTGTCACAGCACAGTTGTGAGTCTATGAGTGTGCATGCTTGACTTGTATCGACAGTCTGTGGGTTGATTCACCGTGTTAAAACCAAAGCACAGCTGCAGCCGTTAGATGACTATATCCAATAGAAAAATGGCAAGAATGTCTAGAACGCAGTTGGTAAACAGTTTTGTACAAAATGATGTAGACTTTGAGAAGAACATACCTTATACTCTTTGCAAGCAATCAACATGCTTTGTGGAGCACACAAACACAGTAGTACAACAAACACTGTGCTGCTGGGAAAGGAAACGCAATGCCCTGAGTACAGTGTGTTTAGTATAATGCTACAGTCAGTAAGCAGAAAAACACATGCTGCAGCATAAGTCAACAATGCAAAATAGTGCATGGAGATGAGCAAACAATAGGCACGTGCTGATTTGGAGTCAACAACGCACATCACAGCACCTTAATGTGTCTGGGCCAAACAATGCAAAAGCCGATTATGCAAATTGGGGTTATTGAGGGCACTGCAATGTAACAATGGCGCCAAGTTGATTGACTGTGCATGCGTATGTGTGTGTGTGAGTACACACAACCCATCCCCTTGGGTTTCTTTTTTCTCTCTCTCTTCCCTCCACAAATGCCCTTCCGAAAACCCCCCAGTTCTACGGTCTGTTTTCTGAGGCCTCATTATAGAGGTTACCATCAATCGGAGGGTCAAGGGTCATGGTAGAGGATCAGATTGATCAATACCCCCTGGCCTGATCAATCAACTTGTCTTTACATTTCCACCAATGGGATACCAGCTTGCATGAAAACAAAGGAGCATGAGGAAAAAGAACGTCAGAAAGAATTAGGAGAGGGAGAATGTAAACAAGCCTGCCTCGCTGAACAGATTCCAGAAGCCTCTTTTTTTCACCTCACTTTAGCATGACATTGCGAGGACATTGATGAGTGGCATGCATCATCATGATGCACCTGTAATGCCCTTGGGTCCCTCTGTGTTTGCTCCAGATTTCAGACACTTTGTGGGAGATTTGGATCTCTGGCTGCACAGAGGCCTGCAACATGTACACGCTTCAGTGAAGGAAACCGTATTTTTTTGGAAGGCTGGTATCCGGGGAGAGACACAATTCCATGTAAAATCTTTTTAGCGAAAAAGCTGATTTTCCTTTAAAGTACTTCCATTTAGGTATAAATCACCTAAGTTCACATTTCCAAAGTACAAGACACAAGCAACCTTTTAGCATTGGCAGAGTAAGGAAAAATCAAATGAACCATTAGCCTTAATCATCAAACAGGCTTAATAAATGGCCCATTTTTCAGTAGGCTCTCAAATTAAAATTGCCCGGTGTATATTTTGCCAAGGAATTATTCTCCCCAAGGAATAATTTCAGCAACCAAGTAGTTACAAATCACGGAAATGAGATGACGGAATATAGAAGAGAACGGCACTCTATGCTAAATCATGAAGTATTGAGTTGGACCTCAATACTTGGAGCAACTTTTCACGCTGGTAAAAAGCTGTGCTGCACAGGAGATTTTCTGCATTTTTTTCTGCTCTTTTAGGACTTGTTATGGTGAGACTCCATGGCAACTTATTTACCACCAACTGATAATGCTCTCCGAATTCAAGATTATCTGTGAAATAACACCAATGGAGTTGAAAAGAAAGAGAAGAGGATGCAGGGCAGAAGTGAGGCAGAGATAAAAGGTGGAAATGTAAACTGTTTCTTCCAAATGTTGTGATGGATAACATTATCGCGGTAGCTAACAAAAGTAACAAGCTCCAGATGCTAACAGAACATATCTCAGACTGTAACGCGTCTGTTGATGGGTTCAAGACGGTCCGTGCTGACCGCAAAAAAACAACTCAGAAGATAACTAAAGAGAGGAGGAGTTGCAGTACTGGTTAACCCGCGTTAGTGTCATCCTGGACATGTTACTGTTAAAGAGAAGATCTGCACAAGAGACATGGAACACTGCAAATCACACTGAAAATAGTATCAGTCGTTAGTGCTGGTTAGTGCGGTTAAAATCTTCGTTTGTGCTGCATTAGTTTTTAAGGTATAACAACTTTATTATCAGGCGATGACATCACACAGCCCCCCGATATTGTCCAAATTGAGCGATCCCCCTATGCACACACACAGTCTAAATTGAGCTAAAATAGTCTTAATCATTTGTGCTGCATTAGTGCTGGTTTGTGCCATTGAAATCTTTGTTTGTGCTTCTTTGGTTTATAAGATATTGCAAGTTTCAATGGCTTTATACACAATGTTGATACTTTCTGAACTTATTACAGCTCCCCTGTTTGACTGGTTAATCCAGGTGTTTCTGGACATTTTCTCGGTAATTCCCCCCAACTCATTCAGTGGCAGCTTTGGTTCCTTGTACATGTGAACTGCCTTCTTTGTAAAGAAGATTAACACTCCTTTATATTTTGACTTTTACTGTTCTGACAGCAAGCGCCTTCATGAGAACGGTGATTGTTTAAGTTTCCTTAATTAATCTGTTTTTAGTAATGAGTAAGTTGCAATAATTTGGTCTGATATTGCTGCTGTTTTAACACACAAAGGCCTGAGCAGCCCCATGTAGCCATTTAGCCTTCTCATTATTTCTTATAGTCTTATAGTTCCATTTGAATGAAACTTAAATATACTTGAATTTTCCTCTGGGATTAATAAAGTATTTTACATTTCATACAACATGTACGTTATTTACCTCAGCTCCAGAGCAACACTTTGCACTACATTTGCTGTCTGAGAGCCAAGTGCAAGGGGCGGGCTGTACCAAGCTGCCTTGGGGTAAAGAGAAAGTTTTTTTTTTTTTAAATGAAAGGCAATATAGCAAAAAAAAAAAAAAAGAAAAACAGTCATGACATGTAATAATTCACCTAAATGTGAAATATTTTCAACACAGTTTGTAGAACAAAAATCTAAAGACATTAATTTGGAAATATAGTATGCCTTTCAAAAGTGTTTTGCATCGATGGGACATCATTAGACAAATTACAGGGCAATCTGCTAAAATGGTTTGAGAGGAAATGGAAGGTGAGTTCATGAACTTGATTTAAATGGACTATGTTGTAACAGTGCATGGTACATGTTTTAACTTAGGGAGCTGTCAACACAACCCTGGGGAATATGTGCAACAACTCATTTGCAGGGAAGTTTGAAAGGTGCAGCAGAAGGTGAACTGATTGAAGACTGAACAGACGTGAGAGAGAAATTACAAAACAGGGGTTTGAAAAAAAATCAGCAACATGTGGAATAATTTTTGATAACACACTCAAAGGAAATATAATTTTCCCATAAATTTAGACAAATTTAATCACATATCCACTCAGAATTGTAATCTTTGTATGAGACATAGACGTGTCTGTGAGTGCATCTGGTTTGTATCATTTTTATCCCAAGGAGTGAAATGAAACAACCTTTCAGTGAAGTTAGTAAGTTTACACGAATTAGGATGTTTTTGTTATCAATGCAATCAGAATATGCTTGGATTACTTTGAAAGCAAATATTACTTTTGATGTTTTACTTTCTACATTCTGAATGATTTTTCTCTATTTAAACATCTTCAGTCTGAATAAAGTGTAATTACACATTTGGAATTTACAGCTGGTCAAATTATACCATCCTGAGTAAAATAATTTTGTAATGACAAAGTCTGGCTTTTGTCCAGTCCAAACAATTTGCTACAAACACAAATAAACAGCATGTCTAGTTTGTAACTAGACAAAATTGGTTTAATTAAATTTATGATGCAATTTTTTCATAATGTATCATTTAAAAGATTTTTTTAGACATTTTTTTAATCGAACAGCCGAAAAGTGCAATTAGTAAATATTTATTTCCCCATTCAGTAGAACTATAATCAAGTTAAAAAAAATAATCCATTAAAGCTTCAAAACACATGTTGATACAGCATTTCTAGAATTATCTCTCCTGGCTGTTTGCTGCTTTTATGTAAGAATCAAATGTAATCAGGAAATCATTGCCATCATAAAAATAACACAACAGTTAGAATTATAATAATTTAAGAGAAGTAACCTGCAGTGATTGTAGCTATTTGATAACACGATCTAATGATGTATATTGTACCTTTTCCTGTGACTTTACACTGGAGCACAACTTTGAGAGTCCCATGAGAAACTACCAAACTCAATCTGTTTAGTCACCTGAAAGAGAAACTTAAAGTGACTCATTGTATGACGCATGTGGATGTGTATACATGTGCTTGTGCAGGTGTAGAGCGGAAGCAAAGCCAGCAGGCGAATGGACAGGCTTACCGAGTACCTGTGAGGTTAGGGTCTAGGTGGAGTGTTAGCACTAACGACACCTGACAGCAACTGGGTGGATGCGGCCTGGCAGTTCTGTACATTCATGTCACTACAGATAAAAGTCAGCCCCTGCTGAGCAGAAGAAACCACTGTGCCGGTCCCACCAGGTCCTCCATACCGGACGAGAAGGGGAGAATGAGAACACTTCCTTCCGCCTGTCCTTACCTGTCCCTGCGATGCTCACTGAGCAGACAAGTGACGACAGCTGTGATGGCCATTGGTTGGGCAGGGGTGAAGGTGCCAACCTTGTCAGTGTTGGAGGTGGGAGCAAAGCTGTGCTGGAGGTAAGAGAAAAGCTGTACGGCCTGCGTGGCACCACCTGATTTGGGCAAATAAAACCTGGATGCCTCTCCTTTAGTTGTGTAACACCCAAGGGCAAAAGGAAGTGCACAGAACTTTTTTTCTGTTTCTAAAACTGTAGTTCCATGGCTACGTGTCCTGCTGGGTAAAACAAAGGGATCAGCTATGAGAGCCGAATGCCTCTGATAGATTCGTGCAAAGAAGTAAGCATGAGCAGTTTTTTTCTTTAAAGTGTTTTTATGTGCAAACATAAAGAGGGGTTAAGAGGTTGACTGTATTTCCTGAAGTCAAGGGATCATTTCCATGTAATTTATTTCTCCCTGTTGAAAATCCCCCAGACTGAAAACTTCAAAATGGCTTTTAACAATATTAAAAACATATTCAATGTGTTGTTCTTGCAAGAAACATAACCTGACCTTTCCTAGCAGTCTTCCTGACAAATACTTTTTGTAAAAATGTGAAGCCCATAAGGATCAGTGTGTTTCACACAAACAGCACAACACACCCTCTAAAAGTGCAAACAAAATAGCAGAGCCGATCTGTTTTTTTTTTTTCTACAGATTTAGCAGTGAAAACCCTAAACATGATCAAGCGTCAATATGCTTACTGTCTGGTCATTTAAAAACGTTTACTTTTTGGTGTTAGTCTCTGGCAAGGAGGTTACCTTATTTGTCTGATAAAAAGCAGCACACTGCCACCTAATGTCGACATGCTGTCACAGGGAACCCCCTCTATCATGTGAGCTGCAGCATCTTTCAGTTCCAACTCAGTGAGGGAAGTTATCTTTACACAATTTTATATCAGTAAAACCTAACTAGTTCTACATGTATGTGTGCACAAAGCAGCTTCAGTTACTTCTCCATATTTTTTGTTCCTGACAACAAGGTGAAACCATTTTTCTGTAACGCAGGACGTTTCCTCCTTTTTCTTTTGTATAAGACTGAAAATGAGGAGCCGTTTCTGCAACAGCAAACTTAGCATGTCACCGAAGTAATATGGAAACACATCATCTCTAGTAGCAGGGAAAGGGGGGTGGTTGGTGTAGAGCTGATGGGGCAGGAAGAGTGGGGGAGGCAAATTCAGATGCATGTGCTGTTAAATGAGTTTTTTGCAGGCAGCCCCTTCACATTTAGAGCACATGGATGTTTTTTGCACGACTGCAAACCGCTGCTCCTTGGGGGATGACGGACTAGGGTGTGACAAGAGGAAGCAGGACAGTAGGTTACAACCAACCAACACTTGCCTTTTCCTTCTCTTTACATTACTCTGCCGCTGTTTTGCCCCATCCATAGCCCCTCCAGGAAACCCTTGCACACACTTCTAAGAAATCTTTGCATATTCACTCACATTCAGTGAGTGAATATGCACCTTTCTTATACAGGGCCTCTTTCTACGTTTACATGTGTTTGAGGCCCGCCTTTTCACCACCTCAGACACTGTGCTGCATTTCTCTCTGGGTGGGAGTCCTCACACACTGAAAATAGCAACAGGAACATGAAGATCTCAGGTTTGACTCTTAAACATTTTACTCAAATACAGTTAAATCAAGTTTTACCCTTTTAGAAAAAAAACTTCTTAAAATGTCCTGCTTCCCATTTTAACACACAATAAACTGCAAGGACACCAGTGTTTGACACACATTTTTGAGTTTATTCACACATAACATACTACAGTGGGTAATGTATTCAAGAAACATTGAACAGCGCTGTCATATGACACAGGAAAAAAAAAAAGACACTTGTCCTTTTCTTTGCTATTATATAAAAATAGTGTTGCTACAAAAGTATAAATTATGCTTACCAATTAGACAACTCAGATCTGAATCTACACAGGAATCCGCTGCCAAATACCATAAAAAGACAAAAAATGAACAAAATTTAACATTTTTTGCATTTTAGCAGAATATATAGAAAAGGAAGAAATGCCTGTAAAATAGGATGAAAGCAACACCGTGTTTTTAACCTGAATCAATACAAACTAGTTAAATCAGATCTCCATGTTAGCATTCTTATAACACACTTTACAAATGAACTTTTTCATTGTCTGAATAAGTTAAAATCCTGAAACAAAATAAAACTTACAGCTGAATTCAGTTTTCTAGTAACAGTATCTAAGTTCAGTTTTCTATTATATCAAAACCTTTTGAAATGCTACTGTAGAAAAAAGAGGTATAATGTTATTGGTGCTCCCGACTTTATCTCTTACATGAAGGTGCCCCCTGGTGGCATAAAAACAGCAGTTCTCCTGTATTTACATAAAACATCCTCTGAAAATGGATGAAGTCAACCCACAAAACACCAGCCAATAATCAGCATAGCTACACTCACCTTGAAAGGTTAAAATTCAGTTATGTGACTCTTAATAAATGTCTAAGTATCACCTCAGAGTCAACATCAATTATTTCCATTTGATGAGAAACACTGGCTTATAACATTATATATCAGTATTTTTATTAAAAGCATGCATATCTTAGATATACTTCTCATTTTAAAATCAACAGAGAACACTATTTCTAAGAAAATTAGGTTGACTTTCTGTCAACAATGGCATTGTGTCCCAGAGCAAATCCTATTGAAAATACTTATTTAAAAATAGTACGAAAAAAATCCCTTCATCAGTTTAGCAGAGGATCACCGTTAAAATCACAAACCGATTGACAGTATTTTTGACTACTCATTAATAGAACCTAATCGACTTCCAATCTTTTTAATCACATCACTGCCTTCTGAGTACTGAGGTAAAACATTGGACTGGTACTTAAAAAGATTTAAATAGAATTTACAGTAATTTCAGTTTTTTTGTAAAGTATTATTTTATTTATTTTTTTTTACCAAAATATATATTTAAAAAAAAAAAGAAGAAAGAAACAGATTTTGAGTAGCAGGGAGAAAGATGCTAAATCAAAGCTTGGAGGCAAGAAAAGCTACAGTTTATTAAAATATAATGGAAATGAGGAGGCTAGAACCTCTGATCTTTAACATTTTTTTTTTAGTGTTTATACCTTTAATGCAGCTCAAACACAAGCTGTATTATGTTTTCTGAAAAAAAAAACTGCCAGCAGCATTTCTTTAGAATAAAAAGCTTCTTAATTCATCCACATATTGAGTTTTTTTTTGCTCTACACTCATGCTCTTACTGTTCACCCAGATACCCTTTAAGATTCACTTTTAATAAACTGCTCTGCCCTCAACCTCAATAACAGATAAAGTTGCAACTTCAACTTTAATCAAAAATGAGGATTAATAGCAGCTTCTATTAGTAGTGTCTATTAGTGTGATACTGTTCCTAACATTCGCTAGACAGTGTAAAAATACAGCCTTTATTTCTGACTATGGTGCATCAGGGTTTGTATCAGCTGCAAATTGAACTGAACATGTTTCACTCTAAACACAAATAGATGTGTGAAACATCTATTTTAAGTGAAACACAGTAAATGTGTTCCACTTAAAATGAATGCAAGAGGGCTGAAGCTGGGAAATATTTAACTATAGTTTTAGTTTATATGTTCTAGTATAAGCAATTTAATAAAGTTATTATGGGTGGAAGAGCTAGTGTTTATAACTTAGCAAGAAGGTGACCAAGTTTTGGAAAAAAAGCCAAATAAAACAGCTGTAACACAGCCTTTAGCATATTAAATGATAATAAGCTGCATCATACGGCAACTTAGTCTTAAAATCACAGTATCAGCTTTGATATCCATCTTTTTGTATTACACCAGTCCACAAATGCAATTTAAATACTGCTATTTACTCATTTCATCATAAATTCATGTAGTTGATCATTGGGATTTAGTGTGTAAATGTTCAACTTACCACTGGCCTTTTTTATTAACTAACTTAACTACAAAAGCATACAAGCTCAGGTGATTCCACCTTTACAAAGTTGGGAAACACATGAATAATGCACTTGTCAAACAACCCAGTTGCCCATGATTACAAAGTCATCATGTGGGCACTAGAGGACACTGTTTCCTGCCATCAGCCATCATGTCCCTGCAAGTCTTCAGGAATGGAGAAAAAGAAAAGAGCAAAACTACAAAGCGTAACAGAAAAATGCTAAAAAGAAGGCCATTGAAGTCAATACAAAGGCATGATGTTGATCTGACTGTTGGGTTTAAGGTGAACACACAAAAAGACTTAAGGCCCAAAAACATAGATAAACTAGCACTTTACTAATTAGTACCAAAGGCAACAAACAACTTTAACAGTATAACTTCTATCCTTCCGACTCATTTAGGAGGTATTAGCGCAAGTCAACGTATCGAGAACGCGAATTAAAAATAAAATAAAAATAAATAAAGCAACTTGATTTCATGGGTATGAATGTGATGACTTGTGAATGCACAGGTAAAAATGGGGGCAATGTAGTTGCAAATGGCACAAACTGTTTTTGGCGTGGGAGGTTTCACAAAAGCCATGGTTCAGTAAATACCTCAGCTCTGAGGTCACAGTTTGGTTTCTTTCTGGTACAGTGAGGAAAAAGTGGCGGTGCCTGCGTGGATGTGCTCATTCCTGAGAAAATCCCATTGATTTTGCAAACGTAAAACAATTTACTATTAATAACGAATCCTAGGAGTGTCATGAAAACAGTCAGATAAAGTTGGGAACCATTTCCTGTGATAAAGCTTATTGCCTTAAAAATGGAAATCTAACATGAGGAAGACAAAATTCAGATCAGAATAATGAACTAGGAAGCAATAATAAAGCAATCAATTTCCTATGGAGACGTCTTTTTCTATTTAAGCTTGAAAAATAAAATATAAAGCGCCAAACACACACACACATATATGTATGGCATTATGATTTAGGTTTTGCCATCAAGCTCACCAAACTGATGGCTAATATCATTACTGCTGTTTATCTGATGGAAACACAGAGATAAAATGTCTGAATCTAAAAATAAGCGCCATGATGCTTGTCATAGCTGACTGTAGGCTCCTTTGTTCAGAAAGCTGACTGATGCCGCATTCCTGAATTGCTAGCACTAGAAACAATTGAGTTAAGCCGCTCAGAATTTATTAATAATGATGTGTGTGTTTGTGTGTGCAATATTGTATTTTTTACCAACATGAAGTTTTGTTGTATTGTAAAACATAAGATGAAAATAAGCTCTTTGTTATCCAAAAATATGATTAGATCTTTTATGGGTGCATTCCAGCCATGATTGGTGTAGCAAAGCTGAATAAAAGCAGTAAAGACTGGAAAAAAATAACAACAAACATCTTCAAATGTAATGCTTTTCTCTTTGTACATGGGACAAAAACATCCGTAGAGGCAACTAAATCAAAAGTTATATGTTATTAATCACCTCCGCTGTGCAAGTCTAGTAGTAATCTAGCATAACCAGTGGCAAAATGAAGCAGATTAGGACTTTTACCCATTATTAGTAATCAAAAAGGAAAGCATCACATAATTAATTTCTAATATAAAACCAGTTACCTTTAATCCTTTAAATGGAAAAAATGCATGCAGAGCATGCAGATCATCCAAAGCTACATTTTGAGGCCAATGAACCATTAAGTCATCTTCAACTATTTCAGTCTTATCTGTCTCCCTGTCGTCCATTTCTGAAAATGTTGGAAAGTGTAATTATCATCAGTAAATCATAAACCTAGTGCACTTATCTGTCAGCAGTGCAATGGCAGTGAAGATTTACCCCTTAATTCTTTTGTCATACACCAAAAAACCCCTATATGACGTACTGCATGTGCTACAGTAGTTTTCTTAGTTTGATATCTCTCTTTATCAACTGTGATGATCGATAGGTTTTGGTTTTAGAGGTGGAGACAGCAGACTCAAGCAGTGAATGTAGATATTACCTGAAATTGTTGCTAACCAGGGAGTGTAACAGCATTGTAGCCTTATAGCAGTTTAAGCATGAGGCTGGAGTGATTTAGAATTAATCTGCTCCTGCTTACATGTGCGTCCTAAAGCACGGGCAGCAAACCAATCTTTTCCTTTGAGACTCATCATTCCACTTCCTGCTTTATCTACTGTACTTTACATCGGGTCTATCTCAATACAAAATACCGAACAAGTATTGTTTTATGGGTGTTTGCAACCTTTAAAATGTGAGTTTATCTGTAAATATCTGCCTTGAGAAGGATGCAGTTTTCTTACATTTATGTTTACAGTTGGTCTAAACCTACAGTATTTAAATAAGAGGCTTCAGTCATTGGTGGGAGGTGAAGGTTTGGTTAACAAGGGGTTGTTGGGTCTTTCTTCTAACCCATGTTAGAGCGAAGGAAAATTAGTTTGTTCATCTCCTCAGCAGTGACCTGCTGCCTCCTTTTCATGGCCAGGCTCTGCTCACACACAGTCACACATTCGCTGCGTATGCCCACAGCAGGAACCGCAAGCAGCCAGAGTGCCAAGCGGGCAAGCCTGGGGAACTTCTCAGAAACGGCTGAGCTCCAGTACTGGAGGAGATCTGGCGTACCTTGAAGCAGAGGCTCGGCCAGGTATTGAAAGATCTCTTGTCTAACTTGACCCTGGCCGGCATCGTTACCAGGCACTGTGCACGTGCCCCTCAAGGTGCTGCTGTTTACACTTCCTTCTATACGGCTTATTTTAGGGGTGGGTGGGCCATCGGTGTCCCGATCTTCTCCGCCTGAACCTCCACCACCGCTCAACCCTCCATCCCTGGTTTCAGCAGCCATTTCACATGCACGAGAAATGATGTCTTCGTGCTGGTAAGCCGGTACAGAACGCAGCTTGAGCTGTGGGTCAAGGATCATGGCTACCTGATGTGCTCTTTCAACCTGAGGAGAGAAGAAAAAAGGCACTGATAAACCTCTCTTACAAATATCTTAACACATTATTAATAATAAAAAAAAAAAAAAAAACAACTTCTGGTCACATTTATCTCTCTTAACAAGTATTCCCTTCTGATCTTTAGCTAATGCAAGTAAAATGTTTAAAAAGTGATAAATACTTTTTTAATACCTTGAAATTCTCCTTGAGTGCTTCAAGGAAATAGTGGCAGAGTTTGCTAGCTGTACCCGTTCCAGCCTCCCCAGCTTTAGATGTGAAAAACTTCTCCAAGCGCAGGTAGACAGGCAGGACCTGCTGTAAGGTTGGTCTCCTCTGACTGCTCAGCTCCAGAGCTGCCAGGCGTAGAGGTGCCAGCAGACAAGCCAATGTGCTCAGCAGATGTTTGTTGAGACACTGGAGAAGTGGAGCTGTGGATTTACTGCGACCGTAAGCCTCGCAGATGTGTTCGAAGTGGGCGTGGACCTGCAGGAGGGCTTCGGCCATACGATCCCAGCAAGGAGGTGTGGGGCACTGCGCAGGGGTGACCTCCTCGGTTGTGCTTGTTGATGTGTTGAAGCACTGTTCCTCACGAAGAGCCAGTGTGGTAGAGGAGGCGATATCTCTGCACGTTGAGAGAAGTTCAGCTAACTCGTGAAGCCCTCGAGCCTGAAGGCTACGTTTCCCGAGAACGGCCTGAACGACTGCACCGAGCGAACACCCAGCACATCGCAAGCATATCCTCCCCCGGCTGCTCCCTCCTAGTGGTGATGCTCCAAACCCTGCTCCCCAGGCTCGTGGCTCTGAGACGTAAACGGTGCGGATGTCTGACATGACAAACTCCGACAGCACATTCTGCACCCAGTGGTGAACCTGCTCAGGCCCCTCCCTCAGCTCAGCTTCCCGTACACCGAGCACATAGCGTTTCAGTCTGGACCCCTCCACCTGGTAGGCTGTGAGAACATAGCAAGCATCTGGACCAGATGTTTGGGAGTGGCAGGTTACAGCAATGCCAAGTGAAGCATTGGAGCCCAGAGCACAAGTGACTTTGACTTTCACTTGGTTGTACATGCGGGGTAGCTGGCGCAGCGCTAAGGCACTCATGTTTCCAAGAGCGTCACGGGTGGAGTAAGCACCGTGACGAGCACCTGTATCCACTAGCGTCTGTGCTAACTTCAGGAAGTCCTTGCTGTTGAGCACATTTAGCATGTTCAGATCAGAACACATTACCCGTAATAAGCGCTCAGCCACCTGCTGTCGCTCTTTCTCCGGTAGTCCATTATTCTCTAGCAGAACAGACAGCAGAAAGAAAATTAGAGATCATATTGTCATTCTTTGATATTGAAAAATGGCCAGGAAGCATAACACATTGTTGTACATCCAAAGCAAATGGTGTCACAGTACTTACGGCTGAGGGTGTGGTTTCTCTGGGAGATGCTTTGAGGCTGTATTTGTAGTTTTACAGATGGATGAGCCTGAGCCTGGGAACCTCTCCATAACTGCTCCTGAGGACCCGTAGCTGAAGAGGTTTTGGGAGAGTCCCCTTTGGTGTGGTTCTCATTATCAGCTGGAGACAGAGAAACAATGGCATTGGAAACAGATACAGCTTAGGGATTTCATCTTAGGAAATAAAACTACTTTTAACAGTTTGCAAGCACAAGTGACATAAAACAGAAAAAAATGTGCAGAAAATGTTTGGAAATGGGATTAAGATCATATCCAGCAGCTTCAGATCCAGATCTGCAACAACCCTTATAATCTCCTTAGTGTTACTGTAAATTAACAATTTAACCCAAACACCTAAATAAGCAAATAAGATTTGTACTCATAGAGCTTTACACATGTACTTCAGCCACTGAGGGTGTGTTTGTACACATTCAACATTTGGTTCTTTGTTGTACTACACATGTATTTTTGGTTGTGGACTCACCAGCGTGCGACTGCATGTGTTCCAGCAGGTTGTTGTAGAACTGGAACTGAATACCACAGGCACCACAAGTGTAGGGCTCTAAAGACAAAAATCACAAGGCCCAGAAGACTGTTGGCTCTTTGTCAAAGAAAATACTAAAGTAATGTGCATCATCAGTCCACCTGGACAACATTATCTAATATCGTGTTGCATCTCTGCTAAATACAGCAGTTCTCAAAGTCAGTCCCATGAAGATGGTTGCTTGTGATTTTTCAGTTTATTGAAATTGAAATTGGCATTAAAACCAGTCTAAAACCAATGGGGGTATTTGACTTTGTGGAAATTGTACTGAACTTATTGAAATTGAGCTCTGGGAGCTGAACCTGCCATGCAGTTATGCCCCCACCCCATTGAGTGAAGGAAAAACTGACATCAAACCAAACAACAGTGTGATGAGCTGAGACTTAATGACAGAAACAGAAAAGCACACCAGAAAAGGTGAAAAAAGAATAAGGCAGCATGTGAATGCATTTTCCTTTTAGATGGGAAGGTGTGGTTCGACTCACTCTGTGCTGTAGAGAAGGAGGTTGCCACCAGAGGGCTCGGAGTTCCTGTTGACAAGAGGAGGAGGAAGAATTTTCAGTCACTGTAGGCCATTCTGCATCACTTCTTGCTTCTTAACTTCGCCTGACTTTTAATTGTGCAAGAATCATTTCAATCTCCATTTATTTATAAACAGAAGCATCAAATAATACTGCTCCAAGCGCATGCTAATAAAGCCTTCATCTCAAATGTCCCAAGATCTGGTTTCAGCATAATATTATCAGGAGTGGTATTTGTATTTACAGTAAAGTACAGGTTTACTGTAAAGCCCATGACAACTCAGTAACACGTAGAAACCTCCTGGATTATATACAGGAATGTACATTATTAAAAACAAATCAAACCATCACTTGTGTGGTTTGGAAACACTTATGATTCAGTAATTGTTCTGACTTTGTGCCAAAATGGTACTTTGCTATTATTGTTGAGATCACTGCAGGGATCTTTTTTGAAAACCTCCTGACTGAAAATAAATGTGATCATATGAGTCATTCCCTAACCAATTAAAACAAGCTAATAACCCTTGGGATTTTTCTCTCTCTCTTTTTTTGTAATGAACTCAAACATTTAAGACCAATGGACCATTTGTCTCTGTTAGTTCAGCTTGTATTCCTAATTTGTTTAGTTACTCAAGTTTTTACTTAAACTCCAGGGGGTTAGGCAGTCCTGTTGATGAGCTGGCAACATTTTCTGTGCTGTCGCTTTTGTTTCTAACACTGCCTGAATTGTAAAAAAAATATATAAAAACAAAAATGTAAAGCATTCCTTGTCTTATTATTTCATCAGTACTTTGATGCAAACAGCAAAGCAACCTCACATCACAGCAAGAATGCAAGATGTTTTCCAAAATAACAGACTGAAACTCATCATTAGTTGCTCAAATTTTGTCCAAGTTACAACACAGATCATATAATGACATGTGTGCTAAACTAGCACAAAAGAATTACAGATTTATCACCCAACCAGCAGATTGCAGCATTAGAAATGGAAAAAATGCAACAAGGGAGTGTTGCGTAGATTAACCCTATAAGAAGTAAGAAAAAACATTTCCTAAATGATGCCAGCTAAAGTTTAGCATTCCGACATTAACACACTGTTTTTAAAAGAGGAGAAAAATAAACATCTTTAGTCTCAATATTCTATGTTTTCTTTGTGCTATTTATGTTTTAACCATGAATAGATGTATGATTACAATTCAATGCATGCAGTGTTTATTACAAGTTCACACTTTTTGGAAGCAGGGTTGCACAAGTTTCTTTTTAAATCTCTGGTTTGCTGTTATGAAAGCCAAACATGACTTCTCCAAGTTCTCCATTTTTATGGCCTGAAAGTATAGAGGAATAACAACAGGCCTCTTAAAATTAGGTTTTATATAGCAGCAACTGATGCAAGGTAGGTCTCACAAACCTATTCACACCACTCTTCTTCTCCTTTTGCAGCTCAATGCAAAAGTAGCAAAACAATATCTGCTGAAAGGCTGTTTCTATCTATACTGACACTTACCTGCCTTGTGCAAGAACTAAAAATACTTGATACATTTCCACACAGAGAGGCACAGATAGACAAAACAAGGAACTCTGTGCTTACCACTTGAATTCTGTGAACTGTTTGTGTCAACCAGACTGGACTGAATAGCACTCTCCAGTTTCCGCCTGAATGGAGTATCTGCAGGGAAAACGAGAAACAATGAGTGACATGCCTGCACTAAATAATGAGCATAATATTTCAAATTCAAGCATCAAACACACACACAAAGATTAAGCTGAAGCACAAGAAAACCCCAGTCAATTCCCACTTATTATTGGCTTGCATCATGCAAATCAATCCCGCTAACAGCTTAAATAAGGAATCAAAATGTTCCTATTAGAATTAAATATGGTTTTAATTCCTCCTTTTCATTCCATCTTTTTGACCCACTTCTAAGATGCGAGTATGCTGCATGCTTTAAATAGGCAGAGTGCTTCTTAGTAGAAAGATGGGGTGGGGGGGCGAGGGGGTCAAGAGTGACAAAATGCATTTCCATTCCTATTTGGAGGGAAATCAATGATTTTAAGACAACTGAGAATAGTGAGGGTTGGTTTTATTTTTTTGTATTTAATTTAAATGCTGACATACTTTCTGAATGTATTTATCTTAATGGAAAATGTAATGTCTTAAAAAAAGATCAACATATCAACATAATTTATCAACTGTTAAACTTAAAACAGTTTAATGCAATTAGTTGCATTAGTATAGTTTAAAAAAATAAGCATCGTAAATATTAACTAGAAAAGCACTCAGAGCTCAGCTAAGCAGCTCATTTCAACCAATATTGTGAAAAATCCGTTTAAAAATTCCTGTGTTTACAATTCCTTCCAGATCACTCTTAAAATTGAATGGAGTTTAAGTCAAACAAAGATTCATTCTCAGTTTTTAGTAGGCAGGTAAAAGGCAAAGGTAACCATTTCCCAGAGGTTAACAGCTCTGGCAGCCATGACTGTAACACAAAACCTTGCATGGACTCTCTGAGTCTTCTTACACAAGCTCAGTTTAACAATGTAGCAGCAGCTGCGAGATATGGCTGTAAGTGTTTCCATTACACCCTCACACTCTGCCTCTCTCTGCTCTAAAATCCAGTAAAGCCAACACCAACGTAAATCAACTGGCTTTACTTCTGTGTTAAAAAAAAGACATAATTCAATAGGACAGTCAATTGATTTGCTATGGATCAATATATGTTTACTTTACATGACAGCATAATCTGTTATGTAAATACTAAAAGCCTCCAGTTCATATGTCACAAAACATTCATAATAATACTCATGACCACACTTCCTCAATACAATGATGTCACCAGCCATTGCTACTTAGCAATATGAACTGACTGGGAGGCTTTACCCATTTAGAGATATCTCAGCCAAAATCTTTAGGACCTGAACATTTGGTTTTTTAAAGTGCTGTTTTTGGTTCATACCTTTCCTTTTTTTGCAAGGAAATGCACCGATTGGGTGAAATTTCAATTTTGGCTGATATTTTCTGATACAGAATCAGTTTAAGTGAAGATGTTTGTGATTATCTTCATTTTTTCTGTTATTGTGAAAATTTTTATAAGGCTGTAGTAAAACCAGATATTACTTTTTAATAAAAGTGCAAGTGATGAATGAATCCAATGTTATCTAAAATAATTTAGGAAAAAACCCTCTAATTTAAATTGAAGAAAATGTCTGTGGTTACTTCATAATCTTGATAAAAGAAAAGGTAGTTAAATTTAGCAGTAACAGCCAATTTTTTATTTTTAAAGTTCAAGAGAATGTGGTGAAAGGAAAGCAGTATGTATCTAATCTGGGAACATTAGATAATCTGACAGCGCTGCAGACTCAAAACTCAGCGGTGAGTTGAATACTCCGACTGCCATGATGCTGCCAAAGATCAGATCTTGGTAGCATGTTTTATAAACCATCCTGAGAGATGCAGCGATTTTCCAGTTATAACTTTTATTATCCATTCTGAAAGCAGAAGCAGCCACTGTAGGATCTCAGTATAACTACGTCCTCTCCCTGCCATATTAGATGCAAAGCACTGCCAGACTGGAAGGCCAAAGAAGCAGAATGGCCCCTGTCGTCACTCCCCTGCACTTCTGGGGATTGCAGATATTAACATGCAGTTTTGTTAGATGCTACAATGTAGCACAGATTTTCTCTGAGAGGTTGTCATTTTTGTTCAGGCAATTTCTAAATTTTATGTGAAATTCTGACAAAACAAAAGAGAAAGATTTCTGATAAACACATGTCAGCCAGAAATGTGTCTTCCTGGGTTCAAATGTCCAGATTCAAAACTAAACTAAAACTTTACTTACTTTTAAGTTTAGCAGCTTGGCTGTGGCCATATTTACTCATGTCCACACTACCGCATTCCTGTACCCGTGATGCCTTTATATCAAATGAGCCTACATC
Source organism: Pseudomugil tenellus (assembly GCA_037177515.1). Lineage (NCBI taxonomy): Eukaryota > Metazoa > Chordata > Actinopteri > Atheriniformes > Pseudomugilidae > Pseudomugil > Pseudomugil tenellus. The sequence continues at coordinate 10,943,375 of JBAMHX010000021.1, forward strand.
GAAAGAGAATCTCAGTCAGATGTGCACTGATGAAAACTTTTAAGAGCACTGATAAAACATGACCTCAAGGGTTTGCTTTTAAACAAAAAGTGAATAAAACAGGAATATGCTTATTGAATTCTTGAATTTACTTCCTATTCAAATCCTATTGGAAGCTAAGTAAATAGACTCACCCATCGGTGTGTGCAGAGCAACATGTTCCTGGTATGGATTGAAATACTTGTACTGCTTCCCACAGAACTCGCACACATAACTCCCAGTTTCTAGAGATAAGAATACATACAAACAATCCTTTGTATTCATTGTAATTCCTTTTAATGATGGAACAGATTTCATGTCAGATCAAATCAAGCTCTTTTGGGTTAGTTTTCATTTAAAAAGCGGTGCAGAATTGTTTTAATTATGTCTTAGGTCTAAAAAGTGAAGCAGAAAGCAAGAGATCCAAATAGAGGAAAAAGAGTGAGCTGGTGATTCTGACTACTGTTTTCCTGTCTGAATATATGTCCAACAAAATGTCTCCCTGCATTGTGTGAGGTTCACACCATTCAGTAAATCAGTAGGAATCATTAGTGCAGTAACAAGTGCAGGCTTCCCACCTGCAAACACCTCCAACTGTCTTTGAAGGGGAGCAAGCTGCTGTCGGATGAACCCGCGTTGTCTGTGGAGGTGGGTGAGTGCATTTACCCCTGCGAAAGAGGACTTTTGGACTCATGTTCTAAAACTTGTCTTGTGCCTATAAACCCAAAACTGCAAACTAGGTTTAATACTCCCAGCCGGACACTCCAACATCCTTAAATGTCAGTGAAGCAACAAACAGCACTATTGTAAAACAGTTTTTAGAATGTTCCTCTGTTACAAATTGTCTTGAGATTATTTTAAATGTCACTATTTGAACACATTTTAAATAGACTTTAATCTCTTAGCTAATAATAATTGTTACAAACGTCTTGGTGAGCAACATTTTTTAACTTGTTAGTGTCAATTGGCTTTATGCACAGCTCCACTACTTCCTGAACTTAGACCAACTCTTTTGTTTCCCGTCTCACTGGACAAACTGATTAATCCAGGTGTGTCTGACCATTGCTGTTGTGGTTACTGAGGTCAAACACACCTGGATTTATAATTTTTTCCAGTAATGAAACACAGGAAACAAAAGAGCTGGTCTAAGTTGAGGAAGTAGTGGAGCTGTGTATAAAGCCAATTGCATCATTTGTTTACTGGCTACTGTATGATCACTAGGTTTGGCTGCTACACAGTGTAGAATATGTGGGATAAGTTAACTTGTACAACAAGTTTAAAAGGTGTTTTTTGTATTTTTTGTTTAGATTACATGAGTGTGTGCATTCGTTTCTTTTTTTCTCTATTATTCTACTGTAGATAAAGTAGAAAAAAAGATTCAAGTGATGAGAATAGATGTCTAATTTAAAAATGTTTAAACAAAAAATACTTAAAGTCTGAGTGATTAGAGATGATTCTGATAGTAGACAACAGGCGAACCTTGTGTTTAGAATAGTTCTGACAGTCACATGACCATCATATGAACTTTTAATTGGCTGAGATGCTGAATATATGCCGAAGCATTTATTTTTTTAAAGTAAAATCATCATCAGTCTATATCTCTTATTTGCCAGTCAGGTTATTTTCTGTGACCAACACCAACAGCTTGTCTTGGCAGATCCAACGTTAGGAGTATAGAACAGGTTTGTGAGAGTGTAATAACAAATACAAAGCAAAAAAAAACCCCACTAAAATATTATTATCAAATGAAGGGATAATCCATCAGATTTTAGAACTACTGTCTATAGGAGAAGAACAGTGTGATTCTTAACATTGGCATCACATTTGTATTGTTGCAAACTATGGTTAAATAAAAAGATCAACTTTCAAATAAAGAGAACTCCATGACAATGAAATTGTTATTATATATCATAGGCTCAACATTGCAAACTATCTCATTTTACAGGCCTGTGTCATCCTTGTTATTACAAGCTGAAACCATGAAATGGGAGACTTCAGGCAGATCGCAGTCAGCTCATTGCTCGATGCTCTGTTGTTACACCAACACTACAAACGATAGATCTGCTCGCGTCGGCATGTAATAGATTACATGGTAAGTAGGGCTGGTCTTTTCATAGTTCTTAAATCAAAATTTAAAATGCTGCAATTAACAAATCAAATAGGGGTCATATTAATTTACATGTTGTAAGGTACCTGATCCAGGTTTCAACCCTGTAGAGTCCATTTATATAAATGGTCATTTTTCACACAAAAAGGATATTGGGCTTCAGATATCATTTGATTAACTGACATTTAATTACTGACCATTATTCTAACCCTAAAGTTAATAAACTACAGAGAAGATAAATCATAAATATGATGCATTAATAAGTGGCATTCCATCAGTTTGCCTCATTGAGATAAACAAGTAGGAAATGTAACTACTGACTATTCAGGATTTAAGAAGCTTCAGCATTACGGTAAGAATTAAAAAATATTACTTTTAGTCTCATAATCCAATTCACAACCGAGGCACAAACAAAACAAAAAAACAAAAACAAAAAACAACCACAAATTTGACATAAATGTTACACCCTGATTTACACAACAGAAAGTACTTTAAACAGTCTTACTTGGTCCAATTTTTTGATAGGGTTCAACTGGCTCCTCCTCTTTAAGGCCATCCACAGGCAACACCACCTGTTCATATGGATCTGAAAGATTGCAGAGAATAAAACAACTTGCTCACAGCATAAACATCAATTATCTGATTATTGAATATATTTTCTAACCTGTCAATTAAATTTTAGTCATGCACATTGCTCGCGTAAATGCTTGAATCTTACATAATTGTGTTTTAAAAATTATTTTAAGGTGGATGCCAGCCTGTTCAGAACATCTGAATCGGTAAATCTTTTATTATCATTATACTGGGTACAACAACATCTGGGAGGATCTCCTTTTTCAGTGCAGTCAAATAACATGGATCAAATTTAACATGGCGCCTGGAAATGGATTTAAGCACTAGGTGTATTTGCCAATCTCAAATGCATCTAATTCTGTAAAGACAACACACTTGTCAGTTTGCTGGATTTAATTCTGAAGATTTTATACCTGCTGCAGAAAAAGAGTTCATGAAACTGAGCAAAATCTCGAAGTTATCCTCTCAATAGCTTTGATATTTTATTCTTGACACTGCATTTCATCACTTTTACAGGAGCTTCACTTCGAGTTACAACCTAATAAAATCTAAGAATGAAGAATTTCTCATCGATCATAAAATGTGTTCATGTATGTAATTCTTATTACTAACAGTGATTGAATATTTCTTAGTCTCAGAACTAACAAAATTTTGACTGACTATCCCTGTAGTATTTTAGATTTGTTGTTTCTCAACCATTTAATAATGTGCATTTGTTATATTTGTACTACAGCAGAAACAGCTGAATAAATTTATAAAATTATATGAGATTGCTAAAAAAAAAAAAAAAAAATTCAGTTGAACCTAAAAAGGTTATAGAAATGTTATGGTCAGATTGTATAAAATTTCCAGTCTGCAGAAGTAGTTATTCCTGTGTGGTGTTTCCAATCAGACAGCACTCCATGGCATCACTTTCACATCAAACTGCTTGACAATTTGTGAAAATTTTCTGGGTGTGATACAATTCACTCTGCAATTTGCAATTTGTGCCAACCTGTTTTAGGGGAAGATTAGGCACACTTGCTTTATTAATTGTTAGAAATTGGGTCAACAAGAATGAATAAAAATAAATATAGCTAAATATTTACATTTGGAACAAATTAAATTATCTTGTATGCAGCAATAACATTCATTACTGATGCATTGTGCCTGTTCTATGAATGAAAACAGGTCTACTAATCACACCCACATTAAAAGCTTTCTGGTCCTTATACAGTAGCGCAGAGGGTGTTGGGGGGAGCTCTAAAGCCTGAGATTAAAACAACAATAAACTATATTTATTGTGAGTGCTATTTCTTCAATGTCAATAAAATGTTTAACTTACACATGTTTAAAAAGTAATTTCACATAAAACCAAGAAAGACAACAAAAACAAAAGCAGCTTTGAGATTTTCTGTGGAAGTTACAACACAAGCAGAGAACCTCAACAATGAGCCAATTATAATCGTTTGATAAAGGTTCAAGTAAGTCAGCATAAAATTATTTAAATCTGGAAGTTCATCAAATGCTTTTTAAGCTTCGGTCTGAAAGGCTAAAAATGGACAGCATAAAAATTCATTAGAAGAGAAATGCTAAAACTGCTGGTTACCATCAACTGCATGCAGGTCACGGTGCTCCTGGAAGCAACTGTAGTATTTATACTTCTTGCCACAGATGTCACAAGAGTAACGGAAGCTACCTACAGATGAAGGTAAATAGACAAAAGACTTTTTATTTGATCCACTAACAGACAAGCAGACAATACATAATGGTGGCAACATCAGTTATTATTTAATAGATTAAAACATATAAAACAATTACCAATCAATTTAAGCCTTTATAGCCTTGCAGCTCAAAAAGCAGAAGCTTAGGCACAACTTAACTTATACAATGCAGATACAGTGCATGCACGTCTCACACAGTCATTTCATAAGGACTTTTAAGACCATAAAATAGCATTTTTAGTCTTTCTGAAACAGAAAAAAATAGTTCACAAGACAAGATGAAATTTCATGCATGCTGACAATCTGCGAGTTTAAATAAGATCAAACAGATTAATCTGATAATGAAATGATGAAGAAAAAGGTGATCGTGATTTGATTATTTTACATTTGCATAAGAACAAAAGGTTAAAGCAGACATATGCAGATTTAATTCAAATGTAAATTCAAAGCAGCTTTTTCATGGGAATTACTTATAAATATGCAAATTTAAATATGTCTGGTTTCTTATAAGGCATAAGCAAAAAGTAAACAGCCAAATGTCTGCATTTTTATTTGAAATAAGGGAGCTTGAACACACTTAATGACAGTCTTAAGGTTGTACGCATAAAAGATATTTTTATTGTTTAATAAAAAATGTTCCATCCTGTTTTATATTTAGTACTGATGTGGCTTTGACAAAGCCTTTTGTAAAAATCTAACAGCATGAAACACGGGAGAGATGTAAATGACTTGTTATGCTTGTGTTCATTTTGTTACAGTGGAAACGTCGTGAAGCCAGCTGTCTGTTCACAGGAACATCTGCAGTGCCTCTTGGCATCTCAAAGTCAGATCCTGTCAGAACGTAATCTGTTGCATGAAAGGAACTGTGCAAAACTACACGATAAAAATCAATTTAACAATATCTCTGTGGCTGGCTCAAGTGTATTCTTCTCTCCATAATTATGTCTGGTCCCTGTCTCCCTCAAAGACACTCCCGTGTGAAAAATATTTTACCTTTTAACAGTGGAGCAAGAAATTCTCAATTTCATTCAACCCTTTCTTGAGGAGTTGTTATCCAACTACCTGCATTTTTGACTGATGTAAATACTGCTCAAAAATCAGCAGCGGACAATAAAATACTACTCTTACACTAAAAATCTGCAAATCATTCCTGTTCTGTTATTTTTTTGTTGGTATATATATATATATATATATATACACATACATACAACAGTAATCATTATGATCCCTGATTGTGATTGAAGTTTTAACACCTTGAAGCTGCAATAATACACATAATATTTTACCTGAAAATCAACCATGATTACATAAAAATATTTTCAACAAATTCAAACCAATTGGACGTTTTTTGTGTGACAACATAATTAAAACTCAAAAGCATCAGTGATTCAAGCGAAGGTGAGGATACTTTTGGAGTAAAAAGGGTAAGAGCAAAGATTATTGGATATGAATGTTCAGCTCCTTATGGCTCAAGTGTAGAAAAAAAAGACACCTATGATTATGAGAAACTGCTCAAATATATGACAACTCATTTCCATATTTAACTTGAAATTTTGTACCTAATAAAAACGTTCTGCTGTAAAAGCTCGACAGACTTCCAATACTAAAGAGCTGTCACTGTTGTCACCATTTTTTTCCTGTCTTCTATTTTTTTTTTAATCACAAAGCAGTTTTTGCTCTCAACACCTACATTAATCATAAGTATCAAAAGGCTTATGATTCAAGCCTTTAAAATATTACTCCCAAAACATCCTCCTCCACAGCGCTACCTGCTGTGTTGTCCTGTTGAAAATTCTCCCCGACTAGTCACACTTTAAAATGAAAGGTACTATAAAAGTGACATTGAAAAGGCTTTAAATGAAGGATGTGGCACCAAACACTCACTGTGATGCCTTGCGTAGACAAAAGATTTAAGCATAGTTTGATAACTGAAATATGGGAATTTTTTTTTTTTTTTTATCCGAAGGCAACTGCTTAATTTATCCATCCTTCAGTTTTATTATCACTTTCTGCTACTTTCCTTTTTAGGGCCACTTACACTGCTTACAAAAGCATGTTAGATTTAAAAATACATTCGTAAATTGATATGCCAGACATCAACGAGTGTAAAGCCTAAATATGCAGCACGTACCAAATATGCTTCACAGCATTTTCCATCCTCAGAAGAATTTCATTTATCGGCACTCTCTCTTAGCCAAACAGCCTCTCTGGTCAACATAATATTACTGTCACAGACCTTGCTGTTATTGTGCATGAATACCTTAAAAAGTTAGGAAAAAACTTGTTTTATCTTTAGAAAAACGAGTGCTCTTTTTTCCTCCTCTGCTATATTACTGCAAATGTCTGCCATGAATCCGCTCCCTTTAAGCAGTCTGCACATTGATGTTGATTCCACGGAGTGTGTAGGAGAATTTATAAATAACTCAACAATTACTGTGAGGTAGAAGTATTTTTAGTCTTAATCAAACTTTTCCTGTGACGCATTGAATTTAAGGCTTGTAAACAAAACAGATTTTTTTTAAAGCAGGACATTCTTGTACTGTACTACCATTTAAAAACATATTTACTTACTTGCATTTCATACCTAGAATTTTCAGCTAAACCTGGGGTTAGTCAGAAAGTGACGGAGCAACTTCAGAGAGAACCGGCAACAGTGAGAGCACACCTCTGAAGACGCGAGGTGCTTTGGCGTGTTTCAGACACAACACACTACAGGTGAGTGTCCCAGCTTAAAATTTTTAATTACTAGGTAGGAACTTCTCCATGTAGTGAGAAGATGTTTTTGAATGACACCCTGTCTGGCACTGTCAGACATGCCCCAGTCAATCCTGCCTGGAAGAGTGTAATAGGTGCTTCTGATGAGGTCACACTCAGAGCGTCCCCATAGTGAGACATGAAACGAATGCTATGAAAGAGAACTTACTGTTGGATGTCTGAGGCAGCCCATCTCCAACCATGCTCTCTGACTCTGTAACAGAAAAAAGTCAAAAATGAAAACAAATTTGACTTATTTCAGTAGATTAATTTCAACCATTCAACTCTCGTACATCACATTAGAGATCATTATTAGATTATTAGATTAGATTATTAGGCTTTAATAAAGAATATATGAACTATGCATAATTACTGGCCTCAACAGGACTGATACTGAATCTTTTTAAGATGTTATGGTCAGGAGAAGAAAAAAAAACAGTTTTTATTTGGCACAAATGACAAAATTCAACTGCATTGAAAAAGAAAAAACAGGGATTTTTGAATTGTTAAGTCTTATAACAAGATAAAAAAACAAAACAAAAAAAATATAAACTATATGTTAACTGAAAAATGAGATGCACTAAGTGATGAATCAGTTCACTGACAGCAGGTTAGTTATATGACAGCTGGGTAAAACAACCCAGAAGTCTGCAGTTCTGTTCGTCGCTTGCACTTTTATGCTTATTGCTAAATAATGCTGTAAAATAAAAGGACATTATTGTGCTACTGATGGTCACCTTTGCTTGATCACACTGAATGAATGGAAAATGGCACAACACCAGTATACTGTCATACTGTACAATCAGAAGATACACAAAAAATAAGCATCTACTGCAGCCGATTTCATTTTTCTGATTTTTGCTTCAGCCACAAGAGAATTAGGGTAGGCTGACGCTTGCACAACTTTCGTTGTGAATTTTGTCGTGACCAATTCTCAACACGGAACACAGTCTGGACAGGTTTACGCACTATTTACGCCAGTTTACGAGCCGTGCCAGTGCGTACCTCAGAATCGGGCAAGTGTCAGGGCTCCCTTAGCCTCTGAATCTTTCTCTGAATCAACTTTACTGTTCTACAACAACCCCCTGCCTAGTGAACTAAATGTATGTAATGTATGAATTGCAAAATGACGGATGTCAAATTACCAAATTATGAAATGGGTTTTATCTTCCAGAACCTCAAAAAGCATTAGAAAATAAAAACACTGCAGGGCTCAAATACGTATCTGAAAAGTCATAGTTGGTGAGCATAATCACTTCATGACAAGAAGAAAGCATGTGGGAGTGAACAATAACTTTTCTGGGCATGTAGCTATTTAAGACTGCCTAGAACCAGAAAATATACTGAGCTTTAATTAATGAAAATCTGTCACTCTAGATTGATAATTATGAATGCTACATAGACCAGGGTGGAAAAAAGGAAGAAGGTCAGTTAAAAAAATGTATCAGTGCACTATTTTAAAGCCAACATCTGTGACAGCCACACAAGTAATTAATGTCTGGTATTTTACACGTTTATTTGAAAAAGAAGTAACATTGTAACATTGCATTAAATAAGTTCTGACTCTGCTTTTTGCCATCTTGAAGCTCAAAATTAATATATTTTTAAAAGATGAAAAGATAAAGAATGATGTTTTTGTGGAAAGAAAAAGAAAAAAACACCAGTCTTACCTCTGTGTGCTCTCACATGTGTCTGAAAGCAGTTATAATACTTGTATTTCTTCCCACAAACTGCACATACATATGAACCTACATAAAAAAAACATCACAACAATGTTAGAAAAACACATACATATATTTATGTATGCACACATTCTGCCAAAGATTTACCTGAGTACTTTGTCCTTGTTATCATAACAATAATCACTAAATTATTAAAGTCATTATCATAATCATCTCAAAGCTTCAAATAAGTGGCAGCAAAGCTCACAATCTCATATCGTCTCATATGGAACAGCTGCCACAAATTGCTAAAATACATTTCTCATTTCCAGCTAATGTCACATTTGCTAGCCATGCAGAATGGTGTTATTCAAACAGGTTTGGGATAACCATCATCAGGATTTCAGCTGCCATCCCAAAATATTGAGGTGAAAAAGAATTTCATTTAATTTGTGCTCACAGGTTTGGAAAATTACATAAAAAAAAAAAAAATTAAACACAACTGCATGGCTGAAAGCAGTTTTTCTAAGAGCTAATACCCCCTGAGAAAAAAAAGTTCTCACAAAACCTACTGATTGATCTTGAAGAAACACTGTTTCTGTAAATAAAAAGAAGTTTCTGTAAATAAAAAGAAGTTAAATTTTTTCCAGGGAAGGCAGGGGTGGTGTGTACTTTAAAGTACTTATCAGTAAATGTGGGTGTATGTCAATACATATTCACACACCTATGCATGAGTCTGTGCTCTTCGTTGGAGGAGGAGTACCAAGGGCAAACATACCCTCGGCCTGAGCTCTACGGTTCCCCCCTCCACTGGATCCTCCATCATTTCCTCCAATGACAACACAGATTTCTGCAGGGTTGGGATCACCAACTTTTCCGTTGCTCTGCTCAGAGGTCCCTGGCTCTTTCTTTACATTGACAGCTGGTGGGCTTTTACTCTTGGTTGCTGAGGCACCTGTGGCTGCACTTTCACTCCCATCCACCAGCTCCTTGCCAGGATTGGAAGCCTCTTGTGCATTCATGACTCCACCTCCTTTGAGCCTGAGCTTCTGTATAAAAACCAAAACCACAGGCAAAGACTTTACTGACACGTTTGAAAATACATTTTTTGATTGTGACATAATCTGTATATAATGTACAAATGTTGATCATAAATCTCTTGTCTTAAAACTACCACTTCACGTACACTCAATGAAAAAAAACAAAACAAAAAACATCCAACTGTTTTCATGAGATACACTGAAGAATCAGGCAAATTGCATAAAAAAATAATTCTAATAGCAACACCATGGGCAAAAAATTATTGCAGGTATTGAGATGCTGTTAACCAATGCCTTGTAAACCAGAGAAAAAGTACCCCTTCTGGTTTGTTTTCTTTCTTCTAGTTTGGTTCCAATTAGAGAAAATCCCCGAGTTAATAATCATATGTAACTGAGCTATACCACCACTTCTTCTCCACAAACCTATAGCCTATTTATTTCCTCAATTACAATGATTACTACTTAAACTAATGCAGCCAACATGTATGATCATGTATTCCTCTTAAGCCCTTGGCATTTATTTAGTTCCCTCCGCTGAAGTATTTGTTTAGGCTCAAAACAACTTTTGGTCTATTTGCATCAGTAGTGTGGTGAAACGGATTAATGTCAAAGCTCAAATGCAGCCCGATACACCCCAAAAACCAGATTGAAGTCAAGTGAAAACTGAGGTTTGCCATTTACCTAAACTGTTAAACTCACAGCACTATTTTATGGCACAAGATACAGCATCTATCAAAACTTTGGACATATTACTATATTCAGAGACTTAATTAGTTATAAAATAATACAATTCATGTACTTAGTACTATATCAAAAAAATATCACAAGGTATCCAGGAGTTGTTTCATTTGAGGGGAAGCAGATATTCATTATGACGTACAAGCATGCTAATGAATACTGTAGTGAGGACACAGGAAAAATGTCATAGTATTACAACTGTTGGAGTTAAACAATTTAAGCCAAGTCATGTACAAATCTTGCTAAATTTGAAAGTATCTTGAAAGATCATTACATACATATGGGAACATTGAAATGTATGAATGTCATATATATATATATATATATATATATATATATATATATATATATATATATATATATATATATAGGCGGGGAAGAGGGTCGTGGAGGGAAAGGGG
>JBAMHX010000021.1:10954469-10966592 GCA_037177515.1 Pseudomugil tenellus
TATATATATATATATGCACATGGCCTGGAATTATCATTTATACATATAGGTGGTTTATTAGTGATATTATCTAGCAGTAAAAAATCTGCCCCACATGTTTGGTAATAATTGCTTAAACATCCAAGGTTATGCCCCTTCACAAGGACAGTGTGGTATGCAGGTTACAACTTTGAAAGACATGAAATTTGGGAGTGTATCACATGCTATATTAATTAGGGAAAATAAAACTGCTTTAACTGTGGCAACAAATATTACAATGGAGATATTATCTGACTGAAGAGTGCAACTTGTTGACAATTCTTACTAAATTCAGTCAATCCATCTATAACAGTAAACCAGCTTTATGTAAATACGGATAACAGCTTAACATGCATAAGACACACTTCAGGTAAAATTATCTGTGGCAGTGTTAACATGATTAGATAAAAGAAAGATAAATGAAAGAAAGACAGTGTTCTCTTATCCATGAAGTATGAAGCGTTGCTTAACTGTTCATAATTGACATTTGATGGCATAAAGTCCAGCTGCTTTGTGGCACCAAACACTCCAGTTTTAGAAATATCTAAATTACACAACTTGCCACTTCAACGCATGGCTATAAAAGGACTTGTTAAGAGAATGTGCTCAAATGCAACCAAGCAAAACAGAGTTATGCCAAGATGACTGATATTATGGGAGGAGGGAAAATTAGTTTTCTAATAATAGCTCACCAATACAGCAACAACAACCTCCTTCATAGCCCAAATTCACCTTTCTTTAGATATGACACATGGCCATGAAACCTCAGCAAACAGTCCTGAGCTGGGTTATGTTGAAACAAACTATTGCTGCTCTGCATTTCAAATCCCTGACCTGCAACAAAATCATCTCACAGCAGCTACATCACACTGCATTTACTCTATCAAGAACATTTACTAAGACTAGTTGTTATAATCCCTAAAGTACAACGTCTTCGTTAAATAGTAAATGTTTGCTAGGTTGGAGATGTCAATTTGCGTGGGTCAAGCCAACACCAGAGTAACACATTGTCAGTTGTGCATCGCGGCCTATTGGGTGTTTCGGCCATCCTGGCCCAGCACAGGCTGATCAGACCTGGGAATGTGTTGGATAGAGGCGGGCATTAGCAAACATCTTTTATAGCCTTCTGTTTGCTCTGCCCTTTAATTCCTAGCTCTTTCAGCAGCCATGTGATGACACTAGCTATTAAGGACCTGCAGCTTCTTAACTCCATTGGGTGTGTTTTTACTTTCCAGCCCTGGGCTTACATTTCAGGTGGCAACTTTACACATTGCCATCTTTTCCTTTTGAAGGCTTCGTCGATGAGTCTTATCAATAAACCGTCAGTTTAACAATGAAGACACACTAACACGACTTAGACCAGAAAGAACAGATCTGGGGTCAGGTTGATCACTGCAGTTTAGATCCATCCAGTCCTGGGCTGTCAAGAAAGAAAATTATCTGATATACAAGAGTCCACTGCAAGTTGAAAGTTTAGATTCCTAAAACGCTGAGCACTTAAAAAAAAAAAAAAAAAAAAAAATTCACAGCAAAAATATTACTTGCAGAATTATCCAATTGTTGACATTTCAACACAATGTCTTCATGCAACTTTTGCTGTGTTCTTGTCTTTGTGTTGCAATCCCAACAAAGCAACACCATCAGTCTTCTATGATACGAAACTGGCAAGAGAAAAGCCTTTGCTGACTAAAAAACATCAAAACATCTACAGATTGTCCAGATTTTCCAGTCAATAAACCACTCAAATATCTGTCAACATTATTTTGTTCAACCAATCAAAGCAATGATTGAGCTCAAGACTCTTTTACACACACACACACACACACACACACACACATTATGAATCACTCCCTCCATGCTTTGTGCAAACAGATGGTTTTATAATACTTTTGCACATTTTGCAAGACTTTTTTTTATTTATATCCTTTAAAACCCCTTGTAAAAACAAGCCCATTGACCCAGACGATATATGCTTTAAGCAGAGGATAGATAGACTTCACATTTCTGCATTACAGACAAAAATGCAGACGCATATATAAACAGCTGATTAAACATCTGTCCAGAAAGTGACAGAATAAACAAGACCACTTGGCAGCTGGCAATCTTGCAACACAAGTAACAGTAAACATAAAAATTAAAAACCAAAAGGAATGTCATTATATATGCTACATTGAGCCGGTTGTTAAAATAACAAAAATGTACATTTCAAAGCTGAACTACACTGCCCATTAAAATAGTAAGAGTCCAGTCTGAAATCCATTTAATATCTCCTTTCCTGTTGTGGAGGGATTAGACATCCCCACTACACTGACAATACCTACCAATCCCCAGAAAATCTGGCAACGTGGACAATTTCACATCAGATCTCATAACATTTACATTTATTCAAATCCAAAACAAATCAGCTTCATTTCTTCGTGGAACCGTTTGAGCATATCCAATTTACAAATGTATTTCTGAATTCCTACATTCCTACGGTGGAGCAGAAGTGCATGAACTGCATGTAAGTGCTATTCATGGCAGCACACTTGGAAGATAAAGGGAGTTTTACTGAGCATGTCACTCTTTAAAAACTACACCGCTTTTGAGTTGAAGTTAATGAACATGACCTAAAAAGAAGACAAGCTAATGCTGACTTTTCTGCCTCTTTGATCAGTCACATAATCTTTACAGATTATAATTGTTTGACAAAATTTCTCAGCTAAATACTTTATACCATGAAAAATCCTCCACTCAACCACTTTTAATCTCCAAAAATGGTTCTTTTTTAATTTAGCATTTACTTTTAAACATGGATGTGGCAATCTAAGTCTGACATTTCTTGTGTGTTTAATGTTCAATATGACCAGCTCTTTAGATGCAAGTGAAGCAAATAAGAAGTCTGCATAAGTCAGCAGCACCTCAATATTTTGGAACAGCCAAAGACCTATCGTGGAGAGTTGAATCAAGGCGTCTGGACTTGTAGATTTTTCTTGAAGACGTTTCGCTGCTTATCCAAGTAGCTTCATCATTTAGAACTGATGAAGCTACTTTGATGAGCAGCGAAACGTCTTCTAGAAAACTCTACAAGTCCAGACGCCTTGATTGAACTCTCCACGATTGGAAATGACCTGGATGACTGAGAACCTTCATAGACTAGCTGAAGACCTACATTGTTGTAATAAAAAAATAATTTATTTATTAAAATAAAACAGAAAAGCTTGCTACATTAATATTTAGAGATTTTTTTTCTAAATACAAAAAAAAAACAACAACTGTAAAAGAAACTGGGAAACTCAGAACAAAGCAACAACCTATCACACATAATTATTTATTCAAAATGTATTGTTCCCTTAATAAATATTTAACTCTCTGGGGTTATGTACTAGAGCAGTGGGAATAGTTTGAAGAGTTCAAGCTCCAATGTAACAGAATATGAAGAAAGTAAAACCTTTTAATTCCTCAAAAATTATAAGGAAAAAAAAAAAGAAAATTGTATTTTTTATCCTCCTTTGTATCAAAAATCTGACCTAAACATGATAGTCCTTTCCTCCCAATATCTTTTTCCACTTTGATCAAGATTGAAAATCAAAAAGGTTCTTTGATGTTTTGCACATTAAATTGTAGTCTATGAAGCCATATTACATCCCAGGGTATCATTTAGAGAAATTTTCAAGGGTATCAAAAAGTAGATATTCCACAATTTTTATGCTTCACTCGTTTAACAACCAACATGTAATCAATTTAGATAAAAGCATCAGTTTTCCCTGCACCACAGCTTTAAACAAGCTCCTGAAAGTGCTCACGTCCAGGGGATGCTTCCATGGTGAAGCAGGATAAAGCTCTGCAGAGTTGAGCTGTGTCCAACTATGATTTCATGTAACAGGTAGAAAAAAAAACTAATATTTTTACTTTGGATATTCATCTGTAGCCTTTTGGAAAAGCTGTATATAAAAAAATATAAAAAGCAATTAGGAAACTTGTGTTTAATGAAAAAACATTATTACATGACTACTCCCTACATTAGACATGTTACATACTTTAAATCTGAATTTTTTTGCCACTTTAATTTTTTGAGGAGAGAAAAAAAACATTTTAAAAGTTAATCCAGAAGTGCCAAGCACGTTTTCACTTCTATTATTAGAATTAATGTGGTTTTTGCTAAATTTTCATTTACTGTCCACTGTCGAGGATCCCATGCACATAAGAATGAAAAGACAACAAATGTGATAAACGCATGTAATAAGTAAATAAAATCATACCTGACTAAAGTAAAAAGGCACATTTGATATTTCTGCAGTATGGATAAAGCAGATTTTAAAATTCCCTTGCTAAGTGGAAAAAAACCTTTAGGTCAGCACACTGAACTGCAAATTTATTGTTTACACAGCAGTGTCAAATTCTACATCCTAGTGACATATTACATTGAAACATGAGGTCAAGATTTACCATCTCTGTAAAATGTAAAAGTGAATTCCTGCAAAAGCTGATGTTCCAGTTTAGGTTCTTTAAGTTGTTCACAAAAACACATCTCAGATTTTGCTGATGGGGCTCACTTTCCTATTTGAGACCAGTGGACTCTGCTACTGCGTGTGGGTACGATGCACAGTTCACAACTTTTTGTTACAAACTTTTTTAAGTTGAGAAGTATCACTATCAAAAACCTTTAAATAACATACTATAGAGAATAACGTACTTTTTTAAGATTAAGTGACTGATACAACAAAGTTTCTACAGAACACCTCCTGCTTAGTAATTTGGGTTTAGCCTTGAGCTAGCCTCTTTCTGCCAGCAGGTTTGTTCAGTGCAAATAAGACATTTCATGAGGAATGTTATTTATTTTTATTAGGCCTAAAGTGTCAAAGCTGACAAGATCAGCCAAAGTATAAGGAATGAGGTTACTTCTTTAAGAGACATTTTATCTTGCTGAAATACTCTATGGGGTGCATCACAGAGTGTAGTTTCAAATCCATCCAAACTAAACACAGTACTGATAATTGAAGCTTTGTGGAAGAACATATTTATTTTGTTTTCTTAGGTTTGAAAAAAACAATTCTATGAAATGTATTTCAAAATATTTAAACAGATTTCTTATTGTAATGTCGAATAACACCCAAAACGTCATGAAGAATGAGAAAAAAGAAAAATGTTT
The DNA here is from genome assembly GCA_037177515.1 of Pseudomugil tenellus. Taxonomy (NCBI): domain Eukaryota; kingdom Metazoa; phylum Chordata; class Actinopteri; order Atheriniformes; family Pseudomugilidae; genus Pseudomugil; species Pseudomugil tenellus. The sequence goes on from JBAMHX010000021.1 coordinate 10,959,619, forward strand.
AACATGTTCATCAATGTATATTTAATCCGTCAATATAACGCTGATGTCAGAAAGTCTGACTTAAAAACAGAATGCTGGATTAAATGAAAAAAAAGCAATGATTTTCTTCAGCAGCAGTTCTGAATGGTTTTTCCTCATCTTTCTGACCAATCGAATTACTCTCATCACAATACTTGTTTTGTAACAGGCACTGACAAAAAGATTGTAATCATGTCATATGTTACTATGATGACATTTTAACCCTGAATAAGTTTTGGTTGTACTACTTGTAGGGTGTATATCATTGCGTTTTAGCACGTTGATACAAAACTATGAATGACTTCTCTTTTATAGTGAAGAAAATAACTGCATTTATTTGGCTCAACATCAGGATTACAATTCCTTTTATACAAAAAAAAATATCAATAAATAAAATAACACAGTATATTGACCGCTCATTTCATTATTTTATTCTGCAAGGTTTTAAACTGTGGAGTGCTCCTTTCCATCATTTTGCTTTAACTCCAGCAACATTGATACAAATGAAAAACACCATCATGACACAGAATGCACCATAAAATGGTTTTATCTAGATTTAAAGTCCCAGACTGAGCAGGGTAATGGTTGTTAGTCAATAGCAATTACTAAATACAGAAAAACCAAACATGGTGAATAAGAGTCTGAGTTGACCACATTCTGTTATATTTATTTTATTTTCATTGTGCTTAAAGACTACGGAGGGATAAGAAGCAACTAAAACTGATAACGATTCAGCAATGTGAAATTTATCTGACCTCTGTCATCTGATAAAATAATGACAAGGACACATGCATCTGAATACGATAACTGCTGTTGTCATCCAAGCAAAATCTCCAGCACAGCATTTTAAATCCTAAATGAATATATCAAATTGCCTGTTATGGCCCATTTTCCTCTAATTAAAGCCGAAATGTAAAATGGGCCATCTGGCTTTCTGTTCCTTCATAGTCTGAGGCTTCTGATATACAGTAACCTGTAGTAACACAGCAGGACAAAAAATCTAAACCACATGTTGTCTGAAGTGCTTTAAAAACACAGCACAACCTACACCATCTAGAACACAACATGAGGACATTCAGTCAAATATAGTCATTTTAGGAAACAGCATTGAACACGTTTTTTTCTTACGATTTGGACAAACTGAGTTTATAACATATGACTCCATATATTAACCAAAGTTTTAACAATTGAAATGTGCTGAATGAATCTACAAAGAGGTTACAGATACAAGAAAAACATCTCTAGGACATACCTCTGTTACAAATTCAGTGCTTAGTCGCAGGGGTACTTAAAATAATTGGCCTATTTTTGGACAATACCGAACCAGGCTGTGCACAATAATGAAGTAAATCAATCATCATGCTTGTAACCTACGGAGATCTTCCTGCTTCATAAACTGTGCATTGCTTGACCTAAAGTCACTAAGCTCTGCATGTTAAGCAGGCTGCCACAGCGATTCCAAATATAAAACAAATTTGTTTAAGGCTCATGAAAATGTTTCCACTTTGGAGGGATTAAAAATAGGAATCAGCTAAAATGGGAAAAGGTGGGGGGGCACTTCAATCACTGCTTTGACTGCATGTTTGTATTATCCAAAGCAAAGTCAGTGACTGGAAGCAGGGGTTGACCAAAATCTGTTTCACACTAATGCTTTGCTTTCCCCATTTCTTTAATCAAATGCACATTTTCCTGTCCCATGTAATAAATGTCTTCCAAGATGGTGTATGACCAATGATTTCAAAAAGCAATAATGCAGAGAAATGGATAACCCCCCCACCCCCACGTTTTACTCACACACACAGGATGCTCTGGAAAAAGAAACTGTGTCGTCTGGTAAAATTCCATCAGCATACACTCAAAAAACCCATAAAAACCTTTTCAATCTATATGTTAATGCCACGAATTAAAATTTAATAACAAGAGATATTGAAAAGCAGACTTGAATTATACAAAAATAAATCCTGAAAGATCAGGGCCCTAAAATTAGAAATTCAGGGCTGCATCCGGACCGCTGCTAAACCCTTGTAGGCAGGCAGATTAAATTTTTGATGAAAATCAAAATTACACTGCACGCTGACGCAGGCGCAGCAAACCTGGCACTATTGTGATTTATGGATTCATTAAACCCGCGGGAGTTTCACCCCTCCCCTTTTCAGTCAAAGAAATGAGATTTGCTTTGCTGAAAATTTGTATTTTCAGAAAAGCTACTCAGTCTGCTCTACCTTCAGAAAAGGTTCTGAAAAAAAGAGAAAAAAAAAAAAACTCCTGTGTATATAACCACTGCACGTAAACAGCCCTAATTTTCATTGCTGCAGAAATTGAACATCCCCATGCATTATTCATGAAACCAATAAGGTTAGTTTTTACAAAGGAAGATGGAAAAAAATATGTGCAGAATGCACAGAATTTTCTTTTAATGCAGCTCTTCCAACCCTTGAAAAGCCATTCCCTTGAGACCAATTTAACTGAAGCCATTTGCAAACATTTCATACGTGCCACTGAGAAAATAAAATAATATAAGGTGTTCACTAAGCTCAGGCGCCATGTATGTTTTTGCAGCCACATTAAAAATTCAGTCTTACATTGTGCACTGGAAAACATTTTCAAAAATAAGAAAGTAAATGGCATGACCTCAAAGTCACTGCTCGCTCCTGAAATGGAAATGGAACCCTCTCTACTGAGTTAATGGCAATTAGAGCAGCAACTATGTTTCAAACCCTGCAACCCTGAGCGCCATGATATAATCCTTTACAGTCTTGTGTTTCCCAGAGGGACAAGTTTCACCTCTTCATCCAAAACACTGGCTCCAAATAACCTCACTGAAACAAAGCTTTTGTTCATTAGAAGTAGACAAACCTGCATTCCTTTCACCTTACTTAAAATGAAAACCTTTCTGAAATGCTCCGTCCATAAACCAACTCAGGGTGTAATGTGCTCTTCTCTGCAGCATTATTTTAAGAGTTTTAGAACTTATTACTTGCTTGTTTAAGTATTCTGCATATAAACATTCAGTTCCAGTCACTCTCAGAGCAATCCAATCCTATTAAACTCATGACACCGGTTGCCTTTCTTCAATTCTGTACTCAAACTGGAACTCTTGCATTTTGATTACTTTCCAAGCAAAAGGTCAGAATTTACACCCTGATTTTGCATACCGCCCATTTCCCCACCACCACCACCACCACCTGCTCTTTGAATTGAATGAATACAGATTTGAAGGTCAGCGTTAAAATTACCCACAGTAAAATGGCCTCTGCAGTTTCCCTTACATTAAAATAAAAGCAAGCCATGCAAGATGGGGAAGTGTTTGGCGTCTGCAGGATTAATATAAACAGTAGAGGCACTGGTTGTGATTGTTTTTCCTGCCCTCAAATTATGCTGACATGGTCCTTCTTCCAGGCCTGTTCAGTTCACTTTGAATAGTTTTCTCCCCCTACTTACATATTTGCAATTTCTCAGAGAGAAGTTCATATGGTTCTGAATTCATCAAGAAATAGAAGCACAAAAAAGCAGCTATTAAAGAAATCTAAGACCTGACAGTTTTCATCCTATTGAAATGTACTGTAGCTTTTCAGCACCAAACAGAAGTGCATCATTTTGTTTTCTTTTACCATTTTTTTTTACCATTTTTTTTTACCATTTTGTTTTCTTTTCTTTTTCTTTCAATTGGATTACAAGTTAAATAAAGTACTTACAAATGAGAATATAAAGCATTTTGAATAATTAGATTTAGTTTTAAGTTATGATTTTAGCAGTAACCAAGAAGATAAGCACAAGTTTATGCATTATTTTAATTACATGCATAATCCCAACAAAACAGTTATGCAATACCCATAAAGTCTCAAAACTAGTCTCGTTACAATTTATAATTTCCCAAAATGACCACCTACAGGGGGCGCCAATGTCTCCTCGATTTAAAAACCTCTACCTTCCCCAGAAATTTTTCTCGATAAATATTAAGAAATGACGCCACTTTAGTGCTTTTCTTCCTTTTCTACATATATGTGTTGAGTTTCGAGCCGTGAAACACAGCCGTGAGGTGTTTCAGCACTGGGGAAATGCAAAGGAAGCAACTCCGGAGCTCTGCTCAAATTTGCAAGAAAAATTCATAAAACATGGCTGCAGGAGGTTTTTGTGTTTCAGATTGTTCCTCCCCTCATCGTCCTTCATGTTGCCACTGCCGCCCGGTCCGCTTGCTCCATCCTAATAACCAGGGTTTTGTCTCGGTGTCGTATGTGTGAACAAAACTAGGTGTGCATACGACAGCAGTTTTACAGAAACTTCATTAATAAAAATTTAACCCTTTTTTTTAAAAAAAAAAAAAAAAAAAAAAAAAAAAAAAAGAGAGAGAGAAAATAATAGCAAAAAACGCATCAACAGATTATTCCTACTGCTCCTAAACCTTTACCTGGTGTAGTCACAAGCAGTAGTGCAGACAGACTGCCTAGTCCTGTTTATCATGTAGAGGGGGCTGAAACTTGACATCTGCTTTTGAAAATTCTCAAATTTAGGATTTCTAAATTAGAGGGAAAAAAGAAAACAGTGGTTTGCCATACCTCCAAATGCGATGCAGCTCATGCGAAACAGGCTCCAGCTCCAGAAATACTCCCTCCCCGATCAGAGGTGACTGCACAAAACTGCTTTCTCAAAAATTGTGAATTAGTTATGAGAAATTCCAAATGATAAAAAAAAGAAAACCGCCGCTATTCCCTCCTATGCGACCCGCTTCGTTACATTTTAGTAAAGCGTCATGGCGTACTGAGTTATTAATTTGCTGAGGTTTGATGGGTCCATGCAGGCTCTTCTCATGTGCCTTGCACAGGGGGTTAGTGTTGCGGTTCCTCCTGTGGAAATTTTCGTCCGCCATATACAAGGGCAGATTCCGAAATTGCAGCGCCGGCCTCTATATTAGCCCGCATGAAAAAAGAAAAAAAGAAAAAAGGAAAAAAAAATGGGGGAAAAATGGAAAAAAAAGTCTGGGGAGGAAAATACGAGTTGGCCAACAATGACGTTACACGGTGAAAATGCGATTAAGAATTGCGCAGAGGAGAAAAAAACTCAACAAAGCATTCCAAGTCTGTACAACACAATTGTCATTATAAATGTTTTTCTATTAGGTTCAGCCTGATTTGTTTGTAAAAAAAAGAAAAACATTTTTGAAGTTTCTAATAAACGATCTCTTGTATTTTTTGAGTAATTTGAATGAATGGAAACAGCATGAAAGGTAAAGATTAGAAACAACCTATGATCGTGTGCAGTTAAACTGCATAAAAATAAAAAATAAAAACCTAACTGTGAAAATAAAACAAATGCACCATAATCACGGATGACAAAACGTTTGTTTCGAACAGGTTACAGATTACTGCAAGAGAAAGCTTTGGTTGGCCAACAAATTTTGTTTTCAGACCGTGAGAATTAGCCTTTTTTATTTATTGTTATACATTATTTTTTTGCCCATATGTTGATTTATACTAATAAGTGTTCCTATTAAAATAATAGGTTGACGTATTATGCTTAATACGTGACACTGCATAACAACATAGGCAATTACCTATTAATAATAATCATCAACCTGTTTTATTTGCTGGTATATTACATTACAGTTACTGTTTCAGTTAAATTTTAAAAATGGCTTACTGAGCTGTGACAGAAGAAGAATCACCAACTACAAGTCACTTATTAACTAATATCCATGTCTTTGAACTGTGGGAGAACACTGGCCCATGAAGACACTACAAGCTGATTTTTAAATGAGTCAAAGTAATGTAGAAAAATAAAACAAACCTTTACCTTTTTATCAGTCAGAAGCCTTTTTTAAAATGTAAAAATGAATTGAGAGGGTTTCTATAAACTGTCTTTTTAATTTTTATATGAAAGAAGTCCTGGAAAAACTGCTTCTGCAAAAATACATTTTGGAGGAAGACAAGAGCTGTTATTATAAAATTAAAATGATATACATTATTAAAAAAAAGTGTCAGCTTCCTCAAAGCCTGAATCTCATCCAAAAAAAATTAACAAAAAGAATATTGTTAACTTACAGCAAGTCCTTTTGCAACCAGTGTCATGGAGCAGAGTTGTTAGTTGTAGCGATAGAAACAACGCAGTCATGAAAATCAGATGCAGCTATGGTTGTCAGTAATGTTTATATTTTTTAAAAGTGCTTTTGCCAAACATAGATAGGAGTAATTTATATTATTATGCACAATTGCTTCGGGTTATGTCACTGTGTTGCATTTGCAGTATAATCAATTTGCAGAGCTTTTTCCCCGATTAGACTATCCCTAATTGCATTCTTTGATTTCATGATTTATGGTTGTAGAGCAACACAATGTAAACAGCGGGTTTTTTTTAAAAAAAATGGGCATTAAGCCTTTTTTCTTCATTTCTTTTAAAACCAGACTCTCACCCATCCTTTTTATTGCTTCATTTTTTCATATAAGTGAATATTAATCTGTTATTCCATTTAAAGGACTTTCTTTTGTAATCAGAAATCAGTGATAATCCTTCAACAACTTCATAATTCAGTTTTTTTATTTTATATTCCTCTTTAATGAATATAAAACATACTTTTTTTGCTTGTTTTTTCAGTTGTTGTTTCGTTCCAATTTTCACAAGTGATTAAATAACTACTGTGATTTTTCTGTATCAGTCTTAATGTGAAGTATGAATCAAAATCATTTTTTGAGCCTTATTCGTCCACTTGCTTTGTTGCAGCAGTTAATAATAATGTCCAGTAGGGGGCAGCAAAACACTAATGACCACCCAGTGCTACTCCATCCACACTGCTCCGCAAGTGTATGCAACAGACTATACTAAAAACTTTTGTTGCTCTCTGTCTCCCTCTACTGCTTTTACTTCCCAAAACTTTGATCCCCGGCATGCATTACATTACATTACATTACAGTCATTTAGCAGACGCTTTTCTCCAAAGCGACTTACATCTGAGAATAAGAACA
>JBAMHX010000021.1:10972407-10994779 GCA_037177515.1 Pseudomugil tenellus
ATTATTATTATTATTATTATTATTATTATTATTATTATTATTATTATTATTATTATTATTATTATTATTATTATAGTTTACTTTTATTTATGACTGAGAACAAATACATATGATAATAGCCAGAGTTTTCTTTCATGTACTTAATGTTCTCTCTAATTTTGTTCTATAAATTCTGGAAAAGTTACTTTAGTTAACTGCTGCATCCCCACCAATCACTCCTGCTACTTGGAACTTAAACAAATCCAGCTTTTGTGCAGGTACTACGAAAATAGTGCAGGAGGCTCCTTTGTGGGTAGATCATGAATCAGGGATCAGGGGAAAATCATTTTAATCAAAAGTAGATACTTAGATAAAAACAACAAAGGGCTCATTTAGATGCCTCTAAGCCATCTTTAAATTCACTTTGATGCTGCATTTATCTGAACCCATCACTTGTGGCAGAGTTACAGATTAAATCTGCAGTCTATAGGCAAAGCAAGGCAAGGCAAGTTTATTTGTATAGCACCTTTCATGTACACAACAGTTCAAAGTACTTGACATAAACACATTGAAAGTATCACAGATGTTGAAATAAAAACAAGAGAATAAAAAAAGAGCAAGAATCAAAGTTTTGATGGCCCTCTTCTCTTTGGTACCAAAAAGAATTATTTCAGTTTTATCTTCATTTAATTGGAGAACATTTTCTCTCATCCAGGTCTTAATTTGTTCCAAACAGTGACACAGTAGATCTATTGGTCTGCAGTCATCTGGTGACAAAGACATATAAAGTTGTGTATCGTCTGCATAACTGTGATAATTGATGTTTAAGTTCTGTAATAGTTGACCCAAAGCGAGCATATACAAGTTGAAAAGAAGAGGTCCACAGACTGATCCTGAGGTACTCCACTCCATGGCCACTCGCTCTGATTCATGTCTGCGAATCGTAACAAAATAATTCCGCCCTTCAAAATAGGACCTGAACCAGTTAAGAACCACTCCAGAAAGTCCAACCCAGTTTTCCAGCCTGTGCTACAGGATTCTGTGATCTACAGTATCAAATGCAGCACTGAGATCCAGCAGAACCAGAACTGATACTTGACTAGAATCCTTATTGAGCCTGATGTCATTTAGGACTTTGACCAGAGCTTTTTCAGTGCTGTGTGGAGGTTAGAAGCCCGACTGGAATTTATCCAGATACCCACTATCATTAAGCTGGTTAAATATAACTTTTTCAATCATCTTGGATATAAAAGAGACGTTAGAGACAGGTCTATAGATGTTCATTATGAAGGCGTCTAAAGTCCTTATATTCAGGAAAGACTTAATGGCAGCTATCTTTAGTGACTTGGGAAAAACACCTGTTGCCAGTGAGCTGTTGACAATAGGCAGGAGATCACTTTCTAAAGAGGTAAAAACTACTTTTAAGAAGTAAGATGGTATCATGTTTAGATTGCATGTTGTTGATTTTAAAATGTTAAACAATTTCTTGGAGGACTTTTAAATCTATCATATTAAATTGAGAAATAACATCTGAGTTAGTTCTTGGTTTTAGACTTAGACTAATTTTTGTTGTTTGACAGTGTGACGTTAATATTTTGTCTAATTGTTTTAATTTTTCTATTAAAGAAGTTGGCAAAATCATTACATTTCTCAGTGGGAAGGAGCTCTGGGATGAACTGTTGGGGAGGATTAGTAAGTTTTTCAATCATAGCAACAGAGTTGTTGACATTCTTGTCAGCTGAGCAGCTATCAGCAGAGATAGATACCATTCTCTGGCCTTGTACAGCTCATTGTTATAATTTTTCAAGCTTTGTTTTTTACAAATCATGATAAATTTTAAGTTTAATTCTCCTCCATTGGCATTCAGCTTTTCTAGATTCCTTCTTTAGATTTGTGACCATATTGGTATTTCACCAATGTGTCTTCTGTTTACTTATGGTGCTCTTGATTCTTATTGGTGCAGTAGCATCCATTACATTCTAGATTTTCACATTGAAATTATCCAAGAGTCCATCAACTGAGTCTGTAGTTGTAGTTGGTAACAGGGCTATGGCCTTGATAAACTCTGCACTTGTTCCCTCATTAATGTATCTATTACTCACCAAAGGCATTCTGTGTGATAAGTAAGTCAAACAAGATACAGAAATGGTCAGACAAAGCAAAGTCAGTTACTGAAACACAGGAAATATCAATACCTTTAGAAATAACCAGGTCCAGGTTGACCTTGAATGTGACAAACTAGGGCCTCAGTAGGGTATGGAAGAACCATGCAAAGCCTGGTCACACACTGTAGCTGGACAGCGTCCCATTCTTCAACAGCAATGTGGTTGTGTTGGGCACTTTGACATGAACAACGTACCCAGTCTGATCCTTTGTGTGTCCAGTAGAGTTGAGGTCAGAACTGCAGGTGGTCCATTCCATCCTTTCCACTTACAAATGTTGTCGGTAGTCACTGATAAATCCTGCTTTGTGAGGTGAATGGTATTATTTTGGATGACAGTTTGGTCCCAAACTGTGAAGATATGGTATTGCCACTGGAGGCAGTTAGATGGATACGGGTTTGCTTTAAGATGGCCTCCAGTGACGACAAAGCTTGTTATTCTAGTGTGCCCACCATCATGCAACAATCATCTTTGTGTTCTTAGAGTCTTATCCAGATTCAGATCCTCAGAATCTGAAATTATGTTGCTCCACATGGTTCTTGTATACGTTACTGCCAATCACACCTAAGTGTCACCACTGGGTGTGGGTGGAACAATTATTTTAAAACAAGTCAATGGCAGAATAATGGGCTTGACACACGGGTGGCGATTTCACCATTCATTTCCTATAGAACCTCTGCAATGAGGCGAAGGTCGCTGTCGTTTTCCAGCCAAACAACAGGTGACATATGATTGCGTGCAAGAACATTTCACATGCAAGAACATATTCTTGCATGTGAAATTTCACTTTTGTTCACATACATGTGCACACGGAGACTTGCGATGCGACAAAAGACAGTTGAAAAATGTTAAACTTTTGTCGGTGTCATGTGGCACTACAACCAATCAGTGAAGGGTTTGTAGAGGAATTTCATGTATTAGCTTAATTACTTTACTCTGTATCATGAAATTCCTCTACAGGTTCATTGACTGACCAATGAGATGAGCGCAGACTGAGCAGTGTCTGTACTGTCTACACTGTGACCAGTTTCCACAATGGTAAAAAAAAAGATCATTTTAGCTATGCCCGAGTTTTTTCGATACTTCATGAGTTGTAGGCTTGTCGTCCTCTTTTGCAGAATAAAGCTATCAGCAAGATTTGGCACTCTCAGCAAAAATTTGTCATTTTTTTCATCAGCTCAAACCACATATTCATCCCACAAATGCATCTTTCCTACAAATGTGGCATCAGTTAAAAGGGAAGTAAACACTTGTTTGACAGGTATGAAATGTCTCACCAAGAAGAATAACTACAATCAAACACAAATTTCCCCCATAATTTTTATGAGTTTATATTTTCTTTCATGATGCAGGGCAAAGTAATAAGAAATCTAGAAAAGGAACCTTGGCAGTGTAGTTTTATCATGGTTTCATCACAACCAGCACTGTCGGATGTCATTCGTGTGAGCATGATAACTCGAACAATTTTCACAATTGGATTTTGATACCCAGTATACATGTTTAGGTCTCCAAGGGGATGACTTGGCTCAAATTTCTCCATTTTGGTATTTATAGTTTCTCCACCAGGTGGCGTCTTATTCACAAATACTGTTTGTGAACTATTTGTCTGTACCAATGGAACTATTTAAATTTGGATTTTGATACTCAGTATACCTGTTTAGGCACCCAAGATCTGTATCAAATTTCAGGATTTAGAGGATTTAGAGGACTGGGGCATAGAAGAATTGGGGGCGTTTGGGGATATACCCCTAGTCGTCGCTTCCGATGCCATAGGCCTTGTTTTTTATATGTAAGAGAAACCGCGTGGATAGGTATTAGAATTTACAACAGAAAAAGGTTTCATTGTGAATATAAAGCAAATTTTCCATGGTTGGTAATTCTTTTTGCTGCTGTCATATCTTGGAACAGGCAAAACAACTGAGTAGTCTGGACCAAGCATGAAGACTCAGAAAGTGAGAGCAGGTTGAGCTTTTTGCCACCTCTTAACTTAAAGTTGCATAACGTGCTTGCCTGAACGCTTACTGCTGTATTCAGCTCTTTGATGCCAGTGTTTTACGCCAAGAGCCATTCCTCAGTTTCCATATTCATCATCGGCTGTGTGTCTGTACTCACGATCCTCTTGTGCATCTTCGTTTTGTCTGCCATATCCTGAAAGTATGAGAATCGACCAAAGACAAATATATCCAGATGGAAACTTAAAAGTGTTCTATTAATCTTTTATTCATCTTAATCTTAAATTGGTGGAGGACATTTTGCAGTTATAAGCTAGTGAGAGAAAAAAATTAACTCTATCAGTGACCCCTCTGTTTCATTTGTTAAATGCCTTGTTAAATCTCTCATCATATCACTCTTATGCTGCTATTTTGAGCACTTCCTTGCTCTTTCTCTCTTTTATATGTTGACCTCTTTGATCGCTTGAACCTTCTGATCTTTTTTCCACTCAAATCACATCTCCAGCCTTGTGTTTGCATGAGAACCTGTGAGGCTAAGGAATAGGATTGTGCAGCTTAAACGGAGATGCTACAAACCTTACACTATTAGACCCCCGAACACGGAGTGTTGGGGACATTATGGTTTTGCCCCGACCTCCGCCTCTGCAGCCGCAATCAGATATCATTTGTGTGAGCGTGATAACTCAAACAATTTTTACAATTGGATTTTGATACTCAGTATACCAGTTTAGGTCCCCAAGGGGACAACCTGTATTGAATTTCACAATATTTGAACTTATGGTTTACCCACCACGTGGCGCTTTATGCACGAAAATCAGATTTTTGGCTATATCTCTGGAACTTCTCACATTGACCTCAAATCAAGTGCAAATGAAAGGCCATGACCTCAGGATGCATCCAGTTTTGATATCATACCGTTTTTGACACCAGGTAGAGCTTTGTGACTGTGGGGCTTTATATTATTGTATTGTGTCTATTTGAGGATTGGGAAATAGGAGGATTGGGGCGTTCAGGGATATACCCTTAGCCGTTGCATAGGCCTTGTTTTCAGTGCTATTACCGTTGATAACTGTTCCAGATTCATTGTTCACATGCAATGACATGGTATACTTGAGAGACCTGTATTGACAGTATCACCCTCCTTAGAAAAGATAACTCAGAAATAGTGCAGATGTTGTTCCACAATGGCAGGACTCAATGACATGCAAATGTGAATCGTATAGTCTTCAGTTGTATACTTGGTAATTATTAAGCACTCGCTATTTATTATTGTGAGTCAAAATATTAATAAGGTTTTGAAGTTTATCACCTCAGTATTGCAAGCAAGAGGTGCCCTTAACAACTCATTTAACTGTGCAGATTAAGAAAGCCCCTGGAGCAAAATTAATGAAAAAATTATTCACAAGCAAGAAAGTAGAAGAAAAACATGGAAACTTTTGTTGAAGGAGAAATTTTGCCGGAAAATAGACATAATTCACACTTATAAGATGAACTGTGTGAACTCACAAGGATAGAATACATAAGAAAATAATAATTTAATCTTTAGCTTTGCACCCTCTGAACATTGATGTGCTTTCCTTTCACGGTAACTCAAATATTGATGGGGGGACTAACGTCTGCATGCTATTGTATATATCTGCATGGCAGTTATGAATATGTGCAAAGCAGTAACCAAATTAGGAGACCAAGTAACCTCTGCTTAGTGCAGGGTGGGATGGACTTTTCCATGTTTTGGTTGCTGTGTTTTCTTTGCTTCCTGATGAGATTACTGGCACTCTTCCAACATAAAATGGAGATTACCTTACATACTCTTTCTGGATGCTATCAGGTAAAAGAGGTGGACTTCTCAATCAATATATTGCAATTTTCTGCAAAAAAGCATTAACTTCACAGGAGGACAAAGCCTGATCGTGCATCTTGACATGGATTTAATCTTGCTGACATCACCACATCATTCTGTATATTTTGTGCTCCATTAGCTATTGTATTTGTAAATACTATTTAAAAAGCGGAGGCCGCCCTTAAGGGATTTACAGACACTTGGGGCTAAAGTGTATCTGTTTAGATGCTGATTTACTTCACTTGTAGCAAAATTCAAATACACATTTTCAAACTTTACTCAAACCAAGTGATATAAATTATTCTCTCTATTTGAAATTTCAGCAGTGCACATTCATATTATCCTGTTCTGTGCCATCCTTCCATCCTTCAGGGGATTTAGTCTTTTTTGTCTTCACCTAGAAATGGAGCCACTCAGACTCATGTTTTAATTGTGTGAAATTACATAAGTGACCCACAGGTATACAGACACGTAGAGAAGAGCAATAGATTGTTCTTTGCCTTTCTTTTGTCATTGCTCAGACAGTTATTTTCATGTGATGTAAATCTCTGGAGTGATTTTCTGTCCTCACAAACCCTTTCTTTCCTTTCTAGAACAAACAGAGATGTTAACAGAGCATACTGGCTGCACAGAAACACACAGATTTCTGACTCAATGTACTCTTTGAGATTTAGTAATATTCTTTTCTTTCTTTTTTATTGAAATATTAAAACAGAACCATGCCTTGTCCTCACTGTCACACTAAAATTAATCACATGGATGATTTCCGTCCGAAGACGTTTGTAAACAAACTGTATGATTTCCACTCTGCATACTTGTATTAATGCAATGCCATTCATCCTTGTGTTGCACGCAGCTAAAAATAGACATCAAATAACCTTAAATGGATGATTCCTCCTGTGATGTTGAGTGCTACAAATCCAGCAGAGTGTTGTGAACACACACGACGTGAGTGTGCAATGTTGTGTAGGCATCATTTCTAGTCTTAACGGTGTGATGAATGTGTTAAAGTTGAGTATGTATTAAGCCAAACGTGATCTCTAATCTGGATGAGTTTTCTGAAAGTTTTTATTTTGTTTTTGAGGCTTGAGCAGGATTGTTATGACTCATGTTTTATTCCAGGCATCCCTTCATTGTTTTGCTTGAGAATGAATGAGTTCCATTTCAAAAAGTCTTTTTAACCTTACTGCTGCTGGTCTGTCTGTCACATATATAGAATCGAAGTGAAAAATACTTAAAGTGTTTACTTGTCACAAAATGGAAATGCAGTATCTATTGTGGTTCATGTTTTGCCTGAGCGACTTAAAAGTGGCTAGAAGTACTGACTGGAGATAATTCTTTGATTTCCTTTTTCAATGTAAGAAATGTTATTTATTATGTATTTATAAGAAATATAAAGGTCCATAGGCAATGATTGGACAAGAAGTCCGTTTTTATTGTATCACAAAGTTGCCATAGTTACATCAGAAAGCTTCGACATAATTAAAGTATTGTTTATTTTAAAGTTCAAATTCATTTTTTTCCTGTGATGTTGTTCCTTTTCATGCTGATAGACTGATTGTGGATTTTAGAAAAATGCTTAAATTTCTATTATTTAATTTGGTGCATGTGTGTTTGGAAACTACATGAGCTTCAAATAAATGGATTTCAGTTAAAAATCTTATATGTGTCTCAAATCTTTGGTGTACTTAGAAAAAAATATTAACTATTCTCTCTATCGCTATATTTAACTGTTTAATGCTGTAAGGTAGCAATTTCCCCTCTGGAATAAATACAAAATGTCTACACAATCTGAGTCTGAACAATAAAATTTTTTTTTATTTCATCACTGTATTTTCATCTCAAGACAATGTTAAAAAAAATTAAAACCAATGTTATATATTCCTGGTTCCCACATGTTGTGATATGATCTTTTACATTTTTCAAACAATAAATTCACAGATATAAATTATGTGTACCTTTCCATAACAACTATTATGATTGTATATCAGTAAATACAGTTATGCTACATTTATTATTTAAGAAAAGTGACTTGTGTAAATTGTTTCTCTCTGTGTGTTTTATAAAGGCAAAACCGAACAACTGAGATTTTGATGCATATAACTTATCAAACAAGAGAGTTTTTAATGCTTACATAACAAAAAATCATGGTTCTGTCTTGGCAGCTAAACCCCGTCATTAGGTTGTATTTCTACACACACACAGACACAACCACATTATATTTAATATTTCATGGTTTCCTGTCAGATTCACAAACAACTCAAATTCAGAAAATAAAAAGAAACTGGCCAATTATTTCAGTTTAAGTGATCGACTTAATGTGATTATTTACATACCAGATATAAATTCTCAAATAATTTTTTAGTCTGCATTGAGCTTTTACAAAGAAAAAAATTTCATTTTCAGGGTTGACTAATTTTGGAGCCCTGATGACTCAGTCCCTTCAGGTGCACACTTACTCTATGACGTGCATGAAGTCAGGCATAAAAAGCACAAAAAGCCACCTCATATAAAGAAAAATAGCTTACATCCCAGAAAAGCGTCAGAATTAGAACTCTTACAGTAAATTTGTGTGTACACCAACACACGCCTCCTCCATAGTTGGACTTGCTGAGTTATATACAATAACAAAGACCTACTGTATATACACATACATCATCATCCCCACTGTCTCATTCCTCCTCAGACCAGTGGGAGACTAGAGTGGCAACGTGCCGGTAGCCACGGTACATGGTCATGCTCTCTGGAAACATTTCCAGTAGGCTCCTTGGGTGTAACATATACTGTAGCATTTCATCTTCCCCAACGGCATTTTTGTCTTTCATTCTCAAAACAGCATTTAAAGAGCTTCTTAAGCCTGTTTGTCACAGTGTGATGTCAAGATGCGTCATCACTAAACTGACTCACCGACGCTTCATTTTAAATTAAAACTGCTAGATGATGCTATACCAGTTCTCTTATCTAAACCATTGCTTGGTCATTGATCATTTGCTTGTAGGAGTCTCTCCACTGATCCATTGTTACTTAGATCTGACTAGAGGCAAATAGCAAAGAAACCAGTAGTTAAGTGACATGTATTAGCTTTACTTCTTTGACACCTTAGTCTGCTGTTGATTGGATAAAGATATTATTAACCCTAATTTTTTTAAAATCTGACTTTTATTATAAGTTGGCACACCACTGAGAAGATTAGATACCATATGTATCATGCAAGTGATGATCTGGGAATGAAATTTAGTAATAAAGGGACAAATGTTTTAATGAAGCTGTAGGTATGTAAGATCCCAGGATGAGCTGGTTTTCACAGTGCAGCCAGTATTTTTTATTCCCTTTGGTTATTTTTAGTCTTTAAATTATCATCTATTCCATCTTGCCGAGGAAGAGAAGGATTGTACCCCAAAATATTATTGTAAGCTGTTAGAGTTTTGTATAAGTTTTTCTTATAAAAGAGTCTAACTCAAACCTACAGTAAAATGAAAACAGAAATGAAAACAGTCCATCTTTTAATTTTAAAAAAGCAAGAACTGAACCTGTAACATCTCAGAAAAAGTTATATCTCTTATTGTTTTAAGACATAAGCTTGAAACTCTCAGAAACCAGATGTGACATTTTTTACGCATTGTAGCTACACTGCTAAAGAGTGTTTTAAATTCTTTGGTGCTTTGTGATATTTCCTGAAAACAATATTAGGTGTTTCCCAAAACAGTTCACACAACATTTTCCAAGGAGTGTTGATCATTTAGTTATAGAATTTGAATTTGTTCCCTGACAACTTTCATAACTAATCTGTCTGCTGACTGAAGTTACACAAAGAGTTCAGCAGCATGTCGATGGGGAGTAAAATACGAGATTATGTTGTCATTTCCTGGGTCCTGCTTTCTAATTATACATCAGAATAGGAAGATGGAGAATTTCCTGTATGAGGCTTCAGGGATTAAACCCTGGATGCTGTAAGATTAATGGAAAATCAGGAGGATAAAGGATAGCAGGAGTAAGGCATTTACCAAAACCAAAATGGGAAAGAGAAAATAGAAAATTGGCAATAAGATTACTGTACTGTAAAAAAAAGGAGAAAAAAGGGTATGTAGCCCATTTTTCATAACCTCTTTTTAAAAAGAATGTAATAAAACCTGGCTGTTTTTTTCTGACTCATTTTTTTTTTACCATTGTTTCACCACTACAGTCACAAACTGAATCCCAAAATGTTCACAATCCATATATTGTTTTTCTTCCTGTAGCCCTTGTATGTTTTTAAAAACACTTTTCAACACAAGGCTTATGAAGTTGTGTATTTGCATTTATACAGCTTTTTTACATATATATAATTAGTTGAAGAACATATGTCAGCTGTTGTTCTCGTAGGCAACAAAATAGGCATTTGATGAAGTCGGAAGACTCATTGTGAAATTTATCAATTTAAACAAATAATTTATATAAACTGATAATAAAACGTACACTTTCTTTTATAATTTTCCACTTGTATGTCATTAGTTATTATGAACCATTGCTTAGTCGTTATTAATGTATCTTACATTATAAAGACATTCAATACAGGTTCTTTATGCAATATCTGACAGTACGCATGCTGGCATTTTTTTCAGGCTTTAACAGGAGGAGAGGACAGGTCAGGACAGGTTAGTGTTCCTGTTCAGGTCAGCATGATTACCTGAATCTGCAAGTTCTTTCTTTGACATTTTCCATAAGGGAGAAAGCGAGAGGGTGTATTTGCAGAGGTGCTCTTGTGACACAACCATTTCTAAATGCACAGATTAAAGAAAAGCACAGAAAAGAAAAACAAAACAGTTTTTTGCAATGAGTCACTAAAAGGTATCAAGATCCCAACCGCATATTGCTGCATGAATAACCCAGTAAATGAATTGATGTGAGAAAAGTGTCTTTTTTATACAGTGTGGGAGTTATATAAGCTTGACTCATACAGCTTAAGGCATCATATTTTAGCAAGAGAGGGTTTTTTTTGCAGCACAAATCACAGGTAGAAACCATTGACATGTTGAAAATGGTCAAGGAGAAAACAACAAAGCTTTTACATGGTTCCACCATCAACCAGAAACTCAGCCATGACCCTGCTCACAGGAAATTTGCATTCCTGAAAATGCAGCAAAACCTTGTGTACCTGCAATTTTTCAAGCAGCTACTTTTGTAAGTAGGGCACTGCGTATGAGACAGGAATAGGAGCAAAGGAAGTGAAAGCAGTGACAGAGTGGAAAAAAGCTCATTTGCCATCACTAAAGCCTTTACATGGCTTCTGTGGCCGTAACTGCCGATTCAAAGCCTGTTTTTCCAACATTGTCTGACCACCAACCAAATAAACCTTTTCAAGTTGTTTTTAAGGGCATTTTTTTCAAAACACAAGACAACCTCAGTGAAACAAGCGGAAACCATAATTGCAGCACTGTACTTTCCGAAGTCATCTGCAGTCTCAGCTTCAACATGTGTTTGCTTCCGGTTATGTCACCACAGTGACATCCTATAGGAATACACAAAGGGATTAGAAAGCACATCCCAAAATTAGAGTAATTTAGCGAGAAATTAGATAAAAACATTCATTGTTATATATAAAATAGCTTTTGTTCAGATTTAAACAATACAAATAAGATATTTCATGTTTTCCATCCATCTTCCATTTAGATTTGAATTATTTTCATAATTTCACACACAAACTTGAAATTTTGCTACAATAAATGTTACATTGTACATAAAGAACTCCCTCAGAGGCTTCAAGCCTTATTAACAGGGCTCTAATGTTGTAAAAAATTTCAGACAGAACAACTTTTACAACTATGTAATGTTGCAATGTTGACATTTAACATTATTCTGAGTTAACATAAAACTTTATTGTAGATGTTATGATCCAAACCTGATGGCACATACGACACATAACTAACAAGCTTTATTGATTATGATTTATTTTATAAAAGCAAGTGTAAGCAGAAATGCATCTTTAATTGATTGAAAAACTGTCTATGTGAAGAACTTGAGTTGTAATTTCATCTGGAGTATAACATGGCATCACACACCATCTTGTTGATCTCTAGTTCAGCAGTTTAGCAGCTGATCTGGTTGTGCATTCGAGCGCATGTTAAAGCTGGAATATGTCATTTTTTTCCAGAATCAGAGAAAGCTAGAATTTCCAACAACACAGCTAAGACACTTCTTCTTTTGCTCAGAGCTCCTTTCAATGCTAAACCGCTGAAATATGTGCACTGCCTCGATCAGCTGTGGGAATAATAAAATCTGTGAAGCTTGGGTTGTTCTAAATTAGGACAACACTAACTTGCCAACCAAAACCAACCAACATAGTTTTGGCCGCAGACTCAAAGTGTCACATAATGGGTGCAATCTTTCAAACAATCTTTGAAAAAAAAATAAATAAAAAACTTCTTTTTCTTGCCTCTCAGTATCATGCTATGCTTTAGATTTTCCTCTTTAGCAGTCATTTCTGTTTCCTCTCATGTCTTCTCGTTCTAGCATGCTGTAGTGGGATCATGCACTAGTAGTCCAAGGCCGAATGTGTGCTGCTGAATTTATAAACAGGAAGAGGCGGTACCCATTCAGCCAATCATAGCTGAGTTATTAAGCCCAATCCATTTGATCCAAATGATATGATTAGCTAACTTATTATGAGAAATCCATCAAACCTACAAGATGGATGTTTTTTTTTTCACTCTTTTTTAAATTCACCCAAGTTTTATAGCTGTTTGGATGAGAGGAGAAAGTTTGAAAAGAGTGTATTTATCACACATCCTGCCTTTAATCTTGGCCTCCTCATTTCTAGTTACAACGAGTTAAAGGGAGGATTTAGAATTAGCTCTTATTCTCCTGGACAGAGAAGTAACACCATAACCGTTACTTACTTGGACACATTCAGCATACAATATTTTCACGACTATAAGGTTCACTTAAAAGTCTTAAATGTTCTCCAAATTGTACAGTGCACTGTATGGTGCCGTACGCCAGACAGATTAATCATGAAGAATGACGAATCGGGAGATTGTATTAACATCTTGCTGTTAACTCTACTTCACAAAAGAAAGAACCCTGGGTTCATCCTAGTTTAAAAGCAGGAAAACATCCTGGTGAATAAATATCATCATTTGATGTCAGATCTCAAGGCTGATCCAGAAAATCCATGTTCTACTTGATCAGTCACTAAAACTCTTGATAATTGGTTATAGCGCAATGCGACAGCACAAAAGTTGAACATTTTTCAACATTTTTTTCTTTAATTTTTTAAAAATTCCTCGTAAACTTCTGTGTGCACATGTACGGGACTGAGGGTGAAATTTTAAATGTTGGTCACTTGGCTGGAGGAGAGGAGCAATTTTTACATTATCCTCCAAGTTATGTAGGAAATGAATGGAAAAGCCACGATTTATAATCCCCTGAATGTCGAGCCCATTAGATTTCTACTCATATAAATTCATTAAAATTCAGTGTCATATTCATCATTCCAGTTAACAAAAGAAAAAATACACACATTGGACACAAGGTAAAAAGATTGCTGGACATTCAGTTGTTTCACTGTAGTGTCACTAAAGCGGGTGAAACAACTCCGGCTTTTCTGAAAGACTGGTGACGTAATGGAACAAATGGAACAAATGGAACAAATGGGGGTTGTGACGTTAGAAATTAACGTGCTTGCGCCCTATAACCGCCTTATGTGTGTGTTAAATACAGAAAAAACTCCTGTAACTGAAACTGTGCCCTATAATCCAGTGAGCCATGGTTGTGAAAATACAGTACTAGCAATAATGTCTTACTCAGTTTGGATGCAATTTGCACCATCATTCGTAGACATCATGAATTAGGGTGGGGGGGAAGAGGTAGAGAGAGGTGTGGCTCATGACACACTTTGGTTTAGTTTACAGGTAGTGCACAAGGCAAAATTGTATTGAGAATTGAAAATTGTTCAACAAGCGATTGTAATGACCTTTAAAAAACCTCAGCTTCCTTCGCAACCTTCACCATATCTGTTGACTGTGGAACATTTAGTTTTTATGGTGTTTTTTTTTTTAAACCTAAGATAGAAAAATGAGTATCATTTACTCATTACTACAAGGATATTACTCACTCTACTGTTATGTGGATGGAAAAAATATTTCTCTCTCTCCCTCTCTCTGTCTCTTTGTTATTAATATCTCAACAGTGTGTGGAAACCATGAGCCTAAATATGTTCAAAAATGGCAAAATCCCAAGATCCAGATGTGGTTAATTATCTATTTTTGGCTTATACTTGCAAAGCTACTGGTTGAATCTGAGGATACTTTTAATCAGGTGGAAGTTAAAGAAAAAGAAAAACAAAGAAGGAAAGGAAAAAATACTAAAAAAAAAAAAAAAAACCTAAAAGAAATAAAATCCTGCCTAAGGGGGAAAGCATGAGCAGTTAATGATAGTTCACGTGGTATTTCCATCGACACTGATGCCCAAGGCTGTTGTTACATATTTCATTGGTCCAGCCACAATAGCCTCTTTACTCAGAGGTGCATATCCAGATTTAACACTCATTTAATGATCTAAAACAGATGCTTTACTCCTATTTGGCTCACCTAAAATAAATGTTGTGCTCCTTTTTTTCTGACTATAAGGAAAACATTGCTATTTTCCCCTTAGATGTTCAAGTGTCTTGTTCCACTGAGTATGGATTGCAGTATGCATTGGTTCTGCTTCATTTACCTTCTTAGGTAGAAACTTAGGGAAAGTTGTTACAAATATGTTTAAAAAAAACAAACAGAAATTCTGTGTGCAGAATTTTAGGTATATAATTGATTAATAGATAGGTGAATTTAAAACATTAAATCAGACTAATACTTTCTCAAAGATTTAAAACAGATTGTATTATCACTGTTGAAAGTTCCACCTTATTGCAAATCATGAAGAATTTTCTGTTTCAGGTTTACAGTCTTGCGACTGTCCTACCATGACCCTGTCACTTTGAACCCTCCAGTTGCTGTTTCATAATCCATCCTCACTTCTATTTTTATATCAGTTTCACCATCCATTTCTATCTGGCAGCCTATAATTGTACTATTAAAGAATCAGTGGCTTTAGGGCACATCCTGTGATTGCAGAGTAACAGAGAGCTTCTGTTGACGCATCAGTCGCTGATCCTCTATGACAGCACCACTACACAAAGCCCCTAACCCCACCAGCACGCTACACACATATGCATTCACAGTGATGACAGTGAAAAGAAGCGGAAGCAACTCATTCATGTGTCAGACAATGGCAGACAGTAACCTGCCTCAACAACTCAGAATTCAGACCTCTCCCTTTCTTATGGAGTTAGAGTCATGCTTAGATAGCTATCTGTTTAATTACGGTTTGTCAGGTGGTTTTTAGTTTGTTAAGTATAAAGGGGTAATTATTTCTTTAAAGTATTTCCGTGAGGTTTGTTTTGGAGCCCATACTTCAACCTTTAAAAATGATTTAATGCTACTGCGGGCACTGGCCAAGCTTTCAGTGTATGTTTTTCCATTCTGCAGCCTTCTGATACACACACACACACACACACACAAACACACACACACACAGATACACTCACAAAGTCAAAGTAATGTCTTGTCAGTACATTCTAAAATCCACAGGAAAAGTAAAGATGTATCACACTGTGGTATGAAGTAGATCCAAACGGTTAGGATCAGTTGTCTACACTGCATGTAACCTAAAGTAATGTTTTATAACTAGCATTACTGAAGTTTCTGTTATTGTGGTTTGAAATAAGTAACCTTCCTGCTTATAAGTATTTTTTATATCGATGCCATGTTGCAAAAGAGCATGAAAAGAAGCAGCTAACAGCTTGTGTGATTATCAGCTTTAGATGCTACGGACACTTGGCTTTATGCAGCTCCATCCAGGACTTTATCACTCCACCACACCCCCTGATAGTGGTGGTCGGGAGTTTGAATGTTGTAAGAAACATGCAAGGCTGCACAAGAATGGAAAGACAGAAACGGTCCAAATTAATGCTACAGAAAGTAAAAATCAGTCACTTCGTAGTAGTCACTTTATAAGAACTTCAGTTGTTTTTCTTTATGTATAATCTGTGGACTACTGAAGACAGGAATCATAGGCATTTTAAAAATACAATATGATCTTTGGGAAACATTTTCCTTTCTTCCTCTCATGTTGGACAAAGATAAGAGCTCATATAACCACATGCTGTCGAACGAGGTTATAAGACTGCTGTTAAGTTCATGTAAGTAGATATGCAGCAAAATGCTCAGATGTTTTATCATTTTCTAGTGTTTAACTTTGCAAAACTTGTTAATAATGTTAATGTTTATAATTTTATTGATTTTTTCAGCTCAATCTCACTTCATGCATTCTTCTCATCAGCATGTCACAACCAGAAATCATGCCGTTGGAGCAGAAAGCTAGTATATATCCCAGAACACCCCCAATCTTCAATTTCCCCAATCCTCGAATACATATACAAAAATAGAAACATTGAGGTATAACGTTATGATGTAACATCTTCAGATCATGACTTTTTATTTGCACTTGGTTTGAGGTCAATCAGATAGATTCAGATTTCAGCAAGATAGCCAAAACAGTTTGTCAGGTGCGAGCGCCCCTATTGGCCAAACTGAAAATGACAAATCGCTGAAAATCAAATCAATTCATCCTCTCTATTATATTTATGAATATGCAAGACACGAAAAGTCTAAATTGAATATTGTTCAAGTTATCGTGTTAAAATGAAATAAGTAAGTCTATACTAGTCCACAACTTTCCCTCAATCATTCGTCCACTCCCACCACACCTACACTGGCTCATTATGAAACCAAACTCTTATTTAGAAGAACCAGACAGTGAAATGGGTGAGACTTCCAGGCTACTTTCATTCATATGTGGTCTTATATTGGATACTATGGTGTGTTGCTAAGTTATCTGAGTCTGAACGGTGAAGTTGCATTCTTCCAATTTTATTTCAATGATGTGATACAGGCGTCACAATTTTAAGATGTAAGAGGCAGAAAGCTTAAAAACACAGGTCACTTGAGGGAATGCAGACTGTTTACACTAAAGTCTGATGATTTATAGTCAATTATATTATGAACAAACAATTGTATGTAAAAAAAAAATAAGACTTGAACATGAAGATCTACATCCTGACTTAACATTATGCACTTATGTGTAGTCAGTTGTTCCAAATTAATGATTTAAGTCTTGGAGTTCCCCTGATGTTTGATTTTGGTTTCATGTTTCCTGATGGATCCTGTGAATTTGCTTAATTAATTTAATTAATATATAAGTGGTGGGAGAAGCAGCAGTGCACTCAGCCCTGGTTTCCAAGTCTGCTTTCTGCATAACTTGCACTGACTTGGCTGACATATTTCGTCAGAGAGATTTAGTTTGCAGCTGTATGACTCACAGCCAAGATGGAAACTGTTGCAAACCTCTTTAGCTCATCATTCCTGGTGGTGGAAGACAAACTTCAAATAACTAAGCTCAGATTAATGCTTGCAGCCAAAATATTTCTCTCCCTCCTGATGAGGTTTTTCTATGACAGGGTGCCATCTTTTCCCAACTGTAGCTCAAATGGATCTTATGCAACAGTCAATTGTATTTCTAGACCCATGCATAATATGCAGTTTTCAGAAAAAATATTCTTTGTTATTCTCTTCAAAACACTGTCTCTGAAAGCTTCCTTATTTTCTTTATAAGGAGGAACAAAAGTACTGCATAGGTTGCAGCTATGAGAGGGATTTAAGAATTTTAAAATTAAACACATGAATACATTTGTTATATAAAAAAGAAAACCCGAAGCTATGCAGATTCTGTATGTAGAACACACATAGGATACTCAAAATAGCAAATGGAAAACATGAAAAGCTGAAAGATGGTCTAATCGTTGCATAACCAAATGATTTCACCAGAGCAACGGAAAATGGATAAATCACTCGACCTTGGAGCACACCTGCAGATGCAGCTCACCTAATCCGTGTCTATTGATTAGTCCATGTGGGTTATATTTGTATGTGTGTCAAAGGTTATGTCAGAGTAGGAGTTTACACTCATATGAATAGCTCAGGAAATGCCAGGGATTACGTTTGTGGCATAATAATAACACTATAATCTTTCATCAATCAACAGTTAATAAATTGAGGATGCATAAAGAATAAGCTGAATGAATTGTGCAGTGTCAACATGTCAGTAATGACAAAGATCTGAAATTGGTTAAAACAAAATGTGGTTATTTTTCTCATTTTTGTGTTATTTTAGTACATTGTCATCCATGTGGGCACTTTGTCCGTTCATTTAAAATAATAAAGTCTCTTTATTTATCTTTTTATTTTCTCTGTTCTTGAGTTTTATGTTTTTGGCTTAAATAGTGACACCGTGTATTTGAAACCAAATTGTACAGTATACACACTACCAGGCAAACATTTGGACACACTTTCTCATTAAATTAATGTGAAAATGTGTCCAAACCTTTGAGTGGTAGTGTACATGCACTAACCTGTCACATTATTAGGCACGCCTTGCTCATACAGGGTTGGACCTCCTTTTGCCTGACTTCATGGTGGCAGAGATTCAACAAGGCATTGGAGGTATTCCTCACAGAGACATTATGGCATCAGTCAGTTCCTGTAGACTTAAATATATTTTTTAGATGATGAGCTTTGTGACACTGCTTGAACTATAGCGGATCAGGAGATGGATACATTGTAAAGAGACGAGCGTAATGATGGTCTGTGTCATGTTGAAGTTGAAACTAGTGGTTATTAGAGACGCTATTGCCTTTTTATCGCCTATCATCCATTCTTCTCGGATGTCTGACATCTGCCCTTTTACCCAGACAGATATTTTCTCTTATTTGGACCATTCTTTGTAAACTCTAGAGATGGTGGATTGTAAACATCCCAGGAGATCAGCAGTTTCTGAAATACCCAGACCAGCCCATCTGGCACCAACATGTCATATTATTCTTTTAATCTATTTCATTTTCAAAATTCTCCACTATCTATACGAGACAGCTCAGGATTTCACAAAGGTCAGTGCAGTTCTCATGTACTTTTCTTCCTCTGTCTTGTCCTGGTGATGAGTGGCATTATGAAAACATGGGCATTCCCGGAAGAGATGCTGTGTGTTGCTCTAAAAGCCTGGTATTAATCTAATTATTAATGCTTTCATGACAGAAGTTCAAATGACATTTAGTGTAACTTTATATCATTTGAGATGTTGCTCTTAGTAGTCTGGATGGTTCTTTTCCTGCTAGTTTGAATCAAGTTCTTTATAAAAGAACAGGAATGCTGACTGGTCTGACCACAACACACATTTCCACCCTATGGTCCAGATGTTTCTGAAGTTGATGCCTCCTCTGGGCATCAATCTAACGCTTATTTTACAAAGGAAAATTTTAATTGGACTTGTGAACTCATCAATCTAATTTATTTTTGTGCTAAAAATGGGTATGAATAATAGATATTTGCTACTGTGTCTTTCCCAGTGATTAGTGTTGTTTTATGTGTACTGCAGTTGAAAATGATCTATCGTTTCTCTTCACTCTGCACCTCAGACCTCCAAAACAACCCTGAGTCGTGTCTTCTGCAAAAAGACTAATGATGGTAATTGGGGGGTGTATCTGTGATGATCACAAAGCTGAGTACACGGAACTGCTCAATTAATTTGCAAGATGGCACTAAAACAATCATCTCATGTTGCAGACAAACATAGCAAGAGATGAGTCGGTATTTTAGGAGGAACAGAGATAAACAAAGCAGCGTTTATATCCTGAGGGAAGAAATGAAGGTGGTGGAGGAATAATGATGAGGCAAAAAATGAGACATAGAAGGAATCAATTTTATCTAATTTATTTAATAATTAGTTTTTTTTAAATACAAGAACATTGTTATTTCTCTTTAGGATAACATTTATATGAATATTAATTTTATTAATAAAAAAATAATTATTTTAATTATTTCTGTGTCTGTTCTATTTTTCATAAAATGTCAAATGTTTCACTTTCTAATTTTATTTTTTTGTCTGAATTCATAAGATGTCCAAATTTATTGTATTTTTCATGAAATTTTATAGGTGTCAATCACATCTGGAATGGTCTAAAGTATACTTACTGAACCTGTTACATACTGTATTTATCCCTTTATGTATTCATTTAATTTGCTGCAAGTTGCTATGTCAATAAAATTATTCTTCAATGAAATAACCAAAGTTGGAGGAATTGCTGAAAACATTATACCAAAGTAGCCTGTGTAATTGACTGGATGGCCTAAATCTTTCTGCCCGTTGATTCTTCCTCAGTTCCTCCATATGATCCAAGCAGTGCTCTCAAGATAATCCAAAGCCACATGGCAGCAGAGGATCGCTGAGTAGTCTGGATTTATCAGACAAGGTTAAGAGGTGTCAAGGAGCAGTCTGCTTTTCCCAGGGAACAATCAGGAGGTGCAGTAGTAATCTGATTCATCAAATGCTCCTTCCCTTTACAGCTGAATGGAAACTACTCAACTCACTATGTGCATTTTGGGATGTGTGAGCATTAGCCAAATTTTCCTTCATCAGTCCCCCAGCTTTGCTGTGTGTCTGGGAACTAGAGCAAAAAGAAATAGAGAAAAGGGGGATTTTTTTTAACGCAAAAAACACAAACAGATACCTTTTCTTCACTTTTGCACAAACAGTAGAATATATTCAGGGAAATAAGGGCTTTGTCATTATTGAGGATGCATAATAAGGTGTTTTAATATGTGTTTATGGTCATTGCAACACGCTGAGAGCTGATGAGGCGTTGGATATGCTTCTGTGATTCATAAAATGAACTAACCGAAGAGTAAATGACAGTTTTTCACATGCTGTGGATCTATGAGAGAAAATAGCAGTCAACTCCACCCAAGTTTGTGGTCACATGAAATAATTTGTGAGTGTGGGGGTCAAATTTTTAAAGTCATGGATTACCATTCCTCTGATAATGCCTATCACTTCTTCCAGTTTTTTTCTGTACCACACACTTGGGCTCCAATGGAACATTTTTCTGTAGAAAATGTGCTTTTAATTATGTTTCTCTCTTGTTTATTTTTACTGAAATGTATTCACAAGAATAATAGATGCTTTGATAGATAAGTAAGGCACCAAAGCTTCACTATATGGGCAACTTTGTTTTATAACATAAAATGTACAATAATAATAACAATCATTTTATCAGTATTACTTATGAATGTGTGTTTTTTATTGATGGTTTCTTTAAAAATTTGTATCTTTCTGGATTTAACTCATTTTTCCTCATGTCTTCAACTAAAAAAATAGATAAATGTGATGAAACACAATAAACCAGGCCATGAGTCAAACAAGCTTAAACGGCAAGGAATTAGACAGAATGAGCTTTGGTGACATCATGCGTTTTATTATTTCCGGTGTTTCATTTCCCCAGCCTGAATGACACACACACACACTCACACACATCGTTAGTGCCAGTTCACCACAGAGTCAGGAGGTTCATTAATGTGAACGAAGGAACACTGTAAAGTCAAGGAGGAGGAAACGAGTGTAATAAGTGGAGAGTGTGCAATTGTTACCACCTGACTGGAAACTACGCAAAGAAGTCAGGACCTCCAGCACGAAGCAGTTATGTCACTTAATCTAAATCATGACCCAGAATATTATAGATAGAGAATATTTTCTTCTTTTCTTCGTGGCTTTGGTACGTTTGATTCTGGCTTTTGGTTATTCACCACTTGATCTTAATTAAAGACAGGAAAGGCAACCAGTGTAGTGAAAGCATAACAGTCAAGCAAGTGAGCATAAATGTGACTTATGTCCAAAGATCATCTGAATAAAATTAAGTTGAAGCTTTGCTTTGCTTACTAAACTTACTGCTCTCCATTAAATTTGTTAAATCCTAATGGCCAGACCCCAACCATCATGAAAACTCTTCTCAGTACAAAACATGTAAAAACAAAAAAAAAAGGCTGCACCATTAGCACTGCACACTATAAAAGATTTTCCAGCAGAAACCAAACTATCAACTTATTAATTACAGTAAAGCAACTGCTGTGTTAACAGCTAAGAACAGTATAGTAAACCAGACACATGTTCTTCTCCATTAAACCAGCATGTTTCAGTAGCAAGCCTGTGGGAATGCATTGGCCAGTAATCCGATAAAGTCTGTGGGCTTTTGCTTGATAACAATCCTATTAGTGAAGTGCATTGTTTTAGTCTAAAGTTGCTTTACTTGCAGCATTCATCATTTTAAGTGTTTTGTGTGGGACAACTTGGACCCTCCTTCTCCTTTTTTCCTCAATGACTTCACTTAAAATCTGTATTCATGATAATTTCTCTCACAAGCACAAGCTAAGTGATCAATTAAATAATAAATAAATTTCTGAAGTGATAACTGTAGTAGAAAAAGTAAGTTTTTTTAACTGAAGGTGTTAATTTGGTTACTTTCATTATATATATATATA
>JBAMHX010000021.1:10996583-11017785 GCA_037177515.1 Pseudomugil tenellus
ATATAACCTGCTCTGATTAGACCTCTGGGATACGACAGACTGTCAGATTCAACTTCCTTCCTCCGTTGCTGTTTTTAAAATCCCTACCAGCAGTCAGGTCTGCATCCGCTTAAATTACTATGCCAAATATTTTAAGGTACGTATGAGGACGGTTGCATGCCACCTGAATCCCTTTCATTTCCTTCATATTTTCCCAACAGTTCCTTTGGGGAAATAACATGTAAATCTTGTGCGGATAAGAGTAATGATGAATACTCATTACAGATAATGGATCAAAACAAAACAGATGTGAAGGATGGTCCACTAAACAGAATTATTTTAGTTTTCATCACATATTGTTTGAGAGTTTTGAGACCAGAGACACACTGAAAAAGTCCATGCAGGTGAGGACACAACAAATAAACAGATATAAGTCCTTCCATAGCAGCTAGGATTGTAAGATCCGCTGAGTCAGCAAGAGCCACTGGAGAGACATGATGTTTCTTTTGTAAAATGCCAGGAGTTGAAAGGATAGGCTGATATGAGCCTTTTGGATTAATGAAAGCTTAAGCCCCTTGACTGCTGTACCAGTAGATGGGAGATGAGTGGAAAAAAAAGCCTGATAATTCCACCATGACAGGATGGTGTAGGTTTCTGACCGCATGAGCGACTATTCTTCTGCTGTAAAAATGAAAACAATGAACACAAAATAAGCGGGAAAAAAATCTATTTTAAATATACTATACAATAATTATTCTATCCAATTATTTTATGCTATGTATCAAAATTAAACAGAGTATATTTATATCTCATCTCCCAGATTAACAGTCGTTACTGTATAACATGAATCACCCTACCTTCATGTGATTACGTGAAATTTAACTGTGTGAAAATAATCATCGCTTTGAATGTTGCGAGGAGTTGTGGGATGGTCTTATCTCCTGTTATTTCCTGAAGGGTGGTTCAGGAAGATAATGAGGCATGAACACGCCTTTCCACTACTTTTGACCAATTCAAACGACAGTTACTGTAAGTGTTAACATCCAGTTTAGGTTACTGGGGTGCTTTTTGAGAAAATGAAAAAGTAAAATATGAGAACAGTTTAGGAAAAGATCCTGTTTCTTCTCACACCTTTTTCTTAGATTTTTGTCATCTAGTTCACCTGTTTTTGTGTGTGTTTTTTTTTTGTGTGTTCATATTTGTGTAGTTATAGTGTGTTGGTTTATTTGACTCACATTGTCTTTTCACTTCTGAGGGCCACTGAGGGCAGTAATATTGTGAAAAGCAGTAAAATAACAGTGATAGTACTTAATCTACCAAAAAAAAGAGCATTTGATCTTGCTGTTATACAACATGCCGACTCTAAAATTGGATGAAAGCCTGTCAGGCACATCTAAAACAGCAGGATATGGGAGATCTGGAAAGGAAACGGGCCATGTGATCACTGAATTTGAAAACAATAGCAGATGTGATATTGTTTTCACAAATGTCAGAAAGGAAGGAAACTTGAACAAAAGAATTTGGCAAAGTGACTTGGCTCCAAAGTGAGGCTATTGTAAAGCAAAAAAGAAGAAAAAAAAAATCAGAATAAGCATGAGCATTCCCAACAAAGAAGTGATCAAGTGTGGAGCTAAACTGAGAGGAAACACTTGTGGAAAAAGAAACTGTGTCTATCAAAACAGATGGCAGCTGGTTAAGAAGATTAGTTACTACTAGTGTCCAGCAGCACTTCAGACTGCCTCCCCCCAAAACACAGAGATGCACAAACACAAAACCCTCACACATCTCTGACTGTTTCCTCTCATCTTCCTCAAACAACCACGGTAACACAACCTCGTTTAACATTCGCTGGTTCTTTGACAACAGGACAGCTGGGATCAAACCAAGAAGCATGTTCTTGTGAGAGCATCTCCTCCATCCCCACTGCTGACAGAGTGTGAAATTAAACCTGTCATTCTGTTTGTGTGGAAGCTCTAAGAAGCTTTATAGAACAACCAGCTTTTTGTGGTTCTGGGCGTCCTTTCCAATTTTGTTGGATAAGAGCTCAGAGCGACATGGTATGATTAGAGATACAAGCACTCAGATTATTATATAAGTTATAAACAAGGCAAAGTATTACCTCAATGAACTGATTTCAAGTTGCTGTTTATTTTCATTAGTACACAGCAGGCAGGCTGTAATCTGTAAGGTTAGATTAAGGGTTAAAACGAGGGATGCAAAGTTACAATTTTTCTTCTTTTCTTTCTTTTTTCTCCTTTTAGAGTTCATTGGTAAGTAGTATGGACCAGAATGTCAGATGCACGACTGAGTGTTAAATTGTTTGAAATGTCAAATTGGGGGGGTGGGCAGGTAATAAATGTAAGGTTATAAAACTATCAAATACCTCATAGACTGGGAGGATAAGAATATTTTTTCAGACTCGGTTTACTGGGCACCTACATGTTCAAAATCAGATTGTATTTTTACTAAAGTGTAAGTAATAACAATTTAATTATATATTAATGCAATAAAAAAAGGTAAAAAATCAATTCCATAGTTTGATTTATTTATCTTAACTTGTTTGTTTTGATAGTCCTAGTATTCCTTCACATTGCTTTTGGGTTCTGTAGTACCAGAACACCAAGTACGAGTACACACATAGTAGGGATGCTCCGATATTCGATACTTCAGTGTCAGGTATCAAGGCATTTCTTTTTAGAACCATAAGAAACTAGATGTCAGCATTAAAGCTCAGTGGAAAACACTAAAAGTAAGATTTAAAAGTTACAAGGTATAGTTATAAAGAAAATTCAGGCTCAATATTAACAGTTTTTATGTTACGCAAGCTAACAGCTTATAGCCTTGGGCAGACTAACTTTGTATTTCAGACAAGGACTTAAATATGATAATAATCTCACCTTTTTCAAAGGTTTGTTACTACCTCACCAGGGCATAGGTTATGGATTTGGTGGAGTTGGTCTGTCTGTCTGTTAGCAACATCGCTCAAAACGTTTGGGGTAGATTTTGACTAACATTCAGGAAATCCTTGAAATAAGTAAGTATGTAACAAGTGATTTGGATCTCCGACTGGATCTGGGTATTTTTTTAGTGATCCTTTTCGATGGGGATATAGGGATCAATATAGCATCTAATGCTAAAATAATGCCCATAATCACTGAAAAAAATGCTAATGGCTTAATGGAGATGTGTGCTTTCCAAGTGCTTCTAATTATCACTTAATGGTTGAACTATTTATTTACCAACTCTTAGTTAACCTCAGTTGTTTTGTTCACATTTTATTTTTATTTTCTTTGTATTATCACTCTATTTATTAATTAGTATAATCTTTAATGTCATCCACACCAATTGTTTATTGTTTCTCTACCATGTAATAATGGGAATGCTACAAGACAATCACTTCACTCAGATGTGTGGGCTCCACTTTTTTTACATTGACAACAAAGAATCTTAACTTTCTTCATGGAAGTACATATTTGGCAGTAATACATGTATAATTTCTGTGATGGAGCCTACAGAGGATGCAAATTAGTGATGGACCAGTTCATTTCTTGACAGTTGCATTGGGGCAAATTATTTTATCATTAACATGTTTACTTTCTATTAACCTTTTCAAATCTGAGGTCCTCCAATTAGAATTTGAGAACAGATGGTGTCCAACTGTGCCGAAATGGCCATCTGGAAACCTGATCTGAACTGTCTACTAAAGCCTTTCTAAACCTTTTCTGTTCTACTTCACTTTATCAAGGTTGACTTTTGTAGAGAATGCACACATGTATATTAATCCTGGAGTATTTTCTTTTTTTTCTTTTGTTTTTAGGCAAGCCTGATTTTTTTAATTTGTGCTATGTGCCATTTTTATTTAGTCTTCACCAGTTACAGATATTCTGATATTTACACTTTTTTAAAAAAAATATATCTTGCATTTGTGGATATTATTATTTCATTATGACAGAGAAGTTTAAAGAATAGGCACAGGGATTCAAAGGTTGAATCTTAAAGTGATTCATCATCAGGTACATTTTTATCCACATCACAGTCCTGCAAGGGAATTCTGGGAGTAAAAACAGCTGGTGATGGCAGCCAAATGACTTGAAAATAAAAGAATAACTATCAACAAATTGAGAAAAAAATCAAAACACACCACACATTACTTTTCATCAGTTGGTTGGTTTATTTATCATTAGCAATGACACCAAATGTTTTCTACTGTTTTCACTTGCTATCATAGGAGATGCATTTTGAATTGTAAACAGTGAAAATGATAAAATGCATTTCAGAAAACTCCTTACAAGCAGTGTATGACCAGGGAAGAGAGCAGGTTGTAGCTGCTCTTGCTCACCTTTTTTTATTTTTATTTTTTCATTTTTTAAACAATACATGTTATCTTATAGCTTTGAGACTCTCATATGTACATAGATACAACTGGGTCCCACATTCATCACCAGCAGAGACCTCTTGGCTTCTCGATTTTTGTTTGTTTTTAATGTGTTATCACATACTTTTCTTAAAGAATTATATTTACAACCATACTGCATCCCCACCCTCCCTTCCCCAGCTGCCTGCTGCCAGGGGTTAACACACAGTTAGAATCACTTGCTTAAAATTCCTTAAACTATTTATGCTTCTTGAAAGTTTAAGTTGTAAGTCAACCTTATAGCTTTAAGTAAATTTCTCTTAACAAATAAAGGTTATAACAGCTTGAAGCTCTTAAGCTGTCCTGTCTTCCACATTAAAAATTCAAAGTTACCCAAATAAATGAACAAACCAAACATGATATTAAAATAAAAATAAGAAATTAAAAAAATATTGCACTTAAAAGTTCAGGACAGCACTGGACCTGTTTGGTGGTTTAAGAGTGAAGTGAGATCGTTTTAGCTGAGTGCTCTGATGAATGTACAGGTGTCTGTAGAAGCATCCAGCAAATTCATCTAAATAAATATGCAAAACTTTGTACACAAGAAGCTTTTTTTTTCGTTCTCTAACTATGAAATGAGCAACCTCTCATGTGTTGCCCTGCAGAACATTGGAGTGGAAGCTGAAACCCTAAAGCAATAAAAAAAGAGAGATAAACTGAATGTGTAAAAAAACCATAAACAGAGAAGATAAACCAAGCTGCAACCTGTTATAGCAATGTCCTGAGAATGCTTCCTGATTAATCCAGAATGAGCTACAATGTTAAAGGAGATGTTTGCTTCTTCATCTTCCCATTCCTTGTTGTAAACAGTCTTTGGAGGCAGGAAGCAAGTCGTCTTCCCCCCCCCCCCCCCCCATCTCTGGCTTTGAACATGACTATTCAATATCTCAATGTGTGAGTGACACAAATCTGTGTTTGATCACAGCTCCAATCCCTCTGCAAGTCATAGGTTTCTGTTCTTTGCTCATCTCTGTCTCTGTCGTCATCCCTGCTGAAGCTATCCAGTCTTGAATGAGGCGAAAGTATCGAAGCTTTGAGTGGGATGCAGGGTTTCACAGATGCATGAGGAAATACAGCCACAATGGGGTTTTTTTTATAATTCAAACACTCCTCCATCTTCAAAGCTCTAAGTCTGATGAAAAGACGTGAAGTGAAAGGACTTTTGTGTCGTACCAAAAGCATTGAAGTTGCTTCACAGAGGAGAACATGGTGGAGCAAAAGGAAGGGGGATTAAAAGTAGGAGTCTCAAAAGTAAGAACGGAAAAAAGTGACAAAACAGTACCGGACTGTCTTCATGTCTGCAGGGTTTTTGGTGCAAACCCCTTCTTTTTCTCCAGTACAACTGGAAAACATAAAAACTAATGCATCTTTAATGACTTACATGTAAAAAAGAAAGAAAAAAAAACAGTGGCAAGCGTCCAGCTCCTGCTGCGGCCCTCTCTCTGGGCGTCTGTAGTTTTAGTAACATCCATCCATTCATGCACCCATCCAGCTTGTAACTGTATGAACTACATTCCTATGCAGCGCCAGAGCTTTTCTGAGTCCTCTCACAGCAAATAAACTAAACAAAAAAAAATGACAAAATATGGTGAGTAGGATGACACACACATACACTCTAATACACACACGCTCAAAAATGAAAAAGGCAAACAATGAAGCTTACATCCCACACCCACTCTGTTTTTGTTTCAAGTCTGCCCCTTGTTTCTTTCAACATCTCTCTCCTATGTTCTTCCTCAACTCTTATGATGAAGACGAAGTGGAAGTGGTGCTAGCCTTTTTTTGGTTGATTAAGTCCAAGTAGAGTTCCGAGCGCAGGAATCGGGGGTATGAGTCTTTCTCCATCAGCCCATATATCCGCCTCTGTGCTAAGTCAAAGCAGGAGCGTGTGACATTCTGCAGGTTGTCCTTAGTGTGATCTCTTGTGTATGAATCCAGATTCACCTGCAGGGAGGGGGGGAAGAAATAAGTGTTGGGGAAAAGAATGCAAAATGCATGTTTTTCTTTCCATGTACACGGCTGTATTTTCTATTAAACTCGCTCTCACCTCTTTACAAGACTGGATTGCAATGTATTCTGCAAAGATCTTCTTGGCTTTTGAGGTCATCTTGGACTGTGACTTGATTTTTTTGTATTCCTCACATGCTAACCAGAATTCCAGATTCTCCTCGCTGAACTCCGTGCGCAGAAAAGCTCTGAAGGCTGCCAGACCATCTGAGAGAAAGCAGAGTGGAGGAGAAGAATAAACAAAGAGCAGAGTTGACTGAAGAGCCATGGCAACCTCACAGTAAGCCCTCCTTGGAGTTTCAGTGCCTAAAATAGCTCTCTGACTGCTTTTTGAGTCATGTGGTTGCAATAAAGTGAGGCACAAAAAGGAGAAAAAACCTCAACACTCTTGGCACTTGCACAGTATAAAGTCCAATGTATCCTCTAAAGTGACATCACCTCGCTGACTCTGTCATTTCTAAATATTCACCATAACAGATGCACTGAGTGAACAAAGACATGGCAGTTCTTGTTCAAAGGGAAATCAGACTAACTTTAGCAGTCCAGTTTCAGCTCAGCTAATGATTTGAGGATGAGGGCATCCAGGAGAAAGAATAGCAGGAAGCCGTGTCCACCCACGACTCATATCTGCACCTTTCCGTTCCCATGAATCACCCACACTGATAAGTTGAGCCAGTGCAGGCCGTCATCTCTTACCTCATTCTGGTGAGCAGAAATGAGGTAAGAGATGGACGAGAGGAAATTAGATGAGGAAGAATGAAGAGGCCAACGAAGATGAATGTGAAACAGATGTGCTGGCTACGTATCAATGTTCTGCTCTGGAGAAGAACTGGGAGCAAACTTGAGTTGTTGGATACAAAAATAGCAACAGTTTAGTTTCACCTGGCCCTGTAAATCATGGACTTCGTCCGTTAGGATTAGCAAAACGTTCTGCAATCTGCCAATTCACATAAGCAGTGTGTGTGTGTGTCTGTGTGTGTAATACACATATTCGTACATACATACTTTCTGTGCTCACTACCTTCTCCAAGCTACCTAAGCATGCTTGTCCACCTGGCTCTTGTGCATGCAAAGCACATAGAGGAGGGGGGAAAGGGCAAGTACAGAAACATGAATTAAAAAGAAACTTACATTTGTGCGTCAGCAGCTTGTCAAGTGAGTCTCCCCATTTCAGCGCTTCCTCTGGGGTGGGCCTGCAGATAAAAGCAGAGCGATTCTTTAACAAGCCCATTTCAGTCAAGTTTCTCATTGTGTGACCCATCCGCAGGATTTAATCTATGCTGGGGAGATGAGAGGAGATGCAGACGATGCTTCTCTGCTGCTTCTCTCCAAGCTACTCTGACACATTCAGTTCTGCCTTATGAATAGTTGGAAACACTGGGAGCCATGAGTCAGACTGCTCCACTGTGGTGGGGGTTGGCTTTTATATTCCCACTCAATGCGAACTGAAAGGCGGGAGGAGGAGGAGCTTCAACCAGCCAATCAGGATGTGTTGTTGAGTGTTGGAGCCCTCCTAGTTCTAATGCTGCTGTCTGCCCCCTGCTGCCTCTAACTCTTGTAAAGAATGCCTCTTTACAGTACACCTTATTAGAATCAACATCTTAAGCCCCATCTGTGCAATTTAGCTTGTGAATGCGGGAGAAATTGTGTTGTTGTTGTGTTATTTTGAAAAATCTTCTGTAATTTTTGAACCAACATTGCACTGGAATAGGAAACTTTAAAACATTTAACAATTTTTCTCATTCTTTGTAACAACATCAACACACATTTTGGTGTCACGGAAGCTCTTTGTGAGCCATAATGTGTAAGAAAATAACTACATATAGGAGATTATCTCTCCAAAGAGATCACCTTTACGAGCAAATAACACTACTGTCACAACTTGCTGGGATTTGTATTCAATATATTTCTTACTTTTCAAAAGTAACAATGGCTTTTTCTCAATATGTCAGCAATTTTCTGCATCCCATAAATGTTCTGTTCACACATTCTCACATTAGTTTTATGAATGCCACATTACAAGCACACTCCCATCTCTCACACTACCCACATGTCTGTCTGTGCTTCAATACAGGGTCATCACCAGTTGTGGTGAGATCCACAAAACAGTCTCACACTCAACGCCCACATGCACATGCTGTCAGGAAGTGGCCACTTACTTGACTGACTTCATAGATTTGTCTAACTTGCTGGCTGGGTTGCTTCCTGGGGACTCATTCCTCCTCCGCAGGAAAGCCAGACGATTCTTCATGTCTTTGGCCCTGAGTGGAGGTAAAGAAGAAAAGGAAGATGGGGGAGAATGTGAG
Organism: Pseudomugil tenellus; assembly: GCA_037177515.1. NCBI lineage: Eukaryota > Metazoa > Chordata > Actinopteri > Atheriniformes > Pseudomugilidae > Pseudomugil > Pseudomugil tenellus. The sequence goes on from JBAMHX010000021.1 coordinate 11,005,290, forward strand.
AAGGAGATGTGAATAGAGGAGGGTGGGGTGAGGTGGGGTAAGGTAAGACAAGGGTGGATGAGGATGAAAGAGTGCAGAAAGAAATAAAACAGAAAGAGACACAGAAAGAGTCAATTCTCCAAGCCCAGAGTCCACAAGTGATGCATTCCCAGGCGTGGAATCACAAATTACACTTTTCAATGCTGTAAATCCATAAAGTCAAACCAGTAGATGCCAGAAAAGAGAAATGTAAATGTGTGTACATTCTAGTCTTCGACCGGTTACGTTGATGGAGCTGAAATTTCCAAAAGTTGAATCTTCTTTTCCTCGCTTCCAGTAAGCGCCTCTCTTGTCAATCTAATATCTGGCATAAGAAGTGTCCCCGTCAGGTTCCTCGGCAGGGACTACGCGAGTGTGGCAAAGAAGGAGGAGAGAGAATGAGTCCTCACTCTTCTGTTTCATCACGCCATTCAGCATGTGCCTGCAGGGCTTGCTGACAGGGAACTGACCCAGGGCAGAGGCAATAGGGCACAGTGACATTCCCAGTCCTCTGTGGCTTTCCTTCCAAAATCAGCACCCAAAATCTTCCTGACCACCCATCTCATCTACCTCACCTTTCCCCCTAGCAGTTCATGCACAGAGACATCCTGCTGCAAATGCGTCACATTGAACCTCGCATAAGGTGATACACTAGCCCAAGGTACCCTTGGGGTCCAGCAGGATTCTGCGCATTCCCATAATCCCATGGTATGCGTCCTGGCTTTTCCCGACCTGGTGCACGTGCTGCCTCTTTGGGATGTGACCTCACTCAACACCCATTTCCTGAGTCCCTGCTTTTGATTTCCACTGTGGATTGACTGGCCCGCTAATAATGCAGCACAGCACTATGCGCTAGCTGGGCCTAATCACTGCAAGCTGTCCCAACCCACAGGCCTCGGGAGAGCATGTACACCCCAAATTAAGAAACAGAGCTCCCAATTATAGACCCATGTCATTCAAACATGCTCACAGGAGTAGGGAGCAGCAGATTAGCACAAATACTGTACATGAATATACATGAATACGATGAAAGCACAGCCACACATTCATTTCAAAGAGCCCTGCGCCCTGCTCGCTCGACTGGTGCTTTCATGCCAGTACCAGCTGTTGGAAAACTCCAACATGGGTGTGTATCAGTGTATGGAGGAAAAATGGGAGGAGGTAATTCATGCGTTGCATAAAAGTGATGTGGTGTCACCCCAGATGGAGAACACAGTTTGACGTTGATGTGAGTTTTTCCGACTTCTAAGGGGCAGGAGAGGTAGAAACATGCCCAAACGCAGGACGCTACATGATCTTATGAGCTGTTGCAACGCGCAGCTAAAGAGCGCCTTTCATATCAGGATGAGTGAGATTTTCTCTGTACAAATGTGGATGTGTTTGGGCTTGGGATGCCACTGAGGTGCTATGCAATACTTTTCATTCGCTTCCTGAAAAAAAATCACCAGAACTTAAACTGTGCATCCTTATTGGAAAAGATTCGTAGCAATTTTCTTAAAAAATGAAAGAAATTGAAATTTCAAGGAATATCTTAACATCATCAGATGACTCATCTAAAAATGGAAATAACACAAGTGCGCTTTACGAAACAGCCTCTACTCCAGATGCTTAATGGCTGAGGTGAGGAGAAATGTAGGCCTCTGGTTCAGAAAACAACAGGGTGCTTCGAACGCAATATCACTGAGAATAGCTCATACTTGCAAGCCTGAAGGGTATAAATACTGTTATAAAAACTCTCATGCTGTTAAATAAACTCATGACACCAGAGCAGGATTTATTAGATAATTCTATTTTTAGCCAGCTCTTGGGGCAATTAAGATGGGAGCTGTTCTAACTAAAAGACAGCCTCTGTCTTGCCAGAGCATGTGACTGAAAAAACAAAGAAAAAGAAAACAAGACTCATATTTTATGAGAACTGGAAAGTATGCTCCTGGCCTGACAAAAGATGCTTTATTATTTATATCTGGTTTTAAACCAGCTTAGCCCATGTGACACTGCTGTCATAACAACAGACACTTTTAGGAAGATGTATGTTTCTCTCCTGCCACCACGTGGTTGTCATTGGATACTGCAAACACAGGCAACTTAACGTCACTATATCAGTTATCTTTCCCATGTTTAGACTTAAACACTATGCAGGCAGTATTCTTGTAGACAGTAGATATATATATATTGATGCTTCTTTCAATTAATTCATACTGGTCAGTAAGTTAATTTGCAATTAAGTAAAGAATTTAAAGAAATGCCATGAAGTCTTGCTCCTTGGCATGTAGCAGTCATGAAGAGGACTTCAGTCACAACCCTGCACGTCACATGCACATGTTGATGTTAAAAAAGGGCAGCAAGATCAGCTAACTAAACAGAAACAAAGACAAAACCTTCTTAATGCAATTAAGTTTTTCCTCCCTTAGCGGATATTTAATTTTAGATTAAAATGTTTTAGTGCCATTGAGTTTTCTTAGTTTGGCTTCACCACTTAGGAGCTGTTTTAACTTAATGTCTTTCATGTGAAAGCTTCATAAAATAGCCGATGGCTCAACAGATTGAGAACAGCAGAAAAAGGGAATTCTGCACAGTCACGTGCAGCGATTGTCATGCCAACGAGTTCTGCTATTTTTCGACATAAGCACAAGAAAGTACAGATGGACTTTTTTTTGGTGCATTTTCTTTTTCTTTTTCCAGTACTTTATGTGCTCTCTGTACTTTTGCTCTTTTGGTTACTAACATGTCTTCTCACTCCAAGTACCATTTATAGTTGCCACTTTATTCCACCTTCCTGTCCAGGCTACTTTCCATCATTCCTGACATTATTACCATGTATCACAATCCATTTGACTAAATACATATCTAAAATATAACTTGATCCTCTAAGAGGTTAACACATGTTCTGTCAAAGATTGTCAAATTAGGTTGATCTTTGGTTACTGGTAAAAAGCCAGATATTTCCACTCCGCTGCTCAATAAGTACAGCAGCACAGGAAAAGCATCTATACACTCCAGACGGGTTCTTTGCGTCCATACACAAAAGAATACTCAACATGCTTGACCACTGAACCAAAAGATCTTTTGCTCCGCAATTATCTGCAGCTTTCCATGCTCTTTATTCCCTATTTGCTTGGCTCACATTAGTCGCTCTAATAGTACCCCTTTGGCTATTCCTGGTGTTCTGAAAAGTAGGCCGCACTCTCAGGGAAAGGCATCATATGGGGAGGGCAGCAGACAGACATAACGCAGATCACATCGTACCATGCACGCACAACTTCATCCCACTTCATTATCTCTTCACTACCTGAAGCTTTGTCTCTTCCTACAAACAGAGACGTTGGCAAAACAATCCAAGGTGAGGAGCATTCAAACCTCTTGTCCATCTCTGTGACACTTTATTGACAGGAAGCCATGTGTTTGTACAGTGAATACAGGACATGACACTCAAACAACCCTGTGCTGGCGTGAGCCTGTTTTGTGTGTTTTTGTTTGCAAGAAAAGGTCAAGTTTAGTGTCAGAGATTCTGTTTCACTATAAATAAGCTATTTAGTCTCTGACTAAGATGATAGAGGAACAAACTGCAAGCATTTGTACTAAGATTTCCTCACAGACTAAACAGCTAATGAGTCCAGTCATAAAAAAAACGAGAAAACACAAACACTTCAACAGTATGACATCCAAGACAAAGCTAGAAAGAACTTCATTACCAAGTCAGACACTGTGATATTCCTAGAAGAACAATGACAAGGGGAATTGTCCTAAATTTTGTGCATAAATATAAACCCTTTACGTCCGCAGACTCCGTCAATCAAGACTAAAAAAAGAAAGACCTCTATTTCTGAGCAAACTCACCTTCCTAGCTACAAAGACCACATGAGCAATCCTATTCCTGAAATCCAGGGTGTGCATAATAAGAAAAAGGGACAGCCTCGAGTTATAAGTTAAAGCTGCTTCTTCCAAAATAGTTTCAGAACCTCTGCCTCGGGGGGGCAGGGGGGAGAAGATTCTGCTCCCCCACTGCGACTGTCAAATGAAATCCAAGTAGAGGCCAGATAGTCTCACATCACCTAGGAAGCAAATATTCCTGCAAAATGTGAAGTATTCCCCCACAAACACTCTCTTTGTTCAAACATTAGATGGATACACACACAGATTAGTCCACTGCTTTGCTCTTACCTTTCTAGGTACTTTTCTGAGAAGTCAACCATATTGTGAAACATGGGTGCCGGCATGAAGGTAGCATGTGCTGGATGTAAGCATGTGACAGGAGAGGCGGTGGTCAGGTCAGGACACAGAGGTTTGTTTGGCAATCACATTCCTCTAACCCCCGAGAGGCTCTGATGGGGCTTTATATAGTCCAGGGGGTCTGAAGAAGGCGGACCCTGGTTTTATCCAATCAACACTCAGTGTTTAGAGGATGGATTCCTTCTTCTGAGGCCTGGAAGGTTTTAGCTGAGATAAAGTTTGTCTTTTTTTTATGTTCAATTGTAATGATTTTTTTTCCCCAAAGAAGCAAATAGAGGTAGAACCTGGACAAAGGACAGGATCTGTGCTTGCTGGTGTGGTACTATAGTCAGTGTCAAAATGGGATGTAGAACAGCAGCTTTTGACAAAAACAGCATGTAATCCATCTCACTGAGGTCAGGCTTTATTGTATTAATGTTATTCATTAAGTAAGACTTATAAAAAAGGTAATGTAGGTGTTCATGGCTAAAAATGTTAAATCAGAATGTTAAGCTTTTGTGATATTGGTGAGTTAAATAGAACACACAAGTACAAATAAAAATGGTGCAATTATTATATACGTGTTGTTTTTCCTGAGTGTTCTCCCACAAAAAAGACCAGAAATTCAGCTCGGTTGGATTCTTTGAGGCTGAGATCCAGAACTCAGGTTCTCAAACTCAGGGTCAGGACTCCAATGAGAGTCACAAAATTAAATTCAGGAAGTTGTCAGACCAAATTATTGGAATTGTAAAAAAAAAAAAAAAAATTATACAGTCACTAAGGATGTGTGTAACATTTTTACCAGTTATTAAAATGAAACCAATAATGGAGAAATATATTTGCACTTAATTTTTAGCCACTTTAACCTTCTTTATCATGAGAGTTTCCAGCCTTGCAATAAAGGATGACTACTAGATTGCTAATTTGATGTATCACACTATTTATCACTCAGTCCCTGCATGGGGGTGGGGGTTGTGAACACCTACGTAGCTTATCTAGGGGTCATGGTGCACAAAGTTTGAGAACTACAGCTTTATAAAAACACTGTATAGGATTTTCACCTTTATTCTGAATGTCACATAGTATAAATAATTTCCATATTAGAAGCTGAATGTTCCTTTGACCTCTTTAGATCGCTACAGCTGGGTTAATATGGAGTTCTCATAAAAGCAAGTCGCTTCAAGTAGTTCAAATAAACTCAGCAGTGACTTTACAACAGGATCAGAGCATATTTATTCATAGAGATATTAAATTATATTTATATATATTATCTTTATATATCTTGGCAGCAAACATAATTCTATCAGTTCGACTGAATTTAGTTTTTTTTTACTCACTAATTTACTGGCATCCAAACCCTGTGAGATTTTACATAATTTATGAACCGACTACAAACTAATGTATCATTTAATGAGTTGAAAATGAAGGCAACAAGCTCAACTTTCTTTTTATGTTCCTCTAGGGCCCCGGTTAACATCATGTGGGTTTATGGATCTTTTGTGCTTGTTGCTGAACATATGAACTGACTAATAAAAGGAGGAGGTTAAGACATAGATCATGTAGAAAATCTCAGGAAAACAGCTGTGCCAGATCCAGAAAACTAAACAAGGGGAGTAAAATATGCATAAGGATGTGTGTGTGAGTGTGTGTGCATGGGAGAGTAAAGGGGTGGGTAAGGAAATATAAGAAGGTGTACAGAAAGAAAAAAGATGATGTGAAAGAATGCGCAAGAAAGAGAGGATCAAAGTGAATAATGTATGATTGCAGAGAAACATAAACAGTCACACTGCAGTGAGAATAAATTAGATCATTAGACAGATAAAGATGGAATATATGTTTATATTTAATGACTAATATGCTGTTTGTTCTTAACTAGCTGCAATAACAGCACTGACCAGTCAAGGCATGGACTCTAAAAGACCTCTGTAGGTACGCTGTGGTATCTAGCACCAAGATGTTAGCAGCAGATACTTCAAATCCAGTATGCCAGTTAGACCTACATCAGATCAGACCTCTTCTGGTGAGGTTAAAGCTGCATCACTGCTGGGAAGCACTCTGTTGTGGTGGATCTGTTTCAAAGGTTTCAGTCCCAATCGACTGACCCTGTTCTCCTTATCAAACCGTTGTTAGCTCCTTTTGGAGAGTCTTCTGGAAACAAATACTTGGAGACAGATTCTAACTTGTACCTCTTCACAGTGAACTGGTTTGTACATTTGTAAAGGTTAGTTCCAATCTGCACTCTAACACTGTGTGCAGAGCATGAAGTCAAAGGAGCTGAGTAGAAATCCATAATGTGACTGCTGGCTGCAGCCGGAAAATAATTCAGCCAGAGGTCAGAGAGTACATTCTTAAAACTATAAATGGAAGCATCTCAGCATGATTTCACTAGGATAGATATATTTCTTCTTCTACAGATGGATGTCTATCTTCCTGTTCCCATGACTCTTTCTATATGTTTCATATCAGTCTCATACATCTGTTGGAAATAATTTAATTTCCTCATGCCTGGCTGGAAAGCCTGAGATTTCTAGTACCAACAAATTGAACTTGTATTCCTCTAAGTTACACAGAAATATATTGTGTTGTGACTACGTTGTTACGACTGACCAATTATATATATATATATATATATATATAATGAAAAATGTCCGGATACTATAGAAAAATATAGAGCAATGAAACAACCCACATAAAAGACAACCAGCTCATGAATTTGAGACCTCAATGGAAACAATGTGCTCAATGTGTGAACATAACCAGGTTACACATTGCTTTAAATCTTGGTAATGTTTCCCAATAGACTGACTTTTGATGATGTTAGAGGACAGTATCAATCCATGATAGAAAGACACTTTAAAAAAAAATCTCTTCCGTGTAAGTCACAAGTCACGGCTATGACATGTGTCACTTGGGACCAGTGTGAAGGGCACCTAGAAGGTCTATCAGATATTCACATAGAGCAAAGCAATAAACAACGAAGAAGACAATAAAAAAATCTAATAGACTTGCAAATCCAGGAAGCTGCTTCATATTTTAAATAAAATTAGCCTGTCAAATTAATGCAGAGTCAAGAATTTTATCTGTGAACTATCTGATCACTACGGTGGAGTATTGGGGAAAAAAGAAAAATCCTATTAATCCTATTTCAGGCATAACGTGGGAAATGATGAGAATAAACTCCTTTGGTTTATAAAAAGCAACAGCAAGCCAGCAGACAACAAGAAGTTTTTTTTCCCAACAATTTGATAGAATAAATTAGCTCGTCTTACTGTTTCTGTCTAATACTCCATTGTAAAGTGTCCATCTAAAGTGTGTACAACATCCAACTAAATTATTGCATATTTGGTAAGAAAAATAAAAGAACAAACAAATGCCCACTGCTATCATTGAAATATTTGCTTGTGAGTCGCTGCTTATGACAAGAAATTGTGCAAAGAAGACGAACTAAGTGTGGCCATGACAGATCATTACTGCAGTACTTTGTTTTTGTACACACAACTCTTTCTGTTTATTGCCATTAAAATTTGTATAATGTGTTGAAATACTCTTTAAAATTCGTAATTTCCCACATTAAAGACTTTAAGCATTCTTAAAATAAACAAAGAAGATATTTCAACGCATGAAATGAATTCTATCCATTCTATCATGAAATGGATTCTATCCGTGTATCATTCGTTTTTGAATGTCAATGTCTGATTTATCAAATAAAATGACCAAAGATAACATAGTACAGACTGTAGAAAAAAATGAAAGGCTGTGGAATTTTAATCGCTTAATCTGCTGTTTGACTAAACAGCACAAAGAACAGTCTGAACAGTAGGACGGGCGACTAACAGGCCTGTGAACAGCCACTGTGTTACTGCCCATAATGCAAACAAAACAGAGGCGTTTTCATCTGTACGGGGAAGAGAGTGAACAGCTGATGAATCACTGAGGCGTTGAAGGACATATCAGTCACGCACAAATACACTCAGAGACACATACTTCACCCCTCTGAGAATGGGACACACATATGGTGCCACACACCTCGGCAGCACACCCACCATTTACCACCTCATTAAGAAGGTGAAGACTTGTATCAGGTCTCTGCGTGTGCTGGAGGCATCACATAAAAGGGATCACCAAGGCCAAAGAATGAACACAAAGATTTAATTAAAACATGCTACTGAACACTAAATATGTTCCATGTTTGTCAGTCACTTAATCACATCTCAGTAAAAACTGCAATGAAACACAAACCAGCATCTGTTTGGAGAAAAGACATCATTTTTAAACAATAGGTGCTGAAACAGTGTGAAATACGTTCATCATGAAACTGATTAAATTAACACATGAATACAGCTAATAGCTGAACACTTACTCTGATTCTCATTCTACATCTTTCTAAACATCTTCAAAGGTTTCAGAAAATTAAAGTGAAAATGACCCCAGAAGGCAAACACAACAAAGACAATGATTTGTGATTTGGCAGGACTTACAGGTTCTTGGATTTCTTCTTCTTTGTTCCGTCAGGGCTGACCTCGCAACTACAGGGGGATCCGGCGCTCAGCTGAGGGGAGAGGAAGCAGAGGACACACTGCATCATCCACCCTCCACAATCAAACAGGACCCTGATGGCTCCTGTGGATATATCAACTAGCTCCTAGTTGACTTTTAAGCTAGTTAATCCCTGGAGTGTCCAGTTGAGTTAGACTGAGAAGCCCAGTGGGTAACACATACAGCAAGCCACCAAAATGACTAATCCACAGCGGCAGTCCACATTGTAAACTCCTCAAAACTCTCTGAGATGCGTGTCTGCAGCCACCGCAACAAACCAAGACTGCACACGGTGGATGGTGTTTGTAAACGGCGCAAAACAAAGTCAGGAAAATCTGTGAGAGTGAGAGAAGGAGCGTGAAAGACTACAGCTGTTGTTTCTGTTGGCCTCCAGCTGTGCCCCAGGCTTGAAGTGTTGAGCCAAGACCCCTGGTTTCACATTACACTTTCTGCCAACCCACCATTTTGATTGGTCAAGAGGAAAAGGGAAGTTGCTTCAGGGTGGGGAAGAGGTCAATCTCCACTAATCTGATGGACTGAAGCTGCCCCATTGTATGTGTATGTGTTTGTGTTTGTGTGTGTGTGTGTGTGTGTGTGTGTGTGTGTGTGTGTGTGTGTGGCTCTAAATAATGAGCCATTGTATTATAGGAACACAGTTGAATTTTAGCTAGATACTGACCACAGCTGGGAACACATGGTTTGTGTTTTCCATCACTGTGAGTCACAATCTGAGATTCAGCCTTGAGGGTGAGGACTCATTTTTCAAGTGAGAACATGTTGGCCTTCTTAAAGGCGTTGTGAAGTTAAAATTAAAGTCTTCACTAACAACTTTTGGGCTAATTGTGGGAACAGTCTGAATTCCATTACATTACATTCATTTAGCAGACGCAATTATCCAAAGCAACTTACATTTTTTGGGTCATAGGGTTCAGCGTCTTGCCCAAGGACACTTCAGCATGTAGTCAGGAGAAGCCCGGAATTAGACCACCAACCTTCAGGTTGGCAGACAACTCTTCTTATCTCCTGAGCTACAGCCACCCAACTGTGCAGCAAAACCACAGCAACTTTCAATATATCTATCATAAATTGCCTTATTTGTCATTAGAAATCAAGCTTTCAGACATTTCAAACTTCCTGACTAACCTTTAGAGGAAGCTACGTTCTCACCTTTCAAGTTAATCTGCTGTTTAATAAGAGAAATGCTCCTTTAAAGGAAAAGCTTGGCATTACCGTAAACAATCTAATTTGTCAATACACAAAAACTGCTAGTGCTAGTATTAAAACATGAAACTGCATTGCATTAACATCTTTCTAACAACAAAACATACTGATGTGCATGTCTGAACATTTTTGTATGCCTTACTAGGACTGTATAATTGTCACACTGTATTTGTGGGAATCTTATTGTATTCAAAAAAAGATGTTAAGCTGTCTGAGTGCACATTTCACACCCTGAGAAAGCCAGGTGTCCAAATGTATACCCCAATGCAATGCTTTTGCATTATTGTTGAACTTATGAAGACATCTGAAGATAATTGGATGGCTGAAAATCTCAAGAAACATTATAGTTTATTGTTTCATCAACATCTGTTTCTTTAAAAGTTGTGTCTTTGTGTCATAACTTGTTTCTGTCCGCAGGACTGCAGTGAAACTGCACATGCTGTAGCTGTTAATAGACTTTTTAAAATGGTGATGTGGGGGTGAATACATGTCCCTTAACCTCCAATTTGATACTTTGTTGCTGCTGTTTTGTCAAATAATTATCGCCTATGGTTGGATTTTGTAGAATAAAAGTAATAACAGAGAGCCTGTGTCTGCTATATTCTTGTATTAGAGATGAACCCTCAGCTTTCTGACTGAAGTCACAGTCGACTGTGAGAGTTGAATGAGTACATGATATGTAGGTGATTTCTAAAAATACCATAAGTGGAGCAAGAAAATATATTAAGAGCTGTTTGATGGGTGCAAAGACCTGTCAAATCATCCTCTCTCTATTTATCTGTGTGTCTGTGTTTATATGTGTGGGAGCAAGTGTGCTCCCAGTTAGACACCATACTTGTAAAGTCCTGTTTGGAACCAAAAATGCTCATTCATACAGATGTTTGTATGAAACATTGTGCACTCTATACACTGTGCTAATTTTATTTACAATCACAAATCAACGAACATAATTGACTGAACTATCCATAGAAGGGGAGTAAAGTTAGTATAAAGCAGACCAAACAGCCCTGGAGAACATACCTTAAAACAAGGATCCTCAAATTCAGTGCTTAAGGCCCATCGTCCTGCAGATTTGTGATGTTTCCCAACTTCAATACAACTGTCTCATATTAATGGCCCAATAGAAAATATGTGCAGAGCTCGTCAGAGATCCATTACAATTGAATCATGTGTGCTGGTGCAGCAAATACACCTCTAATACCTGCAGAATGGTGGGGCTTGAGGGCCAAGTTTGGGGATCACTGCCCTAAAAGATGGCTGCACTACTCAAGACACAATCAACCACGAACAATGATTAACTCACAAGTTTATGAGATAAATAAAATCTAATCAGTAATCACAGGGAAATCCCATTCCCTAAAGCTCTCCCAACCAGACATCCCCTTGGAATGACATCAAACTATTGGAAAAAGGAGCAGACTTTGCCCTCTCAGACCAGATATCAGGTCAGCCTTGACAACCAGGTTGCAGCTGAATGAGATCCACATGACTATAGAGACAGGAAAAGTGTCTGTTGCAATTGCTGGTCTGGTTATGTCATAAATGGTAAAATAGTGCAAAAGGAACAAAAACTAGTGGCTAATGAAAAATCAGACAAATCAGAATCTTTAACAAGAGCTGAAAATAAAATAGATATTTTGCACTCTCTGCCTCTGACACAGAAACAGACAGTGCCAGACTTCCTGTCTATAAGTGAAGAGCTACAACTCAAGATACAAGGGTGTGCCTTGTCAATTACATGAGAGAAGAACCTTTAAATTACATCTCCATAATGTCATACACAATGAAAAAGATCTTATATTTAATCCATATTTAGTAGGGTGAGGGTGCACTACATAGCATTTCAATTAGGTCTACCTGAGTGGTTTTACTGTGTGCAAGAACAATTCATTGCATGTGTACCAACCTTTAGCAAGGTCAGGTCACTAAAGGACAGATACATCACTTTTATTAGTTTCACAAGAGTTTACTAAACTAAGCCATAAAAAATGTAAAACAATAGTGTGCACAGTTAAATCAACTTGGCAATGTACAAAATTGGATGTCCTTGAAAACTTGATGTTTTACAGTAATGTGTTATGAACAGGGAAAGATATAATAAGGCTGAGAATATACTTTTTTTCTAAATTAACATTTACATAGGCAACTTTTCTGGTGTAACCGCCGGCATACCATGCTTATTGCTGCATAATCCTAATAGGGGGAACATTACAAAACTCAGGCTGGATAAAGCTGCCAAATTGGTAGGGCATAAATAAATCTATAGAGGGGGTTAGCATTTAGTTCACTTTGAGCTCACTGTAGAAAAAACAATGTAAAATCTGTAATCTCTTCAAGAGCATTTCCTTCATTTTTGGAGTAGCTTCTTTTGACTCTGTTGCCTTACATTCAGTCAAATAGGTCTCTACACCACTGCTAACCCGCAAACGTAAAATATTAATTTCTCAGGATGCGCACATAGAATACTTAAAACAAATGCAAAATACATGAAGCGAGTGCCTCAGAGGTGAAG
>JBAMHX010000021.1:11018286-11040646 GCA_037177515.1 Pseudomugil tenellus
TGTTGTTATTCATTATTTTTATGGTTGCTATAGCCACTATATATAAACTATATAGTGATTTTCTCACAAAATCCAAGAAAAGCTGTAATTATAAAAGTAAAGCGAAAGGTAAGACAAAAACATTTTCCGTATTGATATATTTGCTGACAAAATAAGCCTGTATTATCTGTGAGAGAAAACGATTGAGCAACTGTGTAACACTCCACACCCCCTCCTAATCATTCCCTGTCAGCAATAACTGCAATTGGCTTTGTTTTTCTATTCAATATATTTGTCTGTTTTTTCAATTATTGGGGGAAAAGACATTAATTTTATTTATAAATAAACTGATATTTTTGGGCTCGTCCATGCAGTAATATGAAACATTTTAATTAGAAAATGATACATTTCTAAGCAGCACTGTAGCTTTTAGCTAAGTTATTTAGCAAATAAACTTCATGCAAACTTCATGTTTTATGGGCATATTTTTACATTTCATCTGTGTTTTTTCTGGCAGTGAAATCCCACATTCGGCCCAAACACATGGAGAAGACTTGCATACACACACACACACAGCATGGCAATGGTCAGAAATTTTGTCTTTTTTTTTATCAGGAGTCTCTCGTAAAAATAACAATGGTAAGTGTGTGCTACTTATATGCCTCACTGAAAGTAGTAAGAGAGCACTGAATCTGCCAAAGACCACAGGATGATATGAGCCCTGGACGCACGAGAAGCAGATGTTGACAGAGTGTTTAGGTTTGCTGGATAGCTGTACAGACACAGATATAGATTTGACGAGATACATGTGTGAGGTGCACATGCAAGAGATATTTGGGCTTGTGTGAAAGATATCATATTGATGGACACATCGATTTCAGTACCAAAAATAGTAAATGAAAACAGTTGTAGACACACATGCACACAATATATAGCTTAAGTCAATTTTAAAGCAGATTGTGAGTTTGTGCGGGAAATCAGTGCAACACTGTAATTCAATTCTTTGATAGCAGAGGCCAAAAGTATCTCTCTATTTCAACAAACCTGCTTCAGTTGCGCAGCACTAACAAAAACAACAAAACAATATCCCAAATGCAGACTAAGAAACATGCATGACCCAGTCAACCCAGACACCAAATCCTACACCAACCTAAAACCAGTGAGGGGCATAAATGAATCTGGTCTTTGTGTATTTAAAGGCCTCCACGAACCCTGCTGCTTTTCTTCATCAGCCCTGCCTCAAGCTGCTTCCTTCCATTTTATCTCCTCACTTCTTTGTTTATCTGAAAACAAATTTCTGGCATCTGAACAATGTCATAGGGACCCAGACAATGCATAGCTGAATTTAGTGGGACCTTAGAATGGTGTTAATGGTTAGAGCCCAGTTTCCTGGCATTGTGTGGCTCTGCTGCATGTGTTTGTGTGTTATAATACATTCAGACTGATGCAATTGCAATGCTTACATGTCTGTGCGAAGAACTTAATGCCAGTCAGGTATGAAACTCAATTTTTGACAGTAAATACTAGGGCTATAAAAAATATAGACATATCATGTTTAATAATGTCTTTTCTTTGTTAATGTTGAATAAATAATAATAATAATGGTTATTATTATTATTATTATTATTATCATTATTATTATTGTCTGTCTTGACAAGATACACTTGAGTTGTAATTAATTTTTTCTAAATAAATTAATATCGATATATTGCAATATTGTTCTGGAGAGAATGTATTTATATGCAAAAGAACTGTTTCAATCTTTTTATGAGCATATTTTTACTCATAAGGCAGATATTAATTTATTTATTCATCTTGTACAGAGTGCTTGTAAAACAATAGGGGGGGGGCATATTTTGTGAGTTTCTATAAGTATTCTTACTATTAAATTCTAGTTAAAAAAAAGGCAATTTATCAGCTTATGTATAGCACCACAATATATCGCAATATATTGTATTACTACGTCTGTATTGTAATACTCATCGTATCGCCGGATTCTTGCTCATACACACCCCTAGTAAATACTGTAAAAAATGTTAACATTACAGGATTTTAGGCTACTATGACTCTCCCTTAAGTCGGGGACAACCCAGGATCAACACATCAAAATAACTCTAATATCAGTTCAAAGTAAATTATCTGAGTGTCCATGAACCTTTGCTTATTATCTGTTGGTTATGAGGTTAGTAAGGTAATATTATACGTAAAGTTTGTGTAACGGTTGTATCTGCAAGAAGAAAAACTTTGTGCAAGTTCAAACTTCACAACATCCAGTTCAAAGTTCAGTTTGCATTGATCAAAACTGAATTAGTTCTTGCTCATAGATCACAGTACCAGAATGAACAAGTTCAAACTCATTTTCTTACTTTTTTATCAACTTAAGTAACTTCTTACAATATTATATAGTGTGAACCAATGACAAACACTTCAGTCTCATGATAAACCTCACACTAAAGGTCATTTCAGTAGAGTGGAAAAAACTGCAGCTTCCAAATATGCAGCAACAACTTGCCATATGCCAATAAGACAATAATAAATGAAGGTAGCAGCTGTGTGACAAAATCAGGTATGAAAGTACTGCTGCAGACCAGACTTATCTGCTCTGAAGTTAAAACAAAAGTTTGACTGTGTTTTTTTTTAATTTTTTGTTTAAAGTCATCTGTTTCTTTGTTTTAGAACATCCCTTTCTGTCAGTGTCTGTTTTTTTTCTGTGAAAGTATTTGCTGCATAGTAGTATACATATAGTATGCATTTCTTTCTTTTTTATAAAAAGAAAAACTCAACTTTCTATTAAATACTTTGTTAAAAAGCAGGGGATAGAAAACAGTAAGTGCAAGGTGAAATATGAGTCAGAGTTACTTTCTGAGGACTGTGAGATACGTGTTAGCATCTTATCGCTGCTAATAGACAAAGAAAAAAGCCCTTTGGAAAACTAGCCATTTTTTTCTCTTTGTTTTGTTTTTTCCAGGTTGATTAAGTCAGACTGGCTCATAGCAAGTCACTCATTGGTTTGGTACAATCGTTTATTTAGAGCAAGGTTACAAATACTGCTGAAAAACCTTAATCTAACACTTAGGTCTCATTCTAATAAATTTGCAAAAAATATTCAGCTGTGATGGTTCTATTTTCAAAACATAACTGTGTTACAATTGTATATCCAGTATTTGATCTGAAATAAAAAGACAGTATGCTACTTTGGACATTTTTTGGCCTTGTGAGTGTTTCCATTTCCTATTGAGTCAAATATCTGAAAGAAAATAAGAAACAGAAGACACATTCCAGTCTGTCCAAGGGAAAAGTGGAGAAACAATAGAGACATTATGATCCAAAAAATGCAGATGTAAATATAGAGAAAAGATTAACAATAAAGGAGCAAACTAATGTGAAAGAGGACCACAGAACTACTCAGTGGGGGAGAGTTACATTAACAGCCTTCACTAAATATATTCATAAAGATGATCCTTTTTTTTCCTCCAGCCCAACATATTCCCACAGGTCTTTTAATATCAAAAGCCTTGAGCAAACATTCCCGATGTGTTTTGCCACTATATTTTCTTTCATGAGTTATTACATAACTGCTTAAGTGCCACAGTACTTCTTTATCTCTCTGATTGTTTGAAATGCAGCAGGAAATATTTGTCAAACTTCCTATAGGAAAAGGAAATTGGAATAAACTATGGGTTGTTCCTGCAGTTGCATGATTTTGTGATGATTGTATGAATGTATATTTATGAAAATGCAACACGTAACTGGATGGCTGATCTTATCTCACAGCTAGTCATTACAGTAACTACAAAATTCAAGAATTTCTGCGTAAATGAACCGTAACCTAGAGACAGGATGCTGACTCATTCCTGCTCAAACTGAATGAAAAAGGTGCATTGTTTGCACGTCCGTGTGTTCAAATGAGGATGTGCTATTTTAATAAAGAGAGGGCACACAGACTATGTGTGTGTATTCTGAGCTGAATCTGACTTTCCTCTGCCTCCTGTTTGTCAGCACCTCTAGGCTGTTTCCCATAAGTACTTCCCATTTACAGGATGTTAACAAACAATGTTGGTTGCAGCATCACTTCTCTGTACTGCTCTGTAAAGCAGTCAGATTTCACCGGCCTGGAACCAGTCCTACCATTATAATGGTACTGACATTTCTGACCAGAAGATGACCTTTTGGATGGAATGTTAAATTACTGCAGCCACACAGTTATTTCCAAAACTGATCCATATGCACTGATTGCCAATGAGGAAAACGCCTGGATGGAATATTCTTAATTCACTGCAGATACATTGAGTCATTCTATAGAAACTGATACCATTAACTCAGCGGTTTGCTGGTAAGTTGGAATTCTTTCAATGACTAAGAATAATTGTATCATCTAGTTTTCATTCCCCACTTTTCTGATGACAAAAAGCGACAAACACACATCCCAGCAAATATCTGATAAAAAGAGAACAAACAGAGCTCAGGTGGCCAAAGAATTATTATGGATATTATGCTATCAGATAAAAGTTAAAGTTATAAGTACTTGCAACAACTATATTTAAAAATATTTATCTTTGATAATGGAGATAGATGCATTCTTGGCTTTACTTCAATACGGACCCAGACCCTCATAGGCAAAGCCGAATTATCCATTGGGCATGGGGTGCATTGGCCCAGGGTGTCCCAGTCATCTAGGGACTATAGTAAAGACAATACACCTTCTAATCAGTGGCCCCACTTGCCAACAGACTTACAAACACTTAAAATAAATAAATAAAAACAACGGTATGTAGTGCAGATACTAAAGGAGCTAATGTAGCTCACAACAGCTCAGTCTGTCTCCGTTTTACTTTGGGTGCTGAATATCATAATGCTGAACATATTACAGCTAACTTAAGCAATGTCAAATTAAATTTAAGGAGTGTACCTAAAAAAGCTAAGTTAATTCATTTATAAGGAAGAAGCCTAATAGTACAAGGCTAAGATGTATGGATGGAAGTTCCAAGAAGTTCAGTTTATAAGTGGTGTTTTAATTTTATTTTCCAAATGGGTCAAGTAAGTTTTATGTTTCTGAAAATTACTTAGTTTTGTGCTATAACATGTTAAGAATCAAATCATAAAAAGATGTAATACAGACATTCCCACATAATTTCAATATATTGGAACTACGTTGACTTATATTTTTCCTGTTCATTTACTCGGCAACAGTTAAAATTGTAGCTAATGAAGTAATAAGTAGAAGAACAGTGAAAGCTGCCAAAAACATTCATAAGTTGTATTTGAGCAATTAAACACTTAAACAACGAAAGCTTGATAGTATCATGTTATCGTTAAAATTGTACAATATTGTAATAAAAGGGAACTGAATTTAAGTTGGAGGGCCTTTGCAAAATTTTCCCTTGACTTGATTCGATTAATGGGCAAATATGTGAAAGCTAAATAGCTAAAGAGAAGCGACATCACCAGAAAGAAAATCAAAGTTAAAAAAAGACAGGAATGTGTTAAAGAGAGGACACAGGCAAACGAAAAGGGAAACCCTGAGTCAAGAGGAGATCTTCAGATTTACACAAGCACAACTATTAAAGGTTGGAAAAGAATAAATAAGTGATTAAAAACAAGTAGTGGGGAAAGATGGAGAGACAGAGAGGCAGCTCTGGAAAGCTAAGGAGAAAACGTATACCAGAAGACAGACACTAGAGCTGTAAGGAGAGGAGAACAGAGACAGGAAATAAGGTATTTTCATAAGCCAAAAAGTTTCACCACAAAGTCTGGTGTCTCGATACTGTTGCCACCAGCTGAGAAATGTAATTTTACAATAACGTGGTGTAAATCCAGTATACTAGCCAATATACATGATATTATTTGGGTAGTGATGGGGGGGCTTCAACATTTAAACCTGGAGGCCTCAGCATTTTAATCTGACCAGCTAGGGAAGCCTGCACCTCCATTTTGAATAACTTAAACCTATCATATCTAAACTCTTAATATCTGTCTTACATCTTTAGAGAAAGTTCTGCAGTCTGAGTGTGAAAATGTAAACTTGCTCATGATGTAGGGCTAAAAGAGAGATGAAAAATGTAACCAGCTAGTTGCAGTCACGTTCTGAGCCAGGTGACATCGGGGTTGGGTTTGCCACCGAGCATCATGACTCACACTTCTTCAATGGTGTTTCAGGATGACAAATGCACTTTGTGACCTCCAGGTAGGCAATATCTAAGAACAAGACTCTTAAAGTTGTCTTGTACTAGTTTAACTTTTACAGTGAAAAATAAAGTGCTGTTGAGAGAGTTCCACAATCCCCCAATACATTACACTAAGTTTTATATGTATGCAAAGAACATATATGCTTTTATTTGCCTTTGCTCATTTTCACTGACCATACAGGTGTGTTGTGGTGCTGTTTGTCTTTACTGTTATGTCCACTGTCCTTTACACAGACATTGATTTTCCTCTGTTGTGGTCTTGTAATCATACCATCAACTTCAGCTTCCAAAGAGTACAAGAGTCCTGCTTTATTGAACTAGTGTGAGAAAAGCTCATTTGACACATGGCATACACATTGTCATAGCAACGCCACGCTGATCTGACTCATCCATCTGGATACACGGTAAAAAGTGTGAAAAGAATGACAACAAAAAATCCGAAGCATAAATCTGGCCTCCAAATTTCACTTTTCCAAATTTAAGGAAGCATCCAGATATATTTCTGCTGGTTTGATCTTTCTCAAATCCTTTTAATTTGTCATTTTCCTTTGGCAAGATCATCACACTTTAATTGCTCCTTTTATCTGTCACTTCTGTTTGACAGGGGAAAATGAAATAATTGTTGCTTACTTACATCATGTCCAGGTTGGCCAGTGCATCAGTGGAAATGCATTCCTCGCATTTTCCTGCAGTGTAGTGAGTCAACATTTATGTGAAAGATAAGCATCGCAATGGCCGATTTGCTTTGATCCCCTGCAGACAGAGCTGCAGGCATGAACGCTATGTGGCAACATCTGGAGTAAAATGTTTATGATAAATGCTTGAAAAGGTGAAGAGCTTGAAGTGTTTAGACATGTTAGTATGATTTTCAGCCATGAAAACAGCTGTGGAATTTTGTTTGTATACCGTAAAGAATTTGTTACTATCACAAATATGAAAATTAATTATAGTCAAATTGAGAGGAAATCTCAGCATTTAGAAGATAAGACAGATTGCGATGAGGGAGAAGCTGAAAAGTGATGTGGTTCAGACACCGGCTCATATAAGGGTTGTCCTTCACCTCCAAAAGGACAGAAACACGTTACAGTAATGGAGTATCTAACCTTGATGTTGACTTCAATTTGTGCACTGACACACAAGATTAACCATCTACTGCTTTAAAATCTTAAGTTCCAGTCATGCCTGACTTTATGTCAGGAAACCAAAAGCATTAAAGATTTTAAAATGCAGGAATGCACGAGGAAGGTAAAACAGTTTCTCCTTTTTATTGTAAAAGTTATTAATTTAATGAAAAAATTCAATGAGCAACAGGTTAAATGGATTTCACGGTAATTACCTTGTATAAACTAATGCAAAACGACTGTTTGTTTTTGTGTCTCCAGAAGGAAAAACCATAAAGCCAGGCAGGAAAAGACTTTTTTTTCGAGCTTTGACTTCTGTGTTTACACCTCCAGGGCTGCTTGTTCCCTTGACCCTGTTCCCATCTTATGAGGACAGAATGTGTGCTCCCATCATCCCACCAGCGCAGTGCACCCTGACTCCAGCCTCCTGGGGAGTGTAAGTCAGAGTGTGCTTCTCTGTGTGCAGCCACACACTTACATGTGTCTATAATTGAAACCTGACAAGGACTGCAGGCTGATGTAGACTTCTTAGTTGACATGTAGATGAAGTACGCCAAGTTCTTGTTCTTTCACTGTGTGTACCTCTTATTTTCTTTCCTTTTTTAATTTAACCCAAGGAGAAAAAAATAATTAAAAAGCAGAGTTCTATAAAATGTAGTCTTGACACGTAACAATACTGAATACTTCCAAAATGTAATGCTAAAATAGGAAGAGGTTGCTGACTCCATGCTCTCACAAAATCTGAGAAGTAACATATTTCAGTCAGTTATGTCATTATGAACAGTATTTCCGTTTGAAATGGTCTGAGACGAAGAGGCTTTTATTAAAACCGTACTTGAAATAATTACAAAGAATGTTCCCACCAGTATCATAGCTGTGCTAAATAATATTTATATGTATAATACTAATTTAAAACATTTACAACATGGGTGGCTAGTTAATTTAGAGGCAATATACAATCTCAAACACTATTATTTTAACATATTTATTATATTTTATTGCATACATAAAAACATCACGCAAGTCCCCCAAACAGCCTAGCATTGACATTGATAAAAGTTGGATCTAGAGCATTTTGTGCATCATCTTATTTGCTCTGTACTATTTAACGTCAAAATGCTACTAAGTTGTGCGTGTGTGTATGAGCAAACAACCATCTTCAACATTTATATGCCTGACTCAGCCAAAGCAATGCTGTAGCAACAAGGGTTACAAACACATCCATTCCAGGACAGAGCTGTGAAACAAGTGGCCTTCTGGATCATGTCTCGGTTTAGCGCAACGTCAGAAGATGGCAGTTTTATTCCAGTGGCAGCGAATGACCTGAGAGATACATGCTAGAGTGGTAAGGTAGGCTGGAAGGATATGTTTGCTGGAAAGAGCTCAGCAGTTAAGTGCTTTGACATCAGGGCCTCATGTCTTACGAAAGAAAGCATCAAAACCTTGAAGAGTGTTTATCTTAAAAGGTCACTCATACAATAGATCACTAGAAGTAATTGCTTCATATTGCACAAAGATGCTGCTATGCTGCACGTGAGGTCCTTGTGTCATGTTTTCTGCCATTATTTGTTTGGCTGAAGAGTAGCTAAAGATGACTCAGGGTTTCCAGTTAGGTCCGTCACTCTGTATACTTGTAAAGAGGAAAAAAACCTCTGCAACGCAAATGTTGAATGGCCTACAGTGGAATGGACTTTAACGTGCTTAATCCAGGGTTTGAATATTTTGCTCAACTAGGACACAACTAAGATCAAATTATTTTCTTGAGTGCATTACATAGGAAGCTATTACAGCTAATTCACACTGTGATGTAGCAATATTAGACATAATTGATGGAAGCAGTACAGTATGTTCCCACACTCTTTTGCATGCAGTTCACAGCAGACACTATCCTCGAGGTTCATTAAAACCACAGAGTAATCACCAACAGCAAAACAATTAAAACAAATAAACACCAGGAATGCTAGCTTCATTAGCTTGGGATTAGCTAACCTTTATGGTGGGGATTTGCTAGAAAGTGTAAGGTCACATACAGCTTAGTGACTGTTTCAACTTCCTAAGAAAAAAAGCATGAGGAAGCATACAGGTATAAAAGCTGAATCTTTGTGACCATGTGAGAACTTCAGTGGAATTAGTGTGGGAAGTTGTAGTCAGATCACAGAGTTAATTTCTCCCAGAAAAAATAAGATTTTAATCACAATTGTTTGTTTTATCTCAGTCCTGGAAATGATCTGTAATAATTCTACAGGTGTCATCTAATAAACTAAAGCAACGGTCCTGTGACAAACAACATATAACACTAAAGAAAGACAAAGCAAATAAAACATCAGGTATATAATAGATGCTTACAATTTTTAACCTCTTCCTTGCCAGAGTAGTAAATAATGTAATAGATAATTACAGTAACTAGGGAGGTTTGGAGCCATATTCTCCTATGTACTTAATAGTACCTCAGTTATTATCCAAATATTTTTGCAGTATTAAAAAAGTGGGATTTGGCATTTTTGCAGAACTAATAAAACATGAAAGGGTTTTTTAAGATCTACAGGGACAGCTGAATTCACTCCGTTATTTAGGCACCAGAAAAAATCTACATCAACTTCATGATAATCATAGTTCTCAAAGGCTTTCTTTTGTTAAAGGTAGGCATTTATTTTAAACTATACCATATACTGTAGGCAAGTACTGCATCAGCTAATAGTAAGCATGAGGCAGATTCTAACCATTGTGCAAAGTTAATATATGATGACAATATACAAATGATGCGAACAACGCAAGCATGAAAACCCAGCTTATTGAAGAAAAATAGCTAACATATTAATTGTTGGCATTTATTACTATGAGAGACTAAGATAGTTGTGTCTTTTAGACTAAACATGTGGATGGAGAAATGTGTTTTTAAAAGATAATGTATGAAGCTTTTTAAGCTTTAAATCAGATCAAAAGAGAAAAAATAAAGAGAGAAAATGAGAGGATAATGGGTATCTGCCTGAAATCTTCCAGGCAATGCACAAGATTCTCTGATTTCACACCAACGGATAAAAACTCTTTCCTAAGTGATACGGTTGTGTCTTACATGACTTCTTTCTCTATTAGGAGAAGTTTTACATACCGTACAGAGTGCTACCCTCCACAAAGAGCCGGAAACCTTCGAAGTGCATCATTACAATTTCAAACGGAGATGTAAACATAGTTAACTGGAAAACCCGACATTCGGCCGAGTAAATAGTGACTGGATGTAGTGCTGATTTCTCCGAACATTTGCCTTTTTGTCCCATGCAGGCCAGTTATTATTATCTAGTCAAGTAAAAGAAATCTGTCATGTTTACCTGCAGTCATGTGAACTTTATGAGTCTCATTGCTGACAGATGATTCATGACAATTACCTCGGTGGTATCTATTTCATATGGTAACCAAACACTGAAAAACAGACAGTCAGTCATTGATACTAAGTATTCTGAAGTGTTTCTTTGAATCTCTAATGTTTATTTAAGGGGAAAGCAAACTATTATTAGTTCTGGTCATGTGTGCTAACCCATGTGAGGTAGGCTTACTATTTTGATATCAACAAGTATCAAATTAATGGTATAAACCTTTAGCTAAAATTAGATAACTGTGCACATTGGAGCCTGGGAAATAGCATGAGGTCAATGTTAAAAGGTTTGTTTGGCCTGCAAAACCTGTCCAACAGTGTGTCGAACAGGCCTTTAAACATGACCTAATAGTACATAACATTGAAGTTTTTTTTTTTGGATGTGGGCCTAAAACATCAGGTTAAAGTTCCTGTGAAAGTTTGTTCTGCTTATCACGATGCTGTATTTAAAGGGCAAAGTAAAAAGAGATACTACACACCGAGGCGCATCACTAAAAACATGTTGTTCTGAGCGCTTCTGTGTGTATTTAGCCCTATGTATGTTTTCTATACCAAACAGCAGCTTTAGAAGGCAAACCACACATTTATTATGACTGCTTAAACAGTATATTCTTAACAAATGTTCATCCATGGCAGCCACAAACCCAACAAGCTAAACTGGTAAGTCCAAACTAAGTAATAAACTAAACAATTTGTTTGCTCTATTTGCATTTTTTCCATATTTTGAACTCAGCTGCATATTTTTTTCTTATTGAGATTCAAGTAGAATGACTTTTACTTTCAGACATTAATCAAGTCTTCAGGTTTGTTCAACACAGAAATAACAGATTGGCTAATTGTGTATGAGGTTTGAGACATAAATATTCTTTGATTCAAACAAGAGAAAATATTTCCTTTTTCTTTACTAAAGTGAAATAAGAATGTTCATAAATACTGCAAGAAAACGTTTCATTCTGTATGCCTCAGTAAAGCCTCGACACAACATAGGAATGTAAGCATCACAGCCATCAGTAAGCATATTAAAATTACCCCCCCCCACTCGCACCCCCACCCCCAAATCCAACATCTGGAAAAACAGCTGATATTTATCCAGATTTCAAACAAGTAGTTAAACCCCATAAACAAAATGTTTGGTTTGTTAAAGAAAACAAAACACTGGGTCAGATTTATCCACGCAAATCAGGTGTAACAACATCTGAAACTAGGAAATTGACTATGTGATGTCTGGAAAAGGCGAATGCTTCTGAGTATTTATCCACCTTTGCGAAGTCTTGGATAAGTGATCTTACTGGAAGCAACAAGCAGAGGTTCAGTTGTCTTTTATGGCATCTCATCTTGTCTTTCAAATCACATTTTCTTTTCTCATTCACAAGTTTCCAGTGTGCCTTCCACTTACTTAAGTCATTATAATGGAGCCAGAATGGTGCAAAAGGTAGAAAAAATATCTTCTATTATCAGTTTTGATAAGCAAAAGATTAATACACATGTTCTATATAACAGACGGGGCTCTTTCAGAGATTTGGGTTAATAATGCAGATTGTTATTTGAAGGTGTTGTAATTATATTACAGTATATTGTAAATAACAAGTAATTTCCAATAATGAAAATTTAGCTGATTAATAACTTTATAATAAATAAATGTTTGATATGAACAAATTTTGTCATGGATTTGGAGGAGCAATAGGTTCAAACAGAGACAAACAATATGAAATTAATCTTCATGAGCTCTCTTTCCGTTTTTGTCTCTCCTTTCATGTCGTGATACGACTCTGAAAACATTAAGCGAGAGGAAAAAGAGCAGAGCGGAAAGAAAGGCAGAACTAAAGCTGTTGCTGTTTAAAGGTTGTGTAAACATTGCCTGGCAAGACAAAAAAAAAATCAGTGACAGAAGAAGCTTCAGATACTGAGGATGTGGCAGACATGCAGACATGCAGACATGCAGACCTGCGTGAAGCAAACTGAGTCATGATTCCTCATGTCATTGCTACGGGTAAAAGATTTCAAGTACAGACTAATGTAAATCCCTATAAACTTCATATATTTTATAACAACTGATTATAAATACCCAGCAAAATCAGTCAAACATCTATCACATGATTCAAATTGTTTAAATAATGTAATTGATTGTAAATATATTTAAGATGTTTGACCAACTCCTTCCAAAGACAGAGCAGCAGGATGTTATATAGTGTTTAAGTGTTTCTGTTTGGTTTTTTTTTTAAACAAAACGTCATTGATATTGTTTCTAATCAACGAGACAACTGGAATTAAATCTCATTATAGTCTCATTGTTTAAGACTGGAATGACTTCAAGCTAAAAAAAAATAATAATAAAAAAGAAACAGACTTTGATCAGTTTTACATCATCGTAAAATTAATTTCTTACACAGGAATCACTGAACAGGCAACCCAATAAAGTTTTTTGATCAAGCGGCATGCAAATACATAGAAGTATAAACACTTACACATCACCTCACCTCAATATGTCACAAGATTTAAGATAGTAATGGGTTGGGAAGAGGGGGGGCCTGACAGCTCATTTTAAATAATGGAAACAAAGGCCTAAAAGGATCCGTGTCCGTGACGCCAATAGGTAGTAAAATTACCCTTGAATCTGCCAAGACCAACAGGCTCCAGTCCTGTCTGCTGCATTCCTCCACTGCACAGTGCACACACACTGCCATTTAAGGCTGCTGAGCCTGCTGACAGACATGCGGAGGAAGATAAAGAGAGGCGGCACTTCTGATAGTCTATGATGATAGAACAAATGCTTGATTGCTACTGTCACTCATCTTTCAGTGGCTCTGCTGGAAGCCAGTGGAGCTCTTATATTACTGACTTGAACTTTACTTTTTTTTCTCCATTCGACTGAGCTCTCCTTGTTTGCCTGTTAAGTAAAATCATACTGAAGATGTACGAATGGAGCTGGAAGGAGTCAGAGCAGCGCAGATAATATGCCTGCATTCCAGCGTAAAGGCCATAACGACACTGTAATGAGTAATACTGCACAATTAAGGAGAAAGCGTGACACAGTATGATTTATCAAATTACTAGCTAAACAATGACTAAAAGGAAATAGTTGAGGGAAATTGTTGGACAACTAAAATGTGATGTATGCTTCCCTCTGCTGGACAGTCACTGTAATTACCACCTGCATTGCACTGTTTCTTTCATTTGAGAAAAATGATATATTGAAAGTATTTGGAATTAAGCTTTTCTTGATTTTTTTTGTAATCAATCATATATGCAATGGAGTAAATGTATAAATATGAAGTTTACCCCCTCGCATCAACAATGTCTTCTCATTATTTTTTTAATCTGATAGCACCAGACTAATCAAAAACTGGACATTGTACAGCAGAAATAATCTTGTTGAATCAAATTAGTGTAATAAACTGGCTTTTTAAATGACAGTGCTGTCCCTCTGCAAACACTGACTGATATGTGCATTATCTCAAACAGGCATATTTCTAGTTAATTAATCTGTGTCCTCATTTCAACGCAGTGTTGTGCTATGAATTCTTGTCAGCATCACTGCCTGAGAGGAACAAGAAAGATGAGGCTTTATGATAAGCACTGAGAAAAAAATGGAATCTTTCGCTTTGCATTTCCCTTATAATGTCCAAGCATTTGTACTTTGTTCTACACATTATATGTTAAGATCTTCAATCATGTGACTATGTTGTGCTGTAAAAACAGAGAGCCTTTTGCATTAATATCTTAACACCATTATCCTCCAACACGTGCCCTGAGACATAGATGCATCTTATTAAACATTTAAATGGTAGGAACTCTCACATCGCATGTTCACCAGATGACAGATTGTACCGAATGTCTTTGCACAACATACACATGCAACACAACTTAAGTTGGAAAACAGTGATAACATGAAAAATTTATGTTATTACTTAGTGCTTTCACTACAAAAACTGGCTTTGAAAAAAAAGAAAAAAAATCTACAAAAGTTAGGTTAATTGTCCTTGAAATGAGATAAAATTTCTTGTTCTGTTGGCAGATAATTTATCTTATTACAAAGAACATTAACTTGTCAAGAATTCCTAAAACAAGTAAAAAAAATCTTCAAAAAACCTACTAAGCAAGAATAATTATGTTACATTTAAAAAAATAAGCATATGTGTCCTTGATTTAAGACATTTAATCTTACTTATATTTTAGTTTTTGCAGTGTTGGATACTTTTTGCTTTATCTATAGAAGCATATGTGTATTTTCACTGTTCTACCACTTGGTGTCACTCTCTTTACACAAAGTTTTAATGCATTAGTCCGAGAGTTGCTCTCATTAAGCTTAGTTAGAGATACATAATTTACTTAACACAGTTATAAACCAAAAAAGTGAAATATCTTACCTTCCTACCAGAGAACATCATATACAGTTGATGCATGGAGCCTCCATTTTTAGTCAGCTCTTTCTTCAGGGTTTTGGGTGATGGAAGCGACCAGCCGCCCTTGTGGTGCGCCCCGCCAACCTCCAGGCAGTTGATGGCATTGTCAGAGGTGAAACAGGTTTGACGGGGGTCCTGCAAGAGGCTGCCCTCACTGTGTGTGCGCCGGCGGAGGGAGTTCTGCACACTGAGCCCCCCTCCTCCGTGCTTCTCACACGTGGCACCCTCTACCATGCTGCGCCGTTTGCTATCGCTTCGCTGCAGGTAAGCATCATCGCTGTCATCCTCATCCTCATCCTCCTCCTCCTCAGAGTCTTCGTCCTCATCCTCGTCATAATCTTCTTCATCTGTGTTGGGTGAGGAGAGGGCGTCGGCGCTAAAGGAGCGATCGAGCCGCAGCTCTGGGATTACAAATGAGGATGAGGAGGAGGAAGGGGGTGCGTTGGTGTCAGGTGGCTCTGAGATGTTGTCCTCATCTGTGTTTGACACTATCAGGTTTAAGTTGACCTCCTCTTCATTTTTCTTTCCTTCATCTTCTCCATCTTTATCCCTTCCCTCACTTCCTGTGCTCTTTCTATTGGCTTCATCCTCCTCTTCTTCAATCTTGTCTTCCTCATACTTTTTCTCTTTCCAGATATCCATCTCCTGTCCCTCTATGCTCTTGGAATCCTCGCCTTCCGTTGAAGGCGGTGGTGTGGGAGGCACCTTGTGTCGCTCCTCAGTTCCCACCAGACCTCCAAGGGGCATGTAGACATCATCTAAAGGGGTGAGTGGCTCTGAGGGGTGAGGACTACCTAGTGTGCGGGGCTCTGAGGGGCTGGAAGGATAGAGGCTGCTATCCTCACCCTCTGGGCTGTGCATGGGCATGTGTAGACAAACACCTCCCCGGTCTCCTACTCCACCCAGCTCACAAGAAGGGGCATCCACCTTAGGCTCCAACATCTATAAGAAGCAACAGAAACAAGAGAGGGGAAGTAAATTACAGATTTACTGGAATATATAGAGCAAATCACACACATTGTACTCATTTTGCAATTACAAGCAAATTTTTTCATGGCAACCTGTCAGTTTCCAGTGATTGAACTTAGTTTTGAAATGCGCCTTTTGTGCAATGATATCATCGAACGGTAATGTCAGGGTCAAACAAGACAATATTAATGTCTTTTCAGAAGGTCACAATGTCAGTTTAAGTGATGATTATCCTCCCATGACCATGAGACTGATGGTACCATGCAGACTATCATGACCTGCTTGATCTGCCTGGAGTGAATGAGGACAAACATCCCGGATACACTATTGGTATCACTAAGAGAGCAAAAGCAAGATAAATTTGATATTCTGCTCTTTAAGCAGAGCTTCCACAGTGACATATCATCATGCTGTTTTGGAGAGAACAGACACAACTCGGTGATGATCAGAACCAGTGACTTCATATTATTCTGGATTCTTGTTCTGTGCTGTGGTGCTGCTGGCTACCATGTTACTCAGGAGTATGTTGTACCGATACAATTAAGCCGGTAATGAGACTTTAGACACTGTAGAACAATAAAACTAAGCCAAAGCTCCTCCAGACATGTGTGACTTTATTCTGATATCTGCTCATGTCCTCCTGAATATCTGAAATCATTGCACAATTTTATGCTTAAACTCTTCAGTTCAAATCATTACATAAAATGCAAAACATCTCTTTCTTCACTCAACTCCTTATTGCATTTAACACACATGTTCAAATAACAAATAAGCAAGCCAATGTCTGTTCTTCCCCTCTGGCCAGAGCAGTCTATTTAAAATGCTACTTTGACCTCCTTTGGGTCGGAGAACAGAGAGCCCTCAATGCATCATTACAAATACATTTTGATACAACTAACATCTGTCAAACTGTTCTCAAAAGAATTTCTTTGAAATTTGACAGAAAGGTTGCAAAAAAGTGGAAAAAAGTCAGGCTGAATTAAGGAGGAATTAAGTCAATCTGGTTTTTTACATAAGTAAAAATAAACTTTTGATACTGTATTGGAATGGTTGTCATTGTATAAACTTTAAGTTTTGGACTATTAGGTTTAAAGTTAGGGTTATTCTGAGGCAATAATATGCACAACATGGCCTCTACTAATGGTGTCCCAAGCAGAACATCCAAAAAAACAGAAGGCATCAACTAAGACTTTAAATAAGAACGAGGCTCTAATTTTATCAGTGACGTGATTAAAAAAAAAAAAAAAAAAACATGTAAGGAAAAGTTGGTTGAGGGGTTTAAAATATTTGCCCTTAGTCACATGTTAAGCATTTAACCACAGGAAGTTCCACAAATAAAAGAAAAATCAATTTTTTTTACGTTATTACTAAAAATATTGCTGTGAACATTTGTGAAAACACAAGCCCTCAGCTAGGTTTATAAAATCACTTCTGTGTTTTTTTAGTCTGCAAGGAGTCTTGTGAAGGGCCTCATTGTCGAGGACAAGTTAACCCACAAAGACAAGCTGTAGTCACAAGATGTTTTGCTTTAATTGGAAATAATGTCGTCCTTTCTCAGGCAGCTCATGATATTTCACAAGCATACTTTAATCCATTTGTAGCCTCCTTTAAACTTCCAACCTATATAAGAGACTATATGCAACACATGTAGTCCTGAATGAAACTCATGCAGTGCTGGACACCGAAGAGAGAAGTTTGAAAATCGAGACCAGGAAACATCGGACATAGATTATATTTGCTGTGTGTTATATAGTAGGTGTCGGCTTTTCCTCCTGTTAGATTTACCTATCAAACAGAGAATATCCCTTCTGCATCAGTCACAACATTAAGAGGTTTAGGAACTATGCATTGGCTTGTAATTCATAATAAAGCTTTGCATTTGTGGACATTGTGTCCTATGATCAATTCTTTATGTGACCTTCATGGATTCTGTTAGAGGGATTAAAGAATATGGGTTAGGGACTTTATAATAACACCGTCTCTGCTCTTATTTATAGAGATAAGTTAAGGGGGATGAGACCATACCTCAACCATAATGCCATTGAAATTCTTAGGGCTTAAAATCATCTGGCTTACATCTTTGTTATCTCTGTTGCACTCTCACTCACTGGTTAAATTTAGAAAACAACACTGGTTCGGTTATGCCAAACAATGCTCGTCACTGGTTACAATAAAACAGTTCATTTAGGAAAGAAAACTTCTTGGTGTGATCTGTTTCATCCAGGTGGGACTTGACAACATGCTTATGGGAAGTAAAACTGGCTCCAGATAAGACATGACAGAACTTCTCCTCCTTTGTTCTGCTGTTGTCTGTTTGATTTAGGAATGTGGCCACTCAGTAGCCCCTTGAACTGAGTACATTGTTGCAGGGCGCTAGAAAAACAAACACGACTCTTATGGATATATAAATTGCATTAAGGCAAGCCAGATCTGTTGTTTCCTCCTTCTAACTCTTCCTTCACCTTTCAGTGATCCTGTATAAATGGCTCACAGTAGTGTTACAACCAGGACATCAATGCTTCTCTCAGTTTTAGAGGTATTTTTAGAATAAAAGTAGCCATGGGGGGAAATGAAAGTAAAGCCATGATGTTTTATTTTATCCCTTTCTGCCCTTCGTCACTTTTCCTTTCTTCTCTTTTATAGTGTTTCATATCAGAATAGTTAGTTGCTGTCAATAAATTGATAGTTTTGTCATAGTTTGACTTACAATATCATGTAAAAAAAAGTTTATATATAAGCAACCATAATGTGGGATTTTGCCTTGAGCAGCTTTTCTTTATGCTTTGTTGACCCCATTTTGCTTTCCCCGTCATACACAGACAAACCCCTCTCTGTTGAGGATATGGTTGGAGACACAATGGAGCCACCTGTCCTGTCAGATACCCTTGTTTTTTTCATATACTCTCCAGCATACACTACATGCAAACACAAACAACACAAAGCAGCATCACATGAACTCGTTGAAAAGAATAAACCCGAACTCATGTCTTTTCTGAAGATTGTCTAAAAAGACACAGCAAATGAATAGAAGCAAGCTAAAGAGCAATGAGCCGTGTGTGGCGTAACAGTGCTGTGTGTCTATGCATGTGTTCATGTTTGTGCATTTGTGCGTTTTCAAAGCAAGCATGCTCAATTTCGACAGAGTATTCAACAGAGTATATTTGCCACTGCCTCAATTAAGCCAGGAAACAAAAGCAGCACTAAAAAAGCAGAGAGGGCAGGTTTGCAGGATAAGAGACTGAATAGAGGAAGGAGAAAACGTGGATAAGACAAGCAGAAGGGAGGAAGGAGACTTTGTGAATGGCAGTGACAGAAATGAGATGGGTAAGTGGCAGGTGAAACACGGTCAAACAAACAAGGAGGAATAATTACTGTCTCTCCATGAGCTGTGACCTTGATGGGTAAGGTTAGAGATTGTGCCATTTGCTACATTTAATGTATGAAAGCAGCCATTCTGACACTGACATCATGAGTACATATTCCCCAATACATTTGATGTATTGCTATTCTATACGGTATAGATTTATATGATTTATATGATTTATATTTCTTGGGCCAAGTTTATGCAGCGGACAATACAATGTTGACCAAAGCTAGTTAAATTTAAGAATCTGACTTGTGTAATTATACGGTGGGATGAAGTTTTTATGTAAGGTAAAAGTCTTGTGAGTCCAAACTAAAACAGCAACTATCTAATAGAGTACCATGACATCTGACTTTGGCAATCATCTGACTTCTTATTGGCTTCATTACGTCAGTATGTGGTGGAAAATAAAGTGCCTAAACAGCTTTTGAATTGATTAAAATCGCCTTCTGTTCCAGAGGTTTGTTGTATTTGCAAGCTTTTTTAGATCTCTTGTTAATAATCAGATTTCCATTCAGCCACTTGTCTCATGATGGTATAACATCCCAGTTAATGATATTTCCATGAACCTTCAATATGCTGATGAGACATCACACCTATGATAACACAGTAGACGTGTGAAGCCGCTTTCAGAGACAGGGTTTAACCCCTTAATGCCTAATGATACATACCCTTTCTAAGACATTCTGTTCACTTTATAGTCACTTTATTCACTATATGATACTGGTCTCCTGCCCCCTGGTGAACACAGAAAATGATATGTTATAATATTTTGACCTATCACGTGTAATAAACGGTAAAAACTAATAGATATCACAAAAAAAGATTGTAAATTTTTGTTTGCTTTTCGTTTCTGCTCTCTGTTCCAAACTTCAAATTCATCACTTCAATTCTCAGAAATTATTTTCATTTTATCTTCTTTTTTCAGATACTTTCATTGCATTTCATTAAAGTCTTTCACATTATTTCTTTAATAAATGCCAGTTTGTTTCACGTTCTTCCAAAAGTCATTTCGTAGAAGTTATTTCAGAGTACAAACAGGAAAAGCGTAAACTAGATATTAATGATATACTTGAAGTTGCTATTGGTTATATTTGTGTTGTATTCATGGATATTTCCAGTTGCTTTTTAGGTCAGATGCTGTTTGGTGGTTTGTAAATAATTTGCTTATTTGTTTATAACCTCTGGCATCGATTTATTTTCAGATTCACACTACATGGTGTTTAGACTCCATTCCAGGTTTTTATTATCCCTATGTTTACTTAGCTTAATCCAGGACTCTATGGTCTCACATTAATTACAACAACCTTAAAGAAACTACAAAACTGAGCAATTTTCCAAGCTACTGAAGCTTCAACTGAATCAGGAATGCGGAGTTATAAGGTCAGAAAGTTATGAATAAGCCTTTAAACTGAGATTAGATGTGCTGGTTTAGCTGGTCCAGATTAAGGCCTATGTCTCTGTCACTAACAGAAGAAATGATGATCAGTATCATGTTGTGCTTAAAATGTGCTTAAATGTGTATAAAAACATAAACAATAGTATAGCGTACATCTTTTGTTTTACTTATTTATTGTGTATGTTCTCCCAAACTTTAGAACCTGACTATTAAAGTCCATGGAAAGATTAGTCAATCTTTACATGTCGATGGCAGTTTCTGGGGTACATCATATTTCCTACATTTGGATCTGTTGAGTCTGGTTTCATATAAGTTTAGGAACAAGAAAACCCATACACAAAAAAAAAAACCAAAAAAAAAAAAAACTTTGTCTATGCAGATCTGTCTTTTTCCTTGGTACACAAAGGGAATTCCACATGGGTCTATTTTTAAAACCAACTGGGCTTTAGAGGGAAAAAACAGCCTTGACATGATTTCCTGCATTCTGTCACCCAGGAATAATCATGGGACCTCTGTCCCATGGTTACCAAGGCAACAAGAGACCCATCCCAGGGGAGCAGCTGTGTTGTGTGTTATCCGAAAGCTAAAGGTGTACCTATGAACTCTGTCATCATAGCTTTCCCAAATTCCCTCCTGCTCCTCAATTACAAAGTGTCATTTTTCATCTTTATCTATCCCCTTCTTCCTCCTTCATTCCTTTAATTTGCTATGTCCTTTTCCTTTTTTAGGCTATGCATGATATTAAAGATCATTAAAGTCACCCTCTGCTTTTTTTCTACTCAGTCTAATAAATGGCAGTTAGTGGTTTGATGTACCTGATATTAGGCTTTCCAAAGTCATCTACAAGTTCATTAAGTCCAATTCATTTGCATCAACTGCTGTCCAAAAATAAACAAGAGGATCTGATTTGTCTTGTGTTCCACTCCCTGTCACTGGTTCTACTCTGTTCTTCCCACAGACTCACTGGTGGGTCTCTTTCACGCCACTTACTTAGCCCAGAGGGAAAAGATCACTGTGACAGAAAAAAGAGTTGCTAGAAGAAGGTAACTTATCTTGTACTGAGTCTTCAATAAATCTAGACGATGGTGATACTGAGATAAACAACACCTTCATCTTCTTTTGTCATTTGTACTTTTTTTGTACTAGAATTTTTTGCATCTAAGTCACACTGCATCTGTATAGGATAAATCAATTCTAGTTTTATTTTTGAGTGTATTTCACATTATTATTAATGATTTTTCAAAAATTAATATAAAAATAAATATTGATTATTATTTAAAAGGAACTCATCTTGACATATTTGTGATCAAAAGTACTTTATTAATAAACAGAGTCAAATTTTAATAATATTTATCATTATACTAATTGATAATTCATTCATTTGGTTATTTTCTCTTCCACTTAGTGGGAAAGCTGGAGTCTATCCCAGCAAGTAGCATACAAAAAGCAGGTACATCTGTGGACAGGTCACCAGTCCATCACAGGGGCCCTGATTGATATATATATATATATATATATATATATATATATATATATATATATGTTCAGTGGCTTCCCCACGGATGTAGAT
>JBAMHX010000021.1:11040746-11079389 GCA_037177515.1 Pseudomugil tenellus
ATATATATATATATATATATATATATGTTCAGTGGCTTCCCCAAGGATGTAGGGGAAGCTTGGAATTGATCCACCATCCTTCCACCAACCTTCCAGTTGACAAACAACCCCTTGTCCTCCTGAGCCACCACAAACATAATAAATTATAACTAAAAATCATTAGTCCAATTGAAATGTATAGCATGTTATTGATAAGAGAAGTCATTACAACAATATTATTATTATTAGTAGTAGTTAAAGTAGTAGTAGTAGTTCGCTGTAAATCTTAACAGCAGGCCCACAGGTACAGAGTTACGGTTATCAACTTACCCATGAAGACTCACAATAATTTTATATATAAAGTTTTTACATTTGTATTTACTTTTAGGTTTATTATTTCTTGGTAAATGTGTGCTCTTTAAGTTACAGGTACTTTAGCAAATAAGAACTGAACCCCTACCTTAAGCCTCAAAAGTCAAAGTTTAAACCAACAAGTACCCAGCCAAATCCTCATCCTACTTCCTTTTACGTAAGAGAGCAACAGCAAAGTCAAACCGCAAGCAAATTTCATCTTGTAGATAAAAACTATTTGGCTATCACAGCAAATCTCATTAATAAATCAGTATTGGGAATAAAGAAGATTCAGTCAGTTATCTAGGCTACCTGAACAGAAGTCCCCCCCCCCCCCCCCTCCTGTGTCCTGTAATAAGAAAACATGCAGACACAAGTCCCTACCAGGACATAGAAGTGTGATTATTTGGAAAACTGTTATTGCCAGCTCCTTGGGGATATCATGCTACTGTTATCTCCCTCTAGAGTGATAGCAAACTTGTTTGCTATCCATGTTATTTTCCACCAAATATAGTAATAAACACCAGTTGTTTAGTTGCCTTAAGTGAAATCATATGTTCTAGCCCACATCGCATATTGTTACATAAACTCACACATATTTACACGTACATGATCTATTTTCCACATTCCTCCAATCACATGTTCTGTCTAGAGTGGGGGAGTTGAGCATGTGCCTCACGCAGCGTCTAATATAATAACAATCCAGATGTTTGCTGCTAATAGCAAGTATTTCCTTTGTGGGTCTTCATGTGTCTATATGTGTGTCCGTACTAAAAATACATTAGCACTGTTTTGAAATGTGCCGTACTGACCAAAGGTAGGTCTGAATATTTAAAAGCCATTATTGCTTCGTGTAACACCAAGCTCTCTTTAACCATCGAGTGATCGATCAGTGAATGGCCTTATTTTATGCACCGCAATGCACCAGCCTCTCCTGCCCTGATTTTACTGAGACTAAGATGGTAATAGTTACTTATCTGTTGCTGTGATCAGAATGAAAGGACAGGAAGTCAGAACATGAAGAAGCGAGCAAGGCGCAAAGGAGCATATATAAAAAGAGATGGATGATCAAAGAGGTGCTTACTGGAAAAAAGAATTACATCTTACTGAATGAATCTTGAGACAATTGCATTGATATTACTGGAGCCAAAATATCTATCAAAGCAGCTTCAGTGTGTAAGTGTGACTGCTGTTTAATTTTCAAGTATGTTAAACAACATTATGAAAAAAAAAAAAAACAAGTGAAGCTTGTGAAGTGAAGCTACTACCAGGTCTGCAGAGTTGCAGGATGGTTTGTGACAAGCAGAGACTTCTATCTCCAAGATTTAGGTGAATAAGCATAAAGTCTTTTCTAGTGAAAATTTAGTGAAACTAATTAGGTATTAAATAATATTTCCATGTGTGTTTGTGTTTAAATACTGGAAGTTGGTGATGATGAAGGATGAAATTCTATTTAATCATTTAATGATGTAGTCTGAATTTATTTAATTTACCTAAAAGTTGTTCAGATGGTTTGAGAAGATTCAAAAATAGGATATAATCTTACACAATCATTGTTTTTGTAAGAAAGTTTTATTTAACGTTTAACTTAATACTTAAATGACTAAATGTAAATGCTTTTTAAGCACAGAGCTCTAAATGTCACCTCAGCTGTAACCAAATGCAGTGTAAATGGCTAAACACCTCTGGGTAAAATGAATAAATGAATAAAAATTAAGTGCTAGTGACATAAGTCATGAACAAAAGTTGTGATAGGATTTTTTTTTTAATCTATATTGTTTTTCCATCATTTCATGCTTTATGTTTGAATTTTTTTTATTTTATTTATTTATTTTTTTTTTTGCATTAAAGGTGTATAAAAATCTGGAGAATCAGATTCAGATAATGAGAGATCATCTGTTTCAACATATTGTTACTATAAAAGTGTCCTTATTTTTTAACTTGTCTTGTCCAGTATAAAGACGGGCAGAATGGTGATCTGTCTGCTGTGTCATGCTGAGCAAATTTACTCTGTCAAGATGAACTATATCTATGTATGTATATACATAGTTCCTCTTGATAATCTGAATTTTTTATTTATTTTGGTTACATCTTACTTCGACAGTTTCCATGTATTGCTGGGCACGACCGGATGGGAAAAAAAGAAGAAAAAAGGAGAAAAGGAAAGAGAACAAAAACAGAACATAAAGAAAAGACAGAAACACACCACAAAAAAGAAAAAAGTTCTGTAAAAGTTTCCATTAAGTACAGTGTAAATAGCAAAGGACAATATGTAAAAACCAAGCTCAGGTTACAATTTCAATAATTAATGACTTTCAATAAACACCTTCAAACAGATATGTTTTTTGCTCATACTTTTTGATTTTAACTTTGCTATTTTTCCAGCTTCTATAAGTCAAAAACATTTACATCTTTAAAACAATAGAAACCTAATCAGCATATATAGGCTCTGCTCTGACTTGCAAATCGACACAATATCTGCTTCAAAATCAGAATCATCTAACCATCATATGCCCTATTTTGCCTTCAGGCCCAATATAGATATTCCATATTTTTATGAGAGACAAGACAGAAACTCATGCCTAGTTAATGTAGTGTAATTAGTTTAAAAATTTCATGGGACACTGCAAATGCTGCAGATCTTTGGAAGAATCACAGAAACCAGGCACAGTCCATGAGAACCATGGAGGGCAGAAAGATAGGGCTAGTTTGCAAAGCCATCACTGATAGAAGCTGAAGATTCTGAGACAAAATGTCATTGACGTAACTTGCCCCATGACGCCAGGCAGCTGAAGACAATGTGACCACTGAGGACTGGAAAGGCCTTCACAGAAAGAAGGGAAGTGTGTGTGCTCTTGTGAGGCATAAATCAGTTTAAACAGTCACATTGTCAGGATTTGCCTCCCATGTGGCAACAAGAAGCATAATGTAAGTCATTACTTTTTATTATGAGGATTTTAGGCTGCTTGTAATCTTATTTAAAGTGATGTCCTCTGCCTGGGCGGATGTTTGTGGGATATAGGGTTGAATGCATTGTTTACAGTAAGTTATAGGTTTTGAACTTCTTCCCACTCCTTTTCCAACATGTAGGCTGCTATTTTGTTTTCTTCTCGTTTTCTTTTTATGATACTTTAATTTTGTTGAATGTTGTTGTCTTGCTTGTATATTGGATACTTGATTTAAGCTACTCATTAAGAATAAAGCAATTATCATCATCGTCGTCATTCGTTTCTGTCTTTCAGAGCATCTGACTGAGAAACAAACAGCATAACATTTGTTAAAGCTGGGACTGTGAAACCAGCTGATAAACACCATTCATGTGTGTTTGCATGTGTACAGATCAGCACCCAGAGATGAGCAACTGACACTGTTAACTATTGATCACACACACCGGTAAGATTGAGGTGGAGATGTTTTTTCAGCAGTTTTTTTTATCTTGGTTAAAACCATCTACATTTAACATCTTTACACCAGTATAATGTAAATTCAATCCCATCTCAAACAACCATTTACTCAATTTATTGATCATCTTGTTGGATATCAACAGGCAGCAACACACACTGCGGACCCTGAAGCTAATTCTCTTATACTAGCTTTTTTCC
The DNA here is from genome assembly GCA_037177515.1 of Pseudomugil tenellus. Lineage (NCBI taxonomy): Eukaryota > Metazoa > Chordata > Actinopteri > Atheriniformes > Pseudomugilidae > Pseudomugil > Pseudomugil tenellus. Next base: position 11,044,679 of record JBAMHX010000021.1, read on the forward strand.
ATCTAGGAGGAGAATAACCCCACAACTCACCTAATGAGGAAAAGCGAAAAGCAATTTTCTCTGTGCGCTTCCTGTTGTTTTTCCCCTGTGGTCCCTCAGTTTGCTCTCTCCTCGTGTTTGTATCACTTTCAGCTTGGCTCTTACACGCTTTAGAATACGTCTTCTTAATGGCCATCTTCCTATCATCTTCCTTTCTCAGTCTACCCTTTTTTTTCCTCACTGTACAACTTCTCAACCATGAGGAAGTAAAGTCCTATCACTGGCACAGAGTCATCCAGGTATTACTGAAACACAGGCACCAAATTGAAGTCTCTTGTTGAAAAAGAATACGGGCCATAACTCCCTTTTATTGAGAGGGAGATGACGTTAAAAGGACAATGATGCTGAAGAGTTATTAAACCTGGAAGAGGATAGAGGGATGAGGGGCTGAAGTGCGAGCAAATAAAAAATAGGACAAACAATGGCAGAAAATTTGAAAAAATTGAACCAATAGCAGTCTGTCATAAAGATGCCCAGTGATAAATGGGGCTTTATTGCTTTTTCCTATCTTTCTTCTCATCTGAGAATCTTCTTTCTTCCCTCTGTCCATTTTCCAACCACTCCTTGCCTTCCAGCAGTGCAACCACCACAGCAACTCTAAATAACTGCATGAATCCTCTAAAATCTTCTTTTCCCTGCATCATTAAATCTATTTGTGTCACTTTCTCGCAGAACAGAAATGATGCTCCAAATGAATCCAAAATAAAGGGATAGTAATAAAAACCCCTACCTGGCAAGAAGAAGCAGTTCTAGGTTATAATCCACTAAAGGCAGACAGAGGCTCTCCACACATCCCCATAAAAGTGGCCTACTTCCGCTGTCAAACTGGTGTATGAGTGTTTGTGGCTGGCCAGCTGAGCTGGTATGTGTGACTCTGTCAGTGTGGGCAAGGCCAACTGAACTGTGCAAAGATACGGAAAGAGACTGAGAGAGGGAGATATAGAGAGAATGCCCAAGAGGCAAAGAAGGTAGACTCCCAAGCTGCACAAACAAGTGAGAAAGGAAGGGAGAGAGGGAGAAGGGGGAGGAGACAGAGATAATGAGGAGAGACTAACAAGCAATGAAAGAGGAGAGAAACATGTGGCGTGTATGTGCGCCTGAACAAACTAACCGTAATGTCCTCTATGATTGCACATGTTTGCCTGCAAATATTGTTCAACATATGTGTGCGCATATTCTCCATTTGTGCCTCTATGAACCCCCCCTCCACCCCTCCCTCTTCCCTGCATTTCTTTGTGAAGACATTAAGGCACTACAGCAAAGTCCCACAGGATGCACAAAGAACACAATGGACACATAGCCAGTGTAAGCACAGCAACAAATGTATGCAGCGTAAAAACATGCACATAATGCAGCTGCAGACATAGAATAATCCTTTATAAAACAGGAATTATGTCACATCACAAAAACTTCCTTTTAATTTTAATAGTTGCTAAGCCCACACCCCCACAGAAGCCAATCTATAATGTGGTTGGCAAGGCTTTTGTCAATCCTTCTCTGTAATTTGTTTGAAAACACTTAAATATGCGGCTTATATACATTTTTCTTCTGTACCATACTTCTGTACTTTTTTACACAGTACAAGAGGATGTCACAGTCTAACTTAAGCTGTGACTGATTGACAGTTTTTGCTCCATTGGGTTTTGTTGTTTTTGTGCTCTACGCACTCTATGGTTAAATTTAAATGGATATGTTTGGATGCCACAACTGCTCTGAATCATAGCCTGCCACGTTATGTTAGACATGAATGATGTGAATGGACCTTTTCTGTTTGAAAGAGAGGCTTGATGAGGAAGTAAGCTGGAATCATTTCATTTCCATGGTTGGCAAACTAGAAGAATTAAGCCAATTTTCATCCAGCTAATGTCAACTTTTATCAACATAATGGATATATGACTTTTCCATCCATGCATATAGTTTTGTAAACCTGGTAAGTTGTCACCAAAGTCAATATTTAGCTATAAGGAATAAACACATTAAACGAATGTGTCTCTTGCAGCAATGCAAGCAGCTTCAAATCAGAAGCTCGCACTGTTCATCTTTTTTTCCACTATAATACAAACAGCAAAGACTAAGCTTAATGACATACCATATAGGAATACATTCTTCATTGTTTAATGACATTACAATCAATAACATCCTCTGAGGCAGGAAGTGGACGTGCCAAAACCTTTTCTTGAGGTAGGTTGTAAAAGTAGATCAATCCCAGTAAATTCTTGTGTCAGAACTCCAACCTTAACAGAAAAAATAATAAAGCCAATCACTGCTTTGAGTGAAGGATCAATGCTGTGTTTACCGCAGTGCCAAATGGTAGTTCTCACACACTGATTGCCCATCAAACCTGACCATAGCCGGAGGCTGTGACAACCACACTTAAGGCTTTGGAATAGTCATCCATTAACCAGTGGGTGATGTTGTCACAGTGGCTCCATTCATCTTTTACATAGTCTGTGACCATGCAAGGAAACCTTTTATCTCATATTTAACTAAAACTTCATCCACAGAAGAAGCCAGAGAGTCAGAGAGAAGTCAGAGAGCTTTGTGCAAGCGACTGGGTACGTTTCTTTAAATGCCACGTGTTGTAAATATATTCACTCTGTTCGCTCTGCAGAGTCCTTATATACTTTCAAAAGCACAGCTCTTTAAGGAACATTTCTGCACTAAGTTGTGATCAATAGAAATTATATCAACTTGGGAAATTTGTTCTAGCTCTTTGCGAAGACTCAGATTAAGTCAACATAGGGAACACAAAAACAATTCAGTGCCCCTAGCACTGCAGGCAACACCTGTGCAAAAGTAGAATACAACAGTTCGACTGCACTTATCTATGATGTACTCTACTGTTTGATTTAGTGCTTCTGTTGTGTCTTATTCTTAGACTTAAACCTATTTGGAGAAAAGTGGCTGATAAATGACTGTTATTTAATATTTGTATTTTCTCACCACCTCGATTTAAACTATTCGTTTAACCTGGATCAGTAAAAATGCAGAAACTGCAACTTTCCTCTTCAGGCTTTTTCCATATTAACCACGCCCAAGTAAAAATTGGCCAACCGATCACAAGAACCCCCACAAAAACACAAGTTCTGCTTTGCTGATGAGTCGAGAAAAAAGTTCTCACTTCTTGCAGCATAACAGGCTTGAAAAATCTAAGCTGTTATATACCACAACTTAAAAAAAACCACTTTTCCTCCATGATAATCTTTTAAATGGTAAATCACTTTAATTTAGTTTAATTTGTACATTTTGTAATTATTATCTATGAACACATTAAATAGACAAGAACTCAGTAAGCCCCTTTAGAGGAGCATTTAGCGACAGGGCGGAGCCAGTACTAGTTCCAACTGACCGGCATGTTCAAACCCAGAAAATGTTGTTTCTTAACTGAAGCCAAAACAAAAGAAGCCCTAACATGTGATCCAGTTAAAGCTGAAAAGCTTGGGTTCACCTAATTGACAGACCATGAAATCAAAGAGTTTAAGAAAGTGAAGAAGGAAAATCGTAACAGTAAAAAAGACAAAAGTGATTTTAATGTGATGGTACACATCCAACAAGAGAGACTACAAATTCTCACCCCAAACAAAAGTTTGCAGATGATCGAAGCCATCCATCACTTTGCTTCCACACTTGCATCCGTGGAGTAACTTTGGTTTCGATTAAACTGGTGTGAACGCCTATTAGCACCAAGGTTCTGAGACTGTAATGGATCTGAACCAGTATTAGAAGATCATCAGTCTGTTACCAATAGAGGAATAAGCAACCACTCATGCTTAGGGGCAACTATTTTGTTTTGTTTTGAAGTCAAATGTTTTGGCCTCTATCTGATCACATAGAACAGCAAGTATAGACAGAATAGCAGTAGAAAGATAAGGGGGTGGGGGTGGAGGGTTGAATTCCTCTCTGAGTTGGACTGAGACTTGCATCGACCACAGCCAGGACCTCATCCTTTACCATGTGAGCAATACAGATGACCCATAATGACAGGTTTTAGTCCCCATTTGTTGCTAAAATAAATTTTATTGGTCCAATAAATTAAAACTTTTTAAAAAGTCCCAAATGACAATAGTTTCAAATGCAAATGGCACATATAAGATAAGCCTTACATGAAGCTATTATTCAAAATGCATTACAAAAACAACAATACCAAGGTGGCTAACAAAACCTCAGCATGCTATCTCACTCACTTCTTTCATCTACCCTCTAATGTCTCTGTCACCTAAGGCTAAAATACTTCTCAGGAGAAGGGCTTTTCTGCTTTTTCTGTCTGACAAGGAATATTTGATACTGAAAGAAAGAACACACCTCTACTGTCTCTTCACACTTTGCTCAAGTCAACAACTATCCATCACAGAGAAAACAGTTCAAAGACAGTTTCATACAGTATGTGACACTTCAACGCTAGTTACGGTAGGAAGAAAAGACTCATGAACTCCAAAAAGGAATAAAATGGCAGTTGTACATTGTCTATTGACAAAGAAATGCATTGATTTAAGGCATACAAGAAGCTATTAACCTCTCTCCACTTCCAAGCTACATGGACAAAAAAAACTTGGAAACAAAAGACAAACAGAAATATGTGGTTGCTAATCTCACAACTGATCGAACGATTTCAATTAAGATCTCTGGCATCAACTGGGACAGCATACATAGGAGCAAGTGAAATATGCTTTAAATGCACGTAACTCTATAACAGTTCGAAAATATCATATTTGAACAACAAAAAACAAAATCTAACATCCATGCAGATTTAATAAATCCAATCTCCTGTTCTGAAAAGCAGTAAAATTCCCTGAAAAAACGGTTTCAGCCCCCAATAAAATATCATTAAAAAACATAACATACCTTAGACACCGGCATCTGCGTTTGCTTTTTTGAATGAGTGTATGTGTTCTAATTGTTGTGCGTCCCACAGTTCATCCACACATGAAAACACTGTTTAAAGCAAGAGTGGATGCTATTCCGGTGTTTTTTTTTTTTTTTGTTTTTTTTTTTTTTGCTCCTGTTTCAGTGTTTCTTTTTTTGTCCTTGTCCGGTTTGTTGTCTGTGCTTCTGCTGCAGTCCCGGCTCCTGACCTAGCTCGGTGATAACATGCATGCCAACGTGTGTGCGAAAGACAGTGAGAGGAAAGAGGTGGGTGGGAGTAAGTGGAGAATTGGTGAAGGAGGGGGGAAGACAGATGGAATCAGGGAGGAGAGGCAGAGTTGTGAGCTGGAAAGGAGGGGCTGTGAAAATGTTATGTATGAAAAACGTAAAGGGGGGGTTAAGGAAAAGCTCGGTAGCAACTAACTCTTGGCAGTCCAAAGCAACCAGAGCCCTTCATTCCCCCCTCTTTCTATTTGTCTGCCATCCTATCTCTTCCCCTCTTCCCGTCTTTCTTTCCCAACATGCTATTTTTAGTACTTGCTCTGTCGCAAATCAAAGCCTCGATTCAAAACCTATCAAAGAGCAAGATGTTAAGGGCCATGTCTTTCACACCTAATGAGAAACACACACAAAGGCACACACACCATCCTGGTCTATTAAACTGACTGTGTGTCTGCCTCAGACCTGTGGAGAGTAAGCTATTCATCAGGCCTTATCTAATCATATCATGTGCTAATATATAAAGGGCTTCATAAATAGCTGTTTCAAACACTGTCAATTACACTTCACAGACGGCTGTTTCTGTCTCCTCTGCCGCTAAAGGTATTAAAAAAAAAAAAGCGCATCCAGATGATGCAAAAAGTAATGAGTAACATTAAAAAGTAGAATATCAACTTTGGGCAAACTGGAGTGTTGGCTTTTTAATAGGCTTGCTTTTCTTTTTGCTCTCATTTTTTGGTTTGCTAAATGTTTAAATTTCTCAGTGACACAATTGTCATCAAACATAGTTAATGAAAAAGATCCTCAAATCAAAAGAGCCCTTGGAAGTACGAATTAAACTCTTATCCCAGCTCCATTACATGCTCTGTGAAGCAGATGTCATTTTTCAGGGTAAAGAATGTGCATAATTAAAAGTGAAGGGGAAAAGATTTCATGCTTTGCATTGCCTTCTTAGGAGGAAGTCTTCAAAGCTCTTATCTATCCCACCTTCTGTGCTGATGCATTGTCATTATATAACCCAGTTATGAATAGTTAACGGTGAGCTAAAATAAAGTTAAACACAATTCCATCACTGGAAAATCATTCATTTTTAAATAAAGTCAAGGGAATGAATCCAACCCTAGGATCCACAATGATTAACATTATTCAGACAATGTGTGTAATGTGGTTGATGAGGTAAGTAAAGTTCACTTTTAAAGAAAAACAAAGACAGGGACACACACCGAGAGAAACGACTGAGAAGGCAGAAAATATGCATTTAAGAAGAAAAAGTGATAAAAGACAAAGATGTGATGGGCTTAATCTTGGATTCAAATCCAATTCTCAACTTTAGGAAACGTTACACACGCATGTGAGTGAAGAAAGTAGATTAATGAGAAATATATCCTGGACAAATATAACCCCCTACCACCCCACCCCAACCCCTCTCCCCCCAAAAAATGAAAGAAGTTTGGAATAGAGCTGAAAGATACTTTAGCCATTAGACACTAACTCAGGGATTTAATCTGTCACAAAATGTATAATTGCAAAAGCTAGACATATGCACTTGATCTTAGTGAACATATCAGCTTCTGTTTGCAGAAAAGCAACCTCATCTGGGAACAATTTTGCTATTTGAAATAAAAAATACAATCTCTGAACATTTATTATGAGCAAGCATCTGCCATGTTTCTGAGAAGAGTCAAATGTACAACACTCCTCTGTTTCTCCAAGTTGAGATTAATCTAGTCCAGTCATTTTCATCACACTTCCTCATATTCTAAGAGGCATACTTAGCCACAACCCATCACCCCCCACAAACCATTTCAGAATTTGACCATTACAAACAAAATTGTTTTGGGGGCAGGAATGTAATACATAAAATACCACAGACTATGATACACAAAGTATTTTACAGATATTCCTCACATCTGCAACATTTCAGTGATCCAGCTGTAAATCTGGATGCTAAGACAACATGCCCCAGAAACAGCATGCAGTGTTAGTGGTGTGTGAGTGGTGTGTGAGTGCGTTTGTGTGTGAACAGTGATGATAAGCGAGAAGAAAAATGGAATTAATCTATGACTAATAAGAGACAAAGAAGGGGAAACCTCAATGTTTTACTGATGCTTCACATATGTTTTAGGATATGTTTTTAGGAAGCCACTTGTCACACCCTGTGGCTGTCTTCACTGGATAGCCAGTATAAATAAAAATACAGACACCTGCACTTGCTTGTTGAGTAGCTCCTCATGTTTCCCTCACGTTTGTCACTGACTGCTTCACATTGTAATCCAGAGGAAATACCTGTCTTCTCTCAGCTAAAACTACTTTTATATCTGGACTACTGTCACCAGACCTTTCTGATATACATCCTCTACAAGCCTCAACATCCTCTGACAACCTTCCCTCTGTCGCTTCTTTTGTCCATTATTATTTCTAATGACATTAGATGAACGTGCATAGCATATCGAGATTTATGCTAATAGCCCTTTTTGGAATCGTCTTGATGGGGGAAAAACATTGTTTTATGTCAGTCAAATTGTGTGATCTTAAAATTATTTTCAATAACCAAACCAAAGGAAAAACAGTGCAGAATTTTTTTTTTATTCAACTTTTAACTTTTCAGTTTTCCAGAAAGTTTCCAGATTATATAAAAATATTCTCGGGCAAATTTCAGCTGCTAACTTCTGCTGCATCGACACTTTTAATGCATGTTGCTCACGAGGAAAACGTTACACAGATTAAAGAAAGAGTGCAGATAGATTAGCTACATGTAACAGTCAGAGTAATAAATGCAGCAAAACTGCATGTTATAGTGAATCTCAAGTTGAATTGGAGCAATCAGCTTATTATGTACATGATATTTTGTGCTGATGCTTAAAGTACAGTGTTTCCCAATAGTAAGATAGGCTACGCACCAGTTGACATTGGCAGACACTTCTTATCTGTGCCCAATCTTAATTTATCTTTGACTGAGTACATACGTGCCTGCCTGAGTGTACTGATGTGATGGTTTGAGGGAAAGAGAAGCGACCACCACATTCTTTCATTTCATCATGAATCAATGGTTTGAGATGTTCAGAGACAAAGTACCAAAGAGAGAAAATTTAAGAGGGCCTTCGGCACACCACATCACTACTTCTTCCAAGTAGTTAGTGCTCCATTAGAACCACATCTGCAGCTACAACGGATTCTCATAAATGTGAAATGAGAAGAGAAGCTTGCCTCAAACCGCAACAGACTTGCTTTGTTCATTAGCAGCATCCATCTTTTTCCATGTTCATGTGAGCACACTGTATGAGTGGGTGTAGAAAATATAGCAACTTTTATATATATATTTATATATATAGTAAACGGTTTGCTTTCTTCTACTTTAGAGAAAGACTACAAACATTACACACCAAAAGCTAACAGTCTGTGAGTGTCACTGTGATTTTTGAAATGCCGCCTCTGCTTAACTTCCCATTTTAGTGTTTGTATATGCGTGTGTATGTGCAGCTGTGCAAATTTATTTTTCCAGCAGCTTAGTGGCTGATGCTGCCCAGACGAGAGGCTTTTCAGTGAAGGAGCTCGTACTCTTAATGGCTGAGGAGAACAATATATAGGGCCAAATGTTTATGGACGAAATAGTTGAAATATATTTTTTAAGTCACTGAATGATTGCTTTCTGTTAGATTGATTAAATGTTACCTATTAGAAATGTGTCAGTCGATGGGTATTTTACCAGCTCTTAACGTAGAAAAATATTTCTCTTATGTACAACAGCACATCAGTGCATATTAACACACTTGTGTTTGGAAAGTAATATAACAGCGTGACAGAGTCATTTTAATGATCCATATTCAACAAAGCAATTAGAGACAATAGCAATGCTGCATGATTTTTTTTCTTTTTGGGGGTGGGGGGGTGCAGTTATTAGATTTAGCAATACAGTCCAATTATTCATACATTAAAAACATGTTTCTACTGCATGATTTTTCAAATGGTCAAGCAGTGTAACTAAATGTATCTAATTTGAAGACTGATTAACAGGTTAACAGGTTTTTTTTATTAGACGGGATAAGGACAAACCTGAGATGTATGCTGAGGAGTCCAGGAGTATAGCAGGAATCATGATCGGAAAGACGGGCTGAGGAGAATTCAGGAAGACAAGTAAGTTGGAGCCAGGGGAAAAGAACCAGTAAGAGAATGTGATCGTCGTCATTGTCAATATCCGACAGGGAGTGACTGGAGGACTGCAGGCCATATAGCTGCTGAGGGAATTCGAAGCAGGTGCAGGTGACCCGGAGGTCAGAGTAAGAGTCCAGGTTCAGGAGGTCGACAAGGAGGCCGTAAAAGCTGAAGGCATGGATTGGGAGGTTGGCCCCTGAGGCCACAAGAGCTGGAGCCCTGTATCAGGGGACAGCCAGGAGGATGCACAAGCTGGAGGCCTGGATCTGGTGGATGGTCTGGAGGCTGTAGATGCAGGAAGCCAGGCTCTACAGGAAAAGGAGCATTCCTACCTGGGACCCACTTAAGAAAAGGCAGCAGAGTTCCCTATAGAGCCAGATGGGACCTGAGTGCTGATCAGGGACCTGGTTGCAGCGCAGCACGGGACCTAGGCACTGATGTCGGACCTGGTTGCAGCCCAGGATGGGACATGAGCGCTGACGTCGGACCTGGTTGCACCACGGGACCTAGGCACTGATGTCGGACCTGGTTGCAGCGCAGGACGGAACCTAGGCGCTGATGTCAGACCTGGTTGCAGCGCAGGATGGGACATGAGCGCTGATGTCGGAACCTGGTTGCAGCGCAGGACGGAACCTGGGCGCTGATGTCGGACCTGGTTGCTGCGCAGGACGGGACATGGGCGCTGATGTCGGACCTGGTTGCAGCGCAGGACGGAACCTAGGCGCTGATGTCGGACCTGGTTGCTGCGCTGGACGGAACCTGGGCGCTAATGTCGGACCTGGTTGCTGCGCTGGACTGAACCTGGGCACTGATGTCGGACCTGGTTGCAGCGCAGGACGGGGTCTGGGCGCTGGGGTCGTATACATTGTTAAATTACCTTGAGATGTTGACATGTAAGAGGGTTTGTGTATTTTGTGATTATATCCCCCTTGATGGGATATATACATATATAAAAAATAAAAGTAATGCAATATTTTTAAAAATATTTAAATAATCATATATCATTCAACCCTAATTCTTATGTAACTATAGTATTGCCATTAATAGTAAATATTTGAATACTGAATTTCCCTCTCCAGGTATAAATAAAGTATTTTGAATTTGAATATAATAACCTACAGTATGTGCCGTGTTGTACACATAATTGAAAACCGCTGGATTGTCCACATGTTTATCTGAAACAGGTGGTATAAGAACTGGCTTCCATTGATGAAACTGTCTATTTACAAGGTCTTCATTCAGAAAATATCCATGATAGATAAAAGCAGTTATTATTTTAACCAAAACTGGGGTTTTTTTTAAATATAATTAAACATGTTTCTCCAACTCAAATTGTGGTAGCTCAAAATTTTCCTGTTTTATGTAGGGAGTCAAACTATTTGTTTTTGAAAGTACCACAGTTCATATGATTATCTTTGGATTACAAGTAATGAGAAGTTAGTACGCAGAAGTCTAAAGAATTTCATAACATGACGATTTGTAAAGCTATCCAATTGACTGTTCAACCGGGGAAGTCTTTGCTGCCAGCTAAATTTATTATCAGTTGTTTTGGTCTGTGATGTAAACTGCTAAAAAAACAAGCCCAATGCTAACAACATAAACATTATTTGACCTATTCGAATAAAGGTGATCATGTTTCTGTTCAATAAAGCAATACCCTTCCTGTGCTTGTAAACCCAGATATGGACAGTTTGATAGTTTACAACCCAGTAAAGCAGCATGTAGCGCTAGCAGAGCTCAGCATTGCATGTGAACATACTGAGCGATACAAGTAATTTACAATGTTTTGTTCAAGCGAAGAACAAATGTGATGTGTGTATTTTACAAAACACTACTTTATTAATAAGATGGTGATGTCGTTGATTAAATATCTTTGGTATTATTTCTCTGTGTTGATATGTTAATTATGTGCGAAACAAGGCTAATCAGAGATGTTATGAGTGTCACTTGTTTTGAGACTTTTCCGGTTTACTTTTATTACAGCAGTCAAACCATAATTAATTCACCACTTTGCCTGATGTTAGTCTATTTATAATTTCTATTTAATTGTTGTCAGGCTGACTGAGAGTACATCAGGGAAGTAGATTGGCAACACCTGTTCAAGATGAGGTTATTTTAAACCCCATGCCTCAAATCTTTTGTATAACATCTGCTAACACTAAAGGAAGCTTCCCACCAAACATAAACAGACAAACCCTCATCATGCCCCACTTCTATGGTGACTAGAAGATTAGTTGCAGTTCAAGATAAAAATGGGAGCAAGTCCAAATATTTTCAAAGAGATGCACTCTGTTCAGGGACAGGAGAAAGTAGGGCAACTGCTGGCATCAACACTGTAAAGAAATAAGCCCATTTTCTGGAAAAAAAAAAGAATGAAAAATATAACAAGAGTCAGTAGGTGTGTTTTTTTTCTCAAAGTGGATTCTGCTTCCTCTGCAGAACTCTCGAGTGAGGTGCATACTTCAGCTAAGTGTGGATTTACTCAGACTTTTGCACAACGAGAAGAAATACAGTATGTGACACGAGGGAAATGTTTGAATCAGTGGGCAATTTTCTAAAGCTCCTTTGCTGCAGTTCTTACTCACTGGCAAGAATACGGAAAATGCATCAAGTACCTAACCTCTTCAGTTGAAGAAATAGGTTTCAGTGTTGGCACAGCGCTACAGTGAATCAGAAATTATGTTTGTCAAGTACTTACAAAGGAATACTTGTTCATAGAACAGCCCCTGATACACTTAAAACCCTTAGTAATGACTCAGGGAAAAGCAGTTTTTTTTGTAGCTTGAACAAAATGTCTGCAGTTATCAAAGAAAGCAGGAATCAATTGTCTGGATTTTGCTGTGAATGAAACATTAAATATAGCATTTAATGTTTCACTTGAGGAGATCTTTTTAAGAGGGACAAAATGACCCACATGTGTCTGCCCATGTGTGCCCTCTTTTCTCTTTGCCACATGTAAGTTACCCACACAAGCTGCTTTGCTTTCGAAGGCTTTGTAATTTTACAAGGTCTTTCTCTAATCCGCTATATTTGACACAAGCAATTTGCTTATAATTAAGGATACATGAAGGTGAATGAATAGAAACTATTTGCCTCTAAGGTACTCTGCAAAAATGCAATCAAAAGTGAACTAATTTGTTGAGATGTAAAATGTAATGATTAAGCGTGCATTTCCTTGCCTTCGGGACAGCTTTAAGACTTCCATTTATAGTTGTAGGAGATTGCAAGAAAGAGTCTAATAACTGCACAAAGAACAGAAATAACATGACTGCATGAGATGTTTGAGATTATATGATCAACTGCAGCTGGAATAATGGAAACATTCTTTGCTTATCAAGAAGACAAGTCTCACATTTTTGCATGATTTTGTAACTCTGCCTGTAAATACTAGGCTGTCCTGTGTAAATAAGCAAACAGCAGCACTTATAACTTACAACGTTTAATACATATTTGACTAATTCAAATGATCATCATTGTCATCATTAGTATATCCCTGAACGCAGAGTGTTGTGGATATCATGGTTTCACCCTGACCGCCGCTGGATATCCGTTGTGTGAGATAACTCGAACAACTATTACAACTGGATTTTGATACTAGGCATAGCTGTTTAGATCCCCAAGGGGACGATCTGTGCCAAAATATTGGATTTATGGTTTTCCCACCAGGTGGTGCTTTGTGCACAAAAAATCAGATTTTTGACTATATCTCTGGAACTATTTGTTTCATCGACCTCAAATCAAGTGCAAATGAAAGGTCACGATGTCAGGATGCATCCTGTCCTGACGTATTACTGAGCTGGTTCAAAGTTTCAAAACCAAGTGGAGCTTTGGGACTGAACATGTGCGGCTTTATATTATTGTATTGTGTCTATTTGAGCATTGGGGAATTGGAGGATTGGGGAGTTCGGGGATATACCCCTAATTGTCGCTTATGGCGGCATAGACCTTCTCAACGCTGTGAATGTAGCAGCTTGTACATGAGGGAACTATGAGGCCAACCCACATGGTTGTTTTGTAATTTCTTATTCTCCATCAACTTCAGACAAGTTTAGATGTTTTACTGGGATAAAATCACTCTCACTTGGTAAACACTGTGAATGCCTTAAAAAGCAACTCAAGACCAATTTGTTTAATCTGACTTGTGGCTGATTATGCCTTATTTCACGTGTTTGGCTGCACTGTGAAATTATAGTTCATGATGAAAGAATATAAATCTACAAAAAGATGTTCTCTTTACTTTTACTCAGTTCACTGCAGCAACTGAAAAGACTTGTGTTACTTTGTGTTTCACAGTTAAATTCTCAATTAGTGTGAAAAAAGTGGCTTATCATTTTGATTTATCTTCTTTGCGGGCTCATTTAAAAAGCCTCAGGTGTACAGTGACTTAAAGAGAGACATTAATAGGGAAAAATTAGCAGGGTAAGAAATATCCAAGTTTTTGATTTGTATCTTCTACACAATACTACTCAGCTCATTTTAATGTTTTTTTAATAGGAAAACAGCCAAAGTTAAGAATAGTTTATAAAAAAAAGAACTACACAGATTCTATAAAAGAAACACAAAAAACATCAAATGATTTTAAAAAATAGCAATAGTAATAAATTGCTTTGTGTACCATGTTGATGCTGAAACATAAACCAGTTTGTCAATAGTTTGCGTAAATAGCATTGACTTACGTGACCAGACATGCTTCCTAAGTTGTTTGGTTATTGATCACATTGAGCACAGCAGTGTGTGTACAAATGTTTTCATTCATTTAGCTGTGTGTATCTAACCGACACAGACCGTGGGTGGTCACAAACATACAACATGTACATCCCATGATCATTGTGTTTACGTCAAACATTGCTATATATTTAAATACATTGCTGCAGGAAAACTTTGCAGCAATGGAATATGATCTGAAAGCTTATCTAAGAAACAGTGTATAAAAGGTAACATCTGCTAAATTCCTGAGCAAAGTTCATAAGGTTTAACTCAATGTAGGTCATGTATTGCAAAAAAAAAATCTTTTGGATAATCATGTTCCCTCTGAATCTTTGGAGATTAAGCAAAAGTGCAATAAAGGACAAATGCACATAGACAAATACATATACAAATGGGTAAAAATACACACCTATTCAGACTGAAAAGGATGAAAGACATTCGGCTCTTTCATGCACTGATGAAGTGAAGCCCTAATGTACAACAGGTGTGCCGTCTACACAAGGCTATTTATTATATATTATTTTCTTATCACCTTTCAGTTAAACTCAAATGAACAGGGACGGGAATGGGATGTGTCTGCGCCTCATTAAATATGAATGAAGTAAAGAGTGAAGAAAAGAGCAAACATTAACATTTAAACAAGCACAAAATGGCAATGGAGTTCGAAGAAATGAAGGAGAGGAAAATAATCTTTAGGTAAACTCTAAACAAATAAATGCTCAATACAGACAAAAATATATCAACTTTTCATAACAATAAAACCGATTCATAGGGCATAAATCAACATATTCAGTCAAATATTTTAACAGACTGTGTTTCTATTTTAAAAACTCTAGAAAATGAAAATAATGTTAAGTAAATTTGTATGAGGAACTGTCAGAAATGACCAAACTGGGCCACAGTAAACTCACTCACACCTCGCTTGCAACCGCCCTTAATTTAGGGGAGCTGAAAGCAAGTGAGCACTCATTTAGAAATGCAAACTTAAAGGATTTTTTATTTAACACACATAAATCTATCTCCCCCACACAGAGCAAAGAATTTGTTTAATCAAACCACAACATCCATACAGTTCGCCTAGAAGTAAATACCATTACACAATGGTCTGGATCAATACTTGATCCTGATTGGCTGCAGGGTGTCTGTTAAAATGTGTTATAGGACACCTGTAAAAAAGGTTTCGGTCAGCTTTGTTGTTTTAACTTACTACGCTGGCTCAAACACTAGTTCGTAACCATGACAACAAGAACTCAGAAAATACGTTAACATATCTTATTCTAGCTGCAGTTTGTGTAGCTAGAACCAGTTACCTTGGCAACACATCACAATAACAGATTTTAAATAGCCCATTCATCCACTTCTTAAGAAAAAGTTATGATTTTAATGGTAAAAAAAAAAAAATGGACGTATTACTAATTGATTTAATATTTCTTTCTTTCTTAGTGACCATGGTATAAGCGGGACAATGGCCTTCGAGGTGTCCATTATCAGAAATTAATGGACAAGACGGAGGGTTTAAACGTGTCGGCCATTTTCCATTTTGTAGTTTCAAAGATGACAGTAAAACCAGTTAAATGTTGATTCAGAAGAGGGCCCTTATGACTACTCCAGTTAATCCCCGTAAGTTAGAAAGTACTGAACAAAACTAAAACATGTAGGAAGAAATAAGCAGCCACACGCAGAAGATAAAATAAGACTGTTGAGACTGATCTAAATGCTTTTTTATCCATATGTTAAAATGTTCTGAGCTAAAACCGGTTACACCAGTAATACTGACTAAAGCAGAAGGACTGCTTTAATGGAGCAAATCAAAGGCATTAAATATAAGACCTGCTTATAACGACAGTGTGAGCTACAGGAAAGTTGTATTCACAGGGCATCTGTGGTGGGGTGTATGTACAAATATATGCATTCCCATGTGTTCATGTGTTTATTGATTCATCATGGGGCGCATATGAAAATGGAAAATGCTCCTAGATGAATGTGTCCGTGTTTCATACCTGTTCAAAATGCGGAACGGTAGGCTCCCTCCTGTGAAGCTGGAGCTGCTTGTCAATGTTGTCCTTCAGGCACTGACACACACGGTGCTTCTGGTCTGCTGAATAGGCTTCTAGGCTGAGCAGGCAGTCACACTTCTAGAGACAGATAGTAGAAGAGAGAGAGGAAGAAAAAGGGGTGGAGGAAAAGATAGCGGGCAATTAGGCATCTCCTGTCAAAGAAATAAAGACAAAGCAGTTCCTCCTGATGCCTGCATGCAGAGCGGGTTAAAAAAAGATAGTATAGCAACACTGGCATTAAAGTAAAAGAATAAATGAATTGCAACAAATTATAAGACAACAGCAGCTGCCTTAAAAATGGATAGTAGCTAACAAAAAGGGCTAAATTTATTCAATGACAACTATTTAATCTCTACTGTATGATACAAATACAGTTTCCATACATTTAACTTGCCTTCATGATCATTATCTGAATTATTTTACTCTTTTCTAATCCACAGATTGTGCAGTGACACAGGACCATGCACTGCTATATGCTAGCTTTAGTGAAATTAAATAATGGGCTGTGTCCACTTCAGGCAGAATTTGATATGCTGACAGGATGATTTTGAATGCAGGATCTACATGACACCTACTAAAAATGTACAAATCAATACATTCCTAGGAAACACGTGAGAAGGGGACATCTGACAACCAGAGCTAAACTTGTTAAGAGTTGGCAGAAGCTGGTGGAAATTTTTTTTTATTTATTTTTTTGCACAGGAGGACAAAAATATCACTGTGCCTTTTTCGAAACATCAAATACTCCAACTTGTCTGATGACATCCAGAATAAATAGTGTAATTTTTTATGGCTTTTATCAAAGCGTTCAAGTAGATGCAACTAAAAGCCATCTTTGTAATTATAATAAATGACTATGGGTAAATTTACTGTTCTTGAACACATATTTTACAGGTTGTTCCTACTTCCTATTCAGTTATTGCCATAACTATCTACCACGGCTGTTCTGTGTCAGGCAGTGTCAGTGAAAAACATTTGTCCTGACATTTTTGGCCATGAGTTGGGCTATATATAGGACTTTCCCATTTTGTGGAAATCTTCAGAGATTGACTGAAGTCCTCTGGGCTTGTCTTGACACTCGATGGCTTGGTCAGTGGTGAGTCATGTAGCTAGTTTATTTGCCTGCTTTCTGGCGGCAAGGCCTTTTACATGTCCAATTATGTTGGTATCACTTGGACTGTCTCTTTCAATGTCACTTTATGTGCTGTCAGAGAGGGGCACACGGCTGTGTGGAGGGGCTTAGTGGCACAAAGTACTTTGGCAGTTTGTGACAGCTTTAAGTACTTTGGCAGTTAAAGCTGTGTCATTGTTCAAGTTGCTGATGCAGGAAAAAGGCAGATACAGCCATTAGTGGTTGCAGTGTTGAGGTTGTGTCTGAGTGTACAACACATTAGACAGAGCTGGTCTAGAAAAAAGGGAAAAAAGGGAAATAATAAACAGAAAAAACATTTAAAAATAAGGCAAAAGAGAGAAAAGAAATCTAAACAACATATGAGAAAGAGGAACAGGTTATTGTGGCAAAAGCATTTATATTATTGAGCCTGAGTGGTCAATGGCAACATTGCATGATGAAATAGGTGCCTTTTCAGAGCAGACAGAAATCAATGTTAATGTTCTTTGACATCCATCACTTGAACTGAATTGGAGTCTATAAGGGTACAGCAAAGGCTTCAAGACTGGAACACACATACAAATTACTGGCCTCTGGCAAATTGTGGCTATTGTGTTGCTCTCGCTGAAAACCTTATAAGGTTGTTTTTGAATTCTCCTGTAAAGCATTGAATGATATATGTTAGCAAAGGTTAAAAATGTTTGCAAATCCTTCTCAAAAGTCACAGGATGAATTGAAACAAGCGCCATTAAAATGCCTGAAATAATCTTGCATCACTGGGACATGTTGTTAACATTTTAAATTAAGTCTTTGTGCTGTCTTATTGTTCTGTTGCTTACTTTGCTAACAGCTTTAGCTCACTGTCTAATTGCCTTTTAGTTGATTCTCTGCTTATCCAAAATGACACACATCTACACCACAACTTAACAATCCTTTAATTATGTAATAACACCAATCAATGCCAGACAAAGAGATACCACCACCCCTAAAGCATAGAGAGACAGAGACATGGCAGGAAATCATTCACATTTACAACATGACTGATTGTGGCTGATTAGGCTAATATTTGTTTCTCCATTTTTCATATCCTCTCTTTTTATTTGGGATTAATAAACAAACCTAAAACAATCCCAGGCTTTCCTGAAAACACTGCCTCATATGGTCAGGGTTTTCCAGGCGACTCCTCTGTGTCCCATATTAAGAAAATATCTTTGTGTCGAAGAGCTCAGGGTCCCACAAGCAGATATGCACCTGCACACACTCACAAACACAAATAAGCAGACACCGCCCAGAATTGCTGTCTCGCTCTTCAGCAGCAGTTTGAATTTATGAATGTTTTTATTGTTGCTCCATATTTAGAATATATGAGGATTAGAAAATAAAAAATAAAAATAAACTGGAAAAAAGGAAACCAAACAAACCAGCAGGGATGGTGAGTCATGGAGAGGCACAGGTCCCAGAGCTCCAGGAAGAATTACATCTCTAATCTGTCAAAGAGATTTATGCTTCTGAAAGCGTGTTTACACTTCCTTAGTAGTGTAAATATGAAACACACAATGTGTTGAACACAGCAAACCACTTTCTGACATCATGTGCATCTGATGATGCAGTGACAGTCCAGTGTAGTTCTTTTCCATTTTAAAAAGACTAGTACTCTGCTGAGTGGATACTAAATATTTATTTTCCCCCAGCTATGAATTTCAAACACATTTCCATTTCTCTGGTTGTTTTCAGCTGACCACTACTGCACACTTATACTGTTTAATTTTGGATGATTGTGCATACATTAAGAGGTGACGTTTGGCACATTTACTTTAGATAAACAGAAAAATGAAAAATTGCAAAGGATTTTATTTCCAACAGGCCATATAAATGCATAATGCATCACGTGAATAAAAGCCTCTCAAGCTGTCAGTGCAGTCTTGCCAACAGCATCACTTTAAAGAAGTAACCATAAACAAAAGCACTTTACAAATAAAGCAGCTACACTCAAGCTCACATTATAGAGTAGAAAAGACCAAACAACAGGTACCTCATGTGATTTAATTCACCAGCATCACAAGTGGATATAGCCATGTTAGTGGATACACACACACACACACACACACACAAAGCCATCTTTTTTTGTTATTTAGGCAACCAGATAGTAGCTAAATAAACTTGGTAACTAAGGAAATGGCTAAACAAATAAATGGGAAGCTTTATAAATCGGGTGACCCCAATTTATAAAGCTGCCGAAGGTAACATAGCCTACATCCCACACGGGGCATCATACTTATCCCAACCAATAAGGAGTCAGTTACCAGTGCAATGGTCATGTTGCACTGCTGCTCCTTTAATATCACAATAACATGTTCCGGACACTCTGTTATTTGTCACTTTCAAAAACCAAGTAAGTTAACAAACGAAACTCTTTTTAAATGAATAACAGAGCAGCGTATGTTATTCATAAAACGAAAGAACTGCACTTGCCAAAATCGCTCAAAGCTGCCTTGTTCCAGCTTAAACATTTGTTCACCCCTGTTTATAAACCTCCTATCCACGAGATAAACATAAGGGCTAATGAAACTAAATTCAATGAATGGCCACTGGTCTGCCATGGAGTGGCTAAAAATACAGGCAGCATTTCCCCTTAATCAGATTGATTAAAGTGCTCCCTGGTTGAAGCCCTCCCCCTGAGCCATCTGGCAGATGAGTTTTCAGTGCGTCTGTTGTCGACACAGCTCACCTAAACTGCTTCAGCACAGGTTTGCATGGCTTCAGTGCCAGCTGAAGCCAGTAGGCTTACACTGACTGTTAATAATGACTCAGCTGTTGTGTTTTGTGATGATGTGGCCAAGATTGGTTGTGTGATTTGAAAGCTTTAAGGAACCATTTGATATTTCAGGAGGCTGGGATATTGCAATGACTTATTAGTCATACAGTATGAGAGGAATTCATGTGCCAGCAATTTGATTAGGACAGCTGTTTCCAGTCTAAACGCGTGGTAGGGTTAACCAAGCTTCATTTTTGGCATGCAGATGAAAGATGGATTCCATCTTCCAAATTAGCCACTACAAAATCAAAAGTCCAATATGTGATATGGTCTTGTCTTTGATATGCTTCTACTCACAAAATACTCAATACCTTTATTCTACCTTCAGCTCTGTCTCACCTCTAATTAATCACTTCACTAGACGAAGCATCCATTGCTGATGCAAACATCTGTATTTTATTTTCTCCGGAGCTTGTTTTTTTTTATAGTGCAGAATCAAAGCCAACATTTGTCCATTTCAAAAGCAGAGCAAAAAATCGAAACAGTAAGCAATCTACAAAAGAAAGATGAACCTTTACAAATTCTTTCTGACACACACACACAGGCCCTTAAAATGGCAACAGCCATTTCTTTTAGGAAATAAACTGGGTTTGCATAAGGACTCAATGCTACCAACCCAAATCAAACAATTATTTATAAGGACAAAAAATAGCAGCATTTGTTTTGCTCTTGTTAAGTTTGTAAATGAAAATTGTAAAATGTAAATGAAAAAAACAACAGTCCACCGTTGTATTGGGTAAGTGCCAAGTGCAACAATCCCCAGACAGTATAAAGTAGGTCCACATTGACTATACCAGCCAGCAGCATCATGCTCATTAGTCATAGCCTGTATACTAATGTTGAATCGTGTGATGACTCATTTCAAAATGGAGACAGATACTGCAAAAGTTTTGTGTCGCTAAAGATCTTTTTTCTCTACCAGTCATAATAAGGTTTCTTTGTAAGCCACTCAGGCTTTGTAACTATACAGTTTAATGGATTTATGGTTGCCAAATAAGTGAAGAGAAGTAAGCAATAGCTAATGCTGCTGATGCAGGTGGCCAAGTCTTGCAATATCCTCATTAATGTCATAGGATATGCGGCAACGTATGCTGTTTTACTATCTATGTCTTTCATCTTCAAAAGATGGAGAATAGGAATAGGTTTGTAAATTCTTCCTAAGTATACAGTCATGCTTCTAACAGGATGCTAAGCAGAGCTGTTCCAGACTAAAAGACAGTATTCTTAATGGGGATGAGAAAGCAAAAAATGAGCAGACATTTTATTGTTCTAGCTAAATGACTCATGCTGACTTTGTAAGGCCTTTCAAGTAATGCCACCACGAGTTTCATAGTTGTCATTTTGAATGAGATGTCTACAACTATTCTTACACACACAGTATATTAGTCCTTGTTATATGATGGCAAATCTGGCAGGTATCTTAAAATAAAAGATTTTATCATACAAACAGTCCTGAGTGGGGTTTCATGTTGTCCCAAAGGCCAAGACCTGCTGGTTTTTTATGGCAGGTGAAAAAAAAGCCATCTTGTCCTCTCCGCCCCATTTCTCTGCACTCTGAAGGAAATATAGTAACAAAGGCACACAAATGGACTCAATCCCAAAAGTAGACAGAGTGGAGCAAAATGAGTCAGTTTGAAGGATAAGGACAACAGCAGAGAGCCAAGGTGAAGGTTGAGTCTAGCAAAGAGCGCAGTTACAGAATTTAGACAAGTTGTTTGACATGTTGGCAAGTGATGCGGTATATTGCGGGTACCAATCAAGCCTCTGTCACTCTGTAAATCCCTTTTCTTATAGAAGAATATCTTATCCTTGCACTTTGGTCAGCACACAGTGGTGCCCACACATAAATTCTAAGTAATAAGAAGCATTTAAAATTGGCAGAAAATCAGTGGTTGTGTGTGAGTTCAAAATAGTTTCACCAGGAGGTGGATTTGTGCATCAAATCTCTCTTTTACAAACAGTTCAGTCCTGTCTCCATAAAAACAGCGACAATGTCTAACATAACAGGACATGTAGGCTACTGCTTTGTTTTAAGCTGTTCTACACAGTAGTGGGTAAGCTGGTAAACATTTTCTTTCAGTCCGATCCTGCTTAGGTTGGCTCCAGCGCATGCATGCCTGTCCTATACCTGGTTCACATCCGGTTCTTGGAGAAAAGGTTTTTTGCTTCTAACATATAGATGCCTAATATTCTACAAAGAAAGCAGCTTCCTCTTCCTCTGTGGCTTTCCCACACTCTTTTTTTCTATTTGTAGTTTGCTTGTCTGGTTTTCAGTTCCAAAAGGGCGGAGAGTAAAGAGTGTAAAAGCAAGACCTTGGCACGTGGCTTTCCTGTAGCCACCAGAGAGAATGATACCCACATGGCAGAGCCTATGGGACATCTCCTGAAGTCAAGTCCTGTTTTCATAAACTTCTTTCTCCCAGTTTTACCTTTTTAACCCTCAAACGCTAACATCAGCTGAGTGGCCATCCAAAACCAATGTAGCGTGAGTGGAAATCACCCCACTTTAGTGTTCTGGAGTATAAAATAAAAAAAGAAGATACTGTTGCTTATTTTATTTCATTGTGATCTTTCCCAGCAGACTTTATTGATTACATAGTTTCTTTTTATTCATGACTGTATCTGTTTAGCTTATATTTAGTTGATATGTAGGAATTTAATACAAAGTATCATACATGTATCTGTAATCATCCTTGTATGTAAAAGCAGATAAGTGAAAGTTATGAAGACCTTTTATTTTTATTTACTGTGTGTGCTCCTATTGAACTAATACTTATGACAAATAAATCAATGATTTAGGAACTGAAATGTTGTCTATTTATCATCCGGATAATCATTTGCCCTCCACCTGATGAAAAAAGGAGATAAACCGCAGTTTTGGATAGTTTATGAGAGTACTTTGTACCTGTCATAGATCTCAGAGCAATCGTTTTACGCAGACAAATGGCTTTAGAAGATTAAATTTAGATACATGGCCAATAAGTCATTACAATCTGTGCTGGCAAAAAGCAAAGCACATTTTAGGTTCTGACTCAGGCTGAGTCTGGGTCTGGGTCTCCCCTGCCCATGTTATGGATAGCGACCATAAAGTAGATATTTTGCTGACAAGAGCCCCGTGGGTGCATATCATTTACTCTCAGCCTTGAGACTGAGTGTGACAGCCTGTTTATCATGCAGTCAATGATGCACCTGAAAGCAAAGTGAAATGGAAATTCACGCAGAGCATCACAAAACAGCATGCCCACACATATTGCAAACAAGCATCCATACGTTTTATTCTAAGAATAAGAAAATTGAAGAAAGTTATATCTAATAAGAAGTGTTGTTAGAAGCGATCCAATTCTTTCCACTTCTCTTATTTACTGTGTCCTAAAACCTCACACGGTCCCCATTTGGAGCATATTAATCAATGAACACCATGACCTCTTGTATAAAAATACTATTTGCATGCACAGGCCTGTCCCTATGTAGGCTTGGTGATACAGGGCTCTTGCTGTTCCACAGCTGGAACACAAACTATCGCACTGTGATTTCACCTAGTTTGGCAGGATGCCTGCTTATCTCATATTCACACAATCACCACATCTTGATGCTGCAACAAGTGCACAAAAGATAATTAATATTTCAAAGTCAGCAGCTGCTGATATTATACCGAATATGATTTGCAAGACTGACTCAAGAGAGAAATAGCTCATGTTGACCAATAAAAATCTGATAAGTAATATATTTTCATGCTAACTATTGGATGGTAAGAAGTTTGAGTCACTGCGACTCCTGTTTTCGGTAGAAAGAGGATTTTAATGATTTTTTTCTATTAGCCGTTAGTCAGTAGAACATTGTGCCAAATGTAAACTAATGCCAATTTCTAGGGTACTATGGTAAATGAGTGGCCATACACTTTGTGGTATTCTCAGCTTTTACAAGTGGAAAGACACATTAGAGCCCATTACCAGAACCACAACAACATAATGTAATTTCATTACTTCATCGCAAAGTCCCACAAAGCTTATTGAAAAATTACAACTCCTTTTTTTGTAGCTCTCACAGACGATTTTTTTAATCTAGTATGAGTCTAGCTTGTAATAAGCTAAATTTCCTTTGTGATAGAAAATTTATATCATGCTGGGGAAAAGCCACAGTGATAAATCAGAAAGTAGATTTTTCTTACATATTACATGTAAGAAAATACATTTCTGCAAAGAGAAAAATAACAACTCAAGTCTGCATCTCTAAGCCTCTCTAATTGTCCTGTGAGACTTACATCTCCACCATCAGGTAGCAGGTGCTGCTGAAGAGAGCTTGCCTCTCTGACAAACCGTCTCTTAGGCCCAACTCGGTCAGCCAGGTTTCCCATGATCCCTCTGCGATGACCCAAATGGATTTCACCGGTCAATAATCACCTAGACTGTCTCCTTTCTCTGTACTTTTTCCCGTTTACCTACACAACGATCTCCTTCCTCCTCTCCTCCTGCGTCACTGACATACTTACACACACCCAACAGACACCGCGCACACTGGACCTTCCAGACATAATTGCAGCCCCCGTCCCTCCATAGATACACACACACACACACACACATATGCACATATACGAATGCACAAACACACTTCTTTCATGGGTAAATCTGGGTTAGATCAGTGCTGTTCTGAGCCAGTGCTAAAATAGAATGACCTCCAACTATAGAAGAGAAGGGCAGGGTTAGACAAAAGGAGGTGAGATTGTTAAGATTTGAATTTATAGGAAGGAAAATATTGTTTATCAAAATATCCTGAAGATAACATGAGGTTTATTCTTTCATTTAAATTTAATGTTTCCTTAATGACGTAAGTGAGGACATGTCAGATGCTATAAAAGTCTTATGCAAGTTGTAGCTTTTAGATGATAAAACTAATAGGTTTTTGCATAAGTATGGTGTATTTTCTCTACAATATATAAACACTGAGATGACCTATTGCAGCTTGAGATGCTCAGGTGTTTATGCAGTTTTGATACACATAGCAAACACCATGGATAAAACGGGCTTTGTGTGGTGGATGACTCCCATGTAGCACAGGCCGAAGAATGAAACAGAAACTGACTAGCAAAACAAAAGTGGCTCAGTGAAGACTTTCCTTCCACCACATCAGCTTCTTGTGATGCAATGTACAAATTAAAACATTGCGATAGCAAGCAATGGTGAGGCATTGATTGTTAAGATGTTAAGATCTCCCGATGTTAATGAGATGTAGAAGTGATGTCTGTTGCCCAATGAGAGAGTGTTCTTTTTGTGTTGATGTGTTAATATACTAATGTATTTTGTGTGTTCAGTTATTCAGTTTTGTTTACTCTACTGCGTTTCTAGTCTTTCCTGTGATGAGCTGTTTGATTATAAGAGACAAGGAAATTGGAGATATGCAAATTAAAAGAGCAGCTGTAACTCAGGAGGTCAGAGCAGTTGTCTGTCAACCCAAATTTTGAGGGTTCAATTCCAGGCTTTCCCTGACTACATTCTGAAGCATCCTTGGGCAAGACACTGAACCCCACCTCCCAAATGTTTGTCACTTTGGATAAAAGCACCTTTTAAATAGAATAAATAACTTAAAAATAAAATAACTTAAGAATCTTGCATCAATAAACTCCTAACAGTTGTGCACACACACACACACACACACACACATATATATACACAGAAAGCAAGACAAAGGAAGATAGGTATGGAAAAAGAATGATAACATTTACATATAAGAAATAACATCAAGCGAATCCTTGACCAGAGATATTATATCCATTAATAGAACAGGGACCGGACATCCTTCTGGCAAACACAATGTTTAACTAGCACCCCCCCCAACCAATGCAATGAATATCTCTTGATTTTCTTTTACTCTGCCTTTGTTTGTGTGTGCGCATATGTAACCTTTGCACAGACAAGCCAGAAAGAGCAATTTAATTAGAGACCATCACTTTACACACACTTGACTCAACATAAACAAACACCACTATGCACAGGAGCAGCAGCAGTAGAGACCATGAGGGTCACTTAGCATGTTTCTGTTCTATTTGAACATCAAAGTTTCAACCATCCAGCTATTTAAGAGATTTCCCATGATTTCCGCTCATCCTTTATTCATCCCTCTTTCCACTGACATCACAAATCTACACGCACCTCCACGTTTTACCGAAGAGATCGTGGAAAGGCTGTCGTTAGTTAAATGAGAACAGCAGTTTAGCAGCTGCTCATGTTTGACTTACAGTTACTGAATCATAAAAGAGAGTAGCAAAGAGACTGCTTTTATCAATTAATGAATCATTTTTCTTTAAAAACAATATAAACAGACCCTGATAAATGGTGATTCATTACGAATCATCCTCACAAACCTGCAGAAAGCGTGAACTGTGTGCTCTGCTCCATTGTGGCGAGCATTTTGCTCCCCAAGGTATGAAATAAAATGCTGACGGGTGTATTAACAATAATAGATGACTGCAGATATTATGTGCTAGTATGTGAGTGATTGTATTGGGGCATCTGACAGGAAGGTTGAAAGAATCAGTCTGTGTGGGGATGAAGGAAGCTGGTGGTGTCTCTCCGCCTGTGCTCTTGTCTGACACCTGTCAGATAGTGTGCACCATGTGTGTATGTATGAGGATGGCAGGCTTTCTCTGCTCTCTGCTGTGCTCGAAAATTAAGAGGTCTTGTCAAGTTGATGGCGCCAAACTCTCACCCACTGCTGTAGCTTGATAATCTAAGGCAATACCAAACAGCCTAAAAATAAACAGTTTGAAAAGAAGTTGTTGAATACTGAAGAGCTGATGTGATCCTTTTCGATCACTTTTTTTTTACTTACTCAGAGCTGAATACGCTCTCTCACCCGGGCTGTCTTACATTTCTATTTATATATTTTGCCTAATTGGATAGACTGAATAATATCGAAGCCTTTTCCTTCCTCTCTTCCAGCCCCGGGACAAATACCAAGTCAGGCCCCCTCGTTCTGTCTGGAATTTCAGAAAAAGAGGCCCTTTAAAAGATTCATAAGCTTCTAATGAGGTTACATACCACATTTCAAAGCAAGAGAAAATATGTCTGAAAACGTTAGCTCGTGCCTCTGCAGAGTTTTGGGTTTATGCATTATAACTGCGGTTTAACCATATGAGGAGATGTTAGTTGAGACAAAGCACCTCTGAGGCCTTTAACATTCAGTTTGAGAGGAGTCTTTTAAATCATGCTAGTAAAAATAATATTACATAAGTTGTTGTGGAAATTTCATATATTAGCTTAATTTCCTTGCTCTTAATTAATATCTGGTTGAAAGGTCTGACCATAAGGCTCCTAAACTGATGTCATTCTGACCTTAGTAAACCATCTGCAAGGCCAGTGTCCTTCCATCAGGAAAATGTTTAGACGACACCAGATTCTTTATCTGTCACAGCTGAAAACTGGCACCAGAGTGTGACGCAAGCATAGTCTTTAAATGAAGGTGTCTCTAAGTGCCTGGGCAGAATTGCTTTGGACTTCTGTGTGAGAGCAGATCTCTTAAGTAATTCTTCCCGGGTAATAACCTTGTACCTTGTCTGTCTGTCTTTCATGTATTGTCTCACTCCATGTTTTAATGTTTAATTTATGTTTCAATTTCTTCATTATTAAATTTATATTCTTCTCAATCTAAGAAACCAGTCTCCTAATCCTTGACAGGAAAATCGGCCATTACAAGTAACACAAATTTTTAAAAAAGATATATTGAGACTTCAGATAGAGGAGTTAAAACAAACTTTAATACATATCAGCTGCAGTTTAAATTCAATCAAAAGTCTGAAAAAGTTTTGGATTTTCTAAGAAGAAAAGACAAAAATTCTGGTTATTTGTAATAACCCTTTTATGATATAAAACAAGCCTCATAGAAGACTCATTTCAAACCCAAGTTTGTCACAATTTGGTACTGTAAATTCAAAGATATTGTAATACCTGTAATTGTTCACACATTTGTCATTAATCCCTTTTCCAAACGTGTTTTTTCCTGCTTAAGGTGGTGAAGGTTCAATAGGTGAAACAGCAGGGTTTACCCTTTACAAATCATAAAATCATCACAGGAATAACCCAAAGAAAAGATACACTCACACCAGCTCATATGTTAAATGTTGAGTCTTGCATATACGTCTTTGGAACATGGCTCATAGCCAGAGTTGAACCTCATACTGTATAATGCGGAGAACATGCAAAGTCCACATTGTATCATAAACAAAGATTTTATGATATTAAGAACCTTCCTTCTGCAACACCACCATGCAGTGGTTTCCATCATAATGTTTACAGTCGGACAGACTGCCAGAGTATATGAAAGGTTGCCCACAAAGGAATTATCTGTGATTCATTTTTACAATCCAGTCATTTTAATTAAAACTACGTATAGCTACAAATTCCCTGCAAACACTGCAAAGTATAAAGGAGCTTGTGAGGTTCTTATAGTTGAAGAGAAAACACCAGCAAACACACATCACACAGTGTGTAAAGAATCTGATTGTAAATTATGTAACTTGATAAGAAGAAATGAAGAAAACATTAAAATCTAATTGAACTGGCAGTTTCATTTCATTTCTGCAGTTTATTCACGATGAAAAAATGGCAAAAATAAGCATGAGTTAAAGTAGAAAGGAGGGAGGAGGCAGAAAATGCTTTTATGCTACAGCCTGCATATAATGCTAAAACTAAAGATCATTTCAAGACTGACAAACTGCTTTAAAGCTCTAAAAACGATTCTTTAAGAGCATTTGTCATCTTTTCTGTTTCATTATGTTTTCTACACTCTGTTTGAGTGCAACACAAATAACCTCAAAACAGCAGTTGAAAGCCTGTAATGATTATTGTGAGTGGGAACAGAGTTATAAATGTAGAACCCTACTGGTTTTCCTTAGTGGTCTCTAAAATGTATTATGCTGAGAAGCATTGGAGGAAGAAATCCTACTAGCTGTAATGTGTCATTAGGAAGAAAGAAAGGAAGGAAAAAGAAAGAAAGAAAGTTTCTGATATGAAAGAATGAAATATGTGGAAAATATAGATCATCATTTCACCACTAGTTTGCTTTTCATTTAAAATATGACAGAATGAGAGATGTTACAGCATAACAATATCAATAAAAATACAGTTTAATCATATTTACGTCATTTGTAAATGTGCTCATCTGGTTGTTCATGTCTCCATTCGTGTTATTATTATTATTATTCTAAGTATTTTTCATTATTTTTCATTTCATTTATGTGACACTTTGCTTAACATCTATAAGTATGTGTGCCTCAGTTTTTACAGTGGTGACAAACATGAGAAATATTGTTTTCCATGTGTGAAAAAAAGAACTAAGAGGGACAGAGATAATACATTTCCATTAGTGCTTTCTGCTAATCTCTGAGTCTTCTATGTAATGTGATTTCCACCAGAGTTTATTGCCCCTCTGGCTCACAGACAAAATAGGCTGAGCACATTCGACCCCAGGTTTCCCTCTTTTTCTTTTATCTCCTCTCTGACCAAACACAAATAATCATTTCTCTTACCTCTGTCATGTGGATAAGGTAGAATCTCAGCTCTTCTGAATAATCTGCAAGAGATAGTAAGAACGAAGTTATATTTATCTATTTATTTCCAACATCTTTTTCCTTTAAAGTAATTTTTTCTGGTGCTCATTGTTGCTCCCATTCTCTTTATACAAAAAGCAGGACAGCTAATTTCGGACTATAATTCTGCCAAAATACTTTTATGGATAAAAAGCTTTTACTGTGGGTCAGCTTTGCAGACATCCTCCTATAATTCACTGAAGAAGTGCTCTGGGAGAGAGGCCTGTGGGCCTGCAGTCAAGATAAATGGTTTTAATCCACTGAAAACGCACACTTAGACATAGAATTATTCCTGATCTAAACATCTCTCTTTTGTGTTGTGACAGGCACAGGAAAAAAAATAGAAAATAGCAAGTACAGTATGTGTTTTCAAGCCATTTTTTAAGTATATTGTGACTGTTAAGCGCTTTTAAAGGATGGTTACATAAAGAACAATTACCTTCCCTGTAGGCTACAGTGTTGTTTTCCTTTAAGAATCACCTGAAGCCAAACTTTTTATTTGCATAACCAAAACTGTTTACCATAGCAAAAAAGAGTATTTATGCGTAAAATCTTTCATTGACCTGACTTGCTTTAAACTCATCTGGTTTGGGTTAGGTACAGGTCACATTAAACAGTGTATGTTTGATCCAAGCATTCTGGGATGCAACGTCAGCACTGTGGTATGATGTGACAAATTTTCACTCCTCTAGGAGCATGTGTAAATCCAGAAACTCTGACAAGAGATATCTACACTACAGCGGGAGAGACAAATCCTCTCGTACAAGTCATGTCTTAGTGGGAACAGCATAGAATCCCTGTAATTCAGTACTAGTCTCATTGTGTTATTTGTAATAACTAACAGCAGAGGTCACTGTTGAATAGTCAAAGAGTAGTACTGCCATCACTAAACACTTCCTGCTGATTACAACTTAAAAACTTTTACAGAAATATACTATTAAAAAATGATAATAATAGTAAATTTGGGTCAGTGTAATTTTCTCATTTAAACTGAAGCATGAAGTTTAGACCCCAGCGTTCATCAAACAAGATTTTTAGAAATCATTCTGTTGTCGAGGGGAATAAATGCCATCATGGAATCTTTGATCATGGTGCTATCCTCAGACACAAAAAAAGTGTTTCTTTTACCCTGTTTTACTCAGGCATAGTAACAGATACAAAACTGTAAATACTAGAAATACATTCTCTGGCCAGACCTTTCTAAACCGTGTCCATTCTTTCTTTCTTACAATTCAATTATTTGATGCAGGAACTGATCACCTTATTCATCATGCAGAGTAAAGACAACTTATTTATTCTATTTATTTACTGTACAAATACAGTATTGTTGTATTGACATGCAGTCAATGTATTTTTAGTGTATTCTACTGCTCATTGTTTCCCACGCTCCTCAGCCTAGTATTGGGGTGACAGGAACACAGGAAAGCCCCCGTATTGAACTCGTACTGTGCCATTACATGTTCACACACACACACACACACACACATCAAGCACGCCCTCACTGAAACAAACACAATCCCCCGGCGCCTCTTTCCTGAGTGACGCTGCTGAAGCAAAATAACAATGACAGGCAGCAGGGTGGAGGTGTAGATCTATGTCTGTGTGTGTGTCCTCTCATAAAACACACGCAAACATGCAGACCCTACTCAATCCCTGATTGTTTGGGTGCAGGATGGAGGTCAGAAGTGGCCCAGAGGAGATCAGCAGTGTCTGGAGAGGACTCAGCAACTCACATCAGCTGGTTATATCCTAAATTCAGCTGTCAATTCAGCTTATGATGGAGTGTTTAATGGATCTTTTTCTGAACAATGGACTTAGCTTTGGTACTCACCACTGCAGAAGGAGTACTACACACCCAAGCATTTGGGTTTGTGTGCTTTAAAGGGAAAATATAACAAATTTTAGACTCCATGTGTACACAATCTTAATGAAAAATAAACAAGAACATTCACTTACGACCAAAGTGTGAATGTCAGCACTCTATAAATGCATTTGCTGTTAAAACACCCAAACTGAACACCAGTTTGTCTTATCTGACTTTTCCAAACAATACCTGTGAAAAAAAGAGCTAAAAAGCTAATTAGATGCTAGTCAGTTACATGTTGGTGTATGATTACTCTACTTTTCTGCGCTGAAAAGGCACAAATTAGTGTAATTTTTACTCTTTAATGCTTTTGGAATCTTAGATAATTTTCTTTTCCTTTTTTGCTGTTCCCCTTAGGAATTGCCACTGCAAATCTTCTGCTGCCATCAAAGCCTATCCTAACTTTTTTACATCAACTCCATGTCTTCTTTCACAACATTGATACATGTCCTGTTTGGTCTTCCTCCTGCCTGTTAGTTCCAACCATCTTTCTACCTATATATTTACTCTCCCTCCTTTGTGCATGCCCAAACTATCTTAGTCTGGCTTTTCTTTGTCTTACACCCAGCTCCCTGCTTGTAAATTCAAATTATTAGCCACTGGCCTATTTTCATGTTAATTCTAGTGGTTTCTCTTTATCAGTCTTCAACTATCTTGCAACTCTTTCAGAGCAAAGAAATCTCCCAACATCAACCTCAACCCATGACATGTCTCCTCCTGGTGAAGTCCCACTCAGCATTAGCCCACTCAGCTACGATGGCATCTATCCACCATGCAGTGCAAACAGTATGAAACTTATTTTATCAGTTTATTTTTTGCACTGCACACTTATAATCTGATCTGTTGCAGTTAGCTAGAGCACGTGGTTTCTTAATTCAATGCTCAGCTTTCATTATTTTTGGTCCAACGTACCCTCTCTGCCCTTGCTCTGTGCTTCTCATGCCTCCAGATCCTGCTGCTGTCTCCACCCACAACTCTAAACACAGATATTTACGAAGTGTCTTATTTATTTGATTTGCTGTGGTCTGTGCAGCCCTGATGGCCAAGCTATTCTCTCCATACTGCCATAGGAGATGGCTGTTTACATCAAGGTGAAATAAGAAGACAAAGCCACAGGAAATTGGGCACTTGTTCCCTAAATATCCTTTCGTCAACTCCAACTGAAAATATCTGCCACCACAGCACTGTGTGTTTATTTCTGGTTGTGTAGTTTGTGATTGCGATTCTTTTTCAGATGTGAATTGTGTAAGGTCAGACATGTTTATAAACATGGTTGCATGCAAATAAGATTGCTTGAAGATATGCAGTATTTACACATTTAATATTCTGCCAATATCTTGTGAGATGATGAACATAAAAAGTCCAGTTATGCTTAATGACCAGATAAAACCCTCCATGTATAAATCCTTTTTTACACACATAGACATCTAGTATTTGAATAGAACACACTATATTAAAACCCATAGTCAATATAATGTCAAAGTCAAATGACTTCATTTACCTGCACTGCACTGATATAAACACATGACCATGGTGTTTATGCTTAATTAAATAAGGATTTTGCACTTGTTGCAACAGCAACAGTGACAGAAACATGTATATTTACCATTATATTTAAAATCGGCTGATACTAATACCAACAAGTTGTTGGTATTATATGTATACTTATCAATTAATTCATATAATAACCATGTGAAAGACAGCTGTTAGCTTACTCTCAGTTCTGCTTAATGGACTGACATCCAGTCAAAAATAATTAACTAGTTTAATGATCTGGGAAATAATATTTATCAGTCCAACACAGTCTAATCCTTTTGTTTTATGGCACCAAGCTGTTACCCAGATGTATCCTTTTCAGACATAAACAAACTAGACATCTTTGCGGGTGCATATGATGATTATTCCACAGTAAACTAATCAGCTACATACACTTCTTCCCCAACTGAAAGATTGTGCTCAGAATCGGAGGAATTCCACGTTTTCAATGCTGGAGATGTAGAGGCCTAGCACACAAAAGGAGACTTCATTTTCTGCTGAAGCATTTACATAATGTTGATTACCAGAGTACAGCTCAGTTCTGAATTTGCACCGAGACATGCGCTATGTTACTTGACTGGTTCATCTGCATGGGAATTTCTTTTCACTCCACATTCGATCATTTTCCAGAACGGTTTTCTTTGGAATGTGATATGCTTGATTAGTTTTTCGGTCTCATTATTTGGTGAGGCTCGTTGGAAGATACGACATGTTGAAAGGGTCAGTTGTTTCTGCTCTGACAGGCTGAGCTATTTCAATTTTTCTTGCATTGGCATAAAGTCCAAAAGGCCTTGTTTTGATAACTAATTTTCACTCATTTGCATGACTTCAGGTGTATAAGTGTGTTGAGGCTCACATACCATCCTGGAGCCGAAGATGGCGAAGGTATAGGGGACTCTGGAGAACATTACACCTGCCTGGCTCACTTTCTCTTGTCACAAGCATCAGATCGTTGTAGACAAACATCGTAACCTAAAAAAAATTAGAGAAGGAAAATGACAAAGACTGAAACAAGAAGTTTTTAAATGAGTGGGATAAAAGGCAGAAGGTGTTGAGGGGGTGGGGTGGAAGGGGAAGTAGTGTCATTTTAGTATAACACAGTCTCACTGTGGCTTTACACCCAACAATAAAATCTGCAATTCTGTGTCTCATACATTTCTCACCCCTATGAAAGTCTCATGTCTTAGCAAAGGAAAAGATCACACATACATTACTTTGACCAAAACACATGCATCCTCCCACACATTATTTCATAGCATGTTTAATTATTTCTAATCTTTTTTGACACACTTAAACTACATGTACTGTATTTCCATGAATTTCACAGAATGCAAATTCCAACAACTAAATGATTGCTGATTGCTCTTGTTCCTGCTTCACTTCCTCATACTGGTGACTCTAAAGTTTCTGAACTTTAAGTATCTACTAAATAAAGAAGATATAAAGAGAAGTTTAAAATGGCCACGCATGAAGGGGGGACACAGAATTAAGAAAAGAAGATAGTAAGTTGGGGCTTTAAAAAGAAAGAAGTGGCCTACTGTTGCTTATGTGAGTCGAGTGCTTTAAAACAGTGTAACACATCTACAACACAGACAACGTTCTAGATGGGCAACATTTCAAGACAATGTTTTTTTAGTGGCTTCCTCTGAAGGGTGACACAGCATTAAGGGTATTTCAGCTCAAGCCAGTATGTGGTTAGGCGTGCACGCATGTGTGTGTGTGTGTGTCTGTGTGTGGGTAGGTGGAAAACATTTCACACACATATATA
>JBAMHX010000021.1:11105912-11116905 GCA_037177515.1 Pseudomugil tenellus
TAGGCATATGCATGTGACTTATTACATATTTAAATTTAAATTGAAAACCAATCTATTGGTGTTTTGTCTCATGCGGACTGGCTCCCTTAAAAGATCTCTACATCCCCACGTTGAAAATTAGTTTCACTTGTAATCTTGAATTCATTGCACAATGACAGAAATGTTTCATTACTTTTTTTCCAATGACATTTGTAATAATAAATATTTTAGTTAGTTGTCTGGATATGACAAGAATAAAATGAGCTAAATAAGTGCAGCCTGAGCTAATCTTCAAAAGGTATATGTAATGATTTGTATTGGTTTCTTGGTTTCCTGTCTTATTGAGTGGAGTTCCTTGTTTCCTGTTTTACATCTGTTTGTTAGTTCACCTGGGTTTGATTAGTCATTTTGTTCACCTATTTCTTGTTTGGTTCTGATGTATTTAAACTCCCTGGTTTTATGTTTTGCTGTGGGATCATTATTGGCTGTTGTTGTGAGTAGTTTTGAGTAGCTTTCGTTATTTCATTGCCCCCAGGTCAAGTTATTAATAAAGATAAGATTGTCTACCTGACTCCTCCATCCTGCATCCACCACCTCACCACTACGGTCCACAACAGTATAAAGTTCATAATAAAGCAGTCTTTTCCTGCTTTATATTACATTAATGTCCTCTATTTGTTCAAATAAAAAGCTTTGGCTTCATAAAAATCCTTGAAGTCTCAGTAACTTTAATCAAAGTCTGAGACGATAAACGGTTTGTCAAGATAATGGCATGTTCAGAGCTCTTTTATATATGGTTCAGAGTCATCTCTAAGAAAAAGCTACACCAGCTACGTGACAAAATCTCTCCACCAGCTGACTGGTAAATAAAACAAGAGATGGATATTAAAGGAAAGCAGAGCATTTATAGGAAGTCATTTCCTCAACTTGTAATGTAATTCAGAAATGACATTTAACAGGAATGCTGGAGGTCAAGCAGAGAACTGATGGGATTACTTATATTTTCTAACTGATCCCCGATGAGAAGATGTGAAAGAAAGAATTACATGCTTCTTTTATTCTTTTAATTATTTTTAGCTTAACGTCAAACTTTTCTCAGACTTGCCTTCTTGGTTCTATTTAACATCTTGATTATAAAATTCATTTTAATTTATTTAGTATCCATGACAGCCTGAGTTGTGCAGGTTCACTCCCTCTGACCCAAACACAAGTAATTGTCCACCCAGATAGAAGACTATGCTATGTAGAGAATGAGGCCGATACAACTGCAGTCAGACTGTGCTGGGTAAAAGTCTGTCTGACCTTCTTATCAACTTTAATGACACTACAGAGCAGGGGTGGGTCTAGAAAACTGGACTGGTCTAGCCAGGGTGGGTCAAAAACTGGAAAAATAGTTCATGTAAATTAGACTTAGAAGGAAAAAAGTCTGGGAATTGGACTTAAGTTGAACTAAATTCCATTTCCTGACTTGAGTCATAACATGAAACTTTTATTTATTATTCCATTTTTATGATCTTCTCTTTATGTGTGTTGTGTGCTGTGATTTCTTTAGATGTAACACTGATGTAAAGTTTCCCAAATAAAAAAGCACGTACAGTCATTCAAAGCAATGGCAGAGCTGGAGAAGACAGCTGTTTCTGAAGCATCTTTGTAACTCTTAGGTATTAAAAGTATATAAAAACTGATTAATAAACAGAAAACTGCTGTTTATTAGTCAGTACCACAGACGTTCTAGCAAATTGCAACATCTGTGCTACTGAAATCCAGAAAATACTGCATGCTGGATCCAAAACATACACCATAAACCTGGAGAGGTTGGTCACTGTCATGAAATTTAGCATTTGAATAATTTCTTAACATCATGCTTAGAGCCAAAGCGGAGTAAGATTTTAGCTTGTTACTGCCTTCGTACTAAAATCATGTTAAAAACCATCAGATTGCTTCAGCTGAACGTGTTCAGAGGAAGAATGACTCATTTACTAAACACCCATTCATCCACATCCATTTTCTTAACCGCTTCATCCAATTCAGAGTCACAGGTAGCTGGAGCCGATCCCAGCAGTCATCGGGCGGGAGGCAGGGTACACCCTGGACAGGTCACCAGTCCATCACAGCATTTACTTAACACAGTTTCCATAAATTGCCATGACAGTGTTAAACTGGGACTAAAACGTGGGATCAAACCCACCGTGAACAACATGGTTTCACTGGATTTGTGCATTACAAAAATACTGCTGCTGATTTAAGAATAAAATTGCTATTTACAACACCTGCCCGTTTTGTTTAAAAATTAATCAAAATATGATTTTTTTTCCATTTGAAAAAGTTTTTACACTCCTACTTCTATGCTCATCACTGGCACAGGGATCCCCATTGTTGATCCACTATCCTGCAGATTTTACATGTTTACTTGGTGCAGTTGATAAAGGTTAAGAACTTTAAATTCCATGAATATTATAATGCTCTTTTCTAAGCAGGCCAGTCTGCAGAGGGGAAATCACTCATTATAACTAAAAGTGACTTGGAACTTGACTTGGACTTGCCACTTAGATACCTGAGACTTGGTTCTGACATGTATGTCCTGCTTCTTATACTTCCATGATAATGAGAAAACTCACTTTGTGCCAAATTGCAAGTTTAAATCTCTGTGGTTTGCTTTGTCAGTGTCACTGACCATTCATGACTTTTATATCCTTTTCATAAAAAGCAAACAGTTTGCACGTGGACATATTATCAGCCACATAGGCAGCTGACATGATGTTGATACAGAACAGCAAAAAGAAGCACATGCTGCATTCATTCACATACAAACACTCCACTGTCTTTTCAAACATTAGAAATAAGATTTAATCCCGTCATGCAAGTGCTGACAGAAGAGCAGAATCTGTAATGCAGTCACCTCAGAGTTTATGACTGGGTCAACTATTCCACTTCAGATCCAGAGTGTGCAAGCCTGGGGTCAACGCTGCCCTTCAAAGCATGCGTACGATCCATGGCATGTCAGACTTGCATATACTCACTTACACATTATCTCACATGAGCACATCCTCGTACATTCTCACACATTAATTCATACCAGTGTAAACAAATACAAATTCAGCAAATATAAATACTTCCCCCTCCCCCATGTTTATGGCCGGCCCCTCCAATATAAGTTAATCACATAGTGTACAATCTAATCTGCTGATTTAAAGGCCCAGCTTGCCATCTGGAAAAGCTTGGCAGTGTTTACGTATGGCTGTACAGTGTGTCTGGGTCCCCATTCGTCCATTATGAAAATGTGAAACAAATGTGTGTACGATGCAGATGACACAGTTTGTTAAGCACAAACCCGGTGGGTGTTCTGCTATTTTTGCTTTCACGCATGTACGGACCACATGACCCACATCGTAAGCTTGTTGGAGGGAAGTGCATTAGCCATGGTCAAAAACACACACACGTACATGTCACTGTGGGTCACTTCTCTCCACAGGCTAGATTTTAAAAAAAAAGCAGAGCAATGTCTCACACTTGTATTTTTTCATGTGTGATGGATGCATAGACAGAATATGTCACTCAATAATAAGACACAGATTCATTTCCCTGCTTTAAGAAACTTTCCTTTGTGAGTCAAAAAGCAGATAAGCGTCTTCTTACATCACTGTAAAAGCAATCAAACTGTCTCCTGCAGATATGGTTACATGTCAAGCAGTGTTTGAAGAATCAAAACTAACGAATTACCATAGCAAAAAAAGAGGTTGCCCAACAAAATGTACCACATGAATCAACACTAATTGCCCTGCTTTGCTTATCTCAAAGAGGCTTGTTTAGCTGCCATTCATGCACAGCTTCTCTACTTCAGACTCTCAACTCATTTCAAGCAAAGTTAAGATGGGAGTCTTTTTATTACTGCAGAGTGTAATTAGCTGTCAACACTCAACGATAAGTTCTGTTGCTGCCTCAGCAAGCTTGAACCATGCAAAAGGACATTCTGTCTCAGCCACAATGGCACCAGAAAGTAAAGAGATGCGTGACTAATGACAATTTGAAAGTCAGAGATTTTACATATTTCTAGATTATGATTGTATTTTCCATTCAAGTATTTTTGATAGTGAACCCTGAGCATAAAATAGTTAATGTTTCTACATGCAATACAAACCATAAAACCAGTAATACTTCCTATTCATTTGGTGAAGCAAATTCAGCATCACATGCACAGTATACAGGGTGCTAAGTTTGCAGTCCAACAGATTTAACCTTGTATCGTCAAAACCCTGACTTAGCACATATCTCTGAGTTGGAAATAAGCTAAAATGATCTAAATAGTACTAAATAGTACATTTATAGTGACCATGTTAACATATATGGACTACCAGGAATGATGTTACTGTAAAGATGATTTACTAATTCTCTCACTACAAAACTCAATGTGTCATTAAAAAGCTATGTAAGTGTAACTTTAAAGACACATTTTACAACTGTCTGAGCTTAAGAACAGCTGGACCAGAGAGATATGAACCTTGTATAATCTTGAATATGAAAATTAAGTCAAGACTGAAATGGCAGTAATATCCACACAATATCCACACTAAAAAGCAAAATCTCAACTGAACTGGAGGAATGCATTTATTCGCTGTGAAGTTTTTCTATTATAGAACAAACAGTCAATTATTCATTTAGGATTATATTTTATATACACAACAAAAACCAAACTATCATAAAACCAGTGGTTTATAACAACGAACAGCTGTATTGCAAAATGCTTCGAGTGTATGTCAGTGCATGTTTTGGGACAAAGTGTGTGCACTTTTTGCTCCCTGCAACAACCAGATGGTTTCTCTATGGCTGTGAGCATTTAAAATGAGCTTGCATCACTTCATTTATAAGTATTCATTTTAATGACCAGTTGACTTTTAGGCCATGCTATTTTGGTAGCAGGGAGGAGTTGCATGCAAATAAATGAGGCTCTGAATTGCAACTATTCCTCTGAATAAACAAAAAATAGGAATAAATCACCTACATGCACACAACTACCAGGAGGGTGAGTATTTTATAAAGATCACTTTGGGAAAAGTGCTCTTAAATGGAACTTTATAAGAAGTTGTTGATCTAAACCTTGAAAGAAAACAATGCTTTAAAACCTTATTGGGTGCAAGGTCTCCAAAAGACTGATTGAGATAATTTAGTAGATTATGCTGGTGAGTCTGCACATCATTTATGCCCTTATGAGCACTGAAATTGCTGCTCATTCTTATCCAAAGGGAAAACACACCTCCAGAAGGTTACGGCAGATATTTTTGTTTAATCTTGTGGTCATATAATTCTGAGAACAGTATCGCTTCATTAACATAACAGAAATGGATTTTACTGCAAATATACAGCTACTGTGGGATACCGGTAAGCTAATTTTTTTTTTTTGGTCCAATCATGACAAAATAAAGTCCACTGCAAAATTGTTTGATATTTGATTACCATTTTTCCAATCCAGCTTTATTTTCAAAAGTATATTGGTTCATATTTTACACGGGAGTGTATGAAGAAGAAGCATGCATCAGAGAACCATTTTATATTTTCTGAACAAGTTTACTTTTGACTTAAATTCTATTAAAGATATGTTTTAACATTGCATGCATACCTCACAGAAATAAAATTTAAAAAGCATACTTAACCAATTGTGCCTTATAATGAACTACTCTGAACTCTCACTCCAAGTAACACCTACTGAGCATCTGATGAGAACACAAATATTACCAAGAGTTTGATATTAAAACACTTACATTTACACTCGACTTTCAATTTTCTGAATGAACAGTTTCTGGAAAAATGATAAAAAGTGAATACATAAAAAAAAAAAAGCTTTAGCAACGGATGGTACTTCTAAAGGTCAGTGCTGAATCTACTGCATCTTTCTTTCTCTTCTCTTAAGGGTGCTGCTGCCACTTTTGTTTGAGTGCAGACGGAGATTCAGACAAAAGAAGTGATGGCATGCAGCTGAATTATAAATTGACCTAATATCCAAAGCATCGGGTGAACATGGTAGCCAGGGAAGCCATGAATAGGTCCCTCGCCTGCTATTGCAAACTGGAAGAATTTAGCTTGAAAGCTGTTTTGTCTTTCACTAAAAGATCATTAAAAATAAAATAAACACCAACTTATTTGTAACCATCAAGGATAAATGTTCATTGTGAATAATGCTGCACTTCAACTTATCCTGGCAACACTAACAGATACCGCAGACTAGAAAGAACCAAACAGGATTAACGGGATCTGATTTGATTAATTGAACTCAGTGTAGGTATGGTGTACAGTCAGGGTCAGATTAGTCTCAACCAGTAAACATAAAAAACATGTAAATTATTAATCACCCACCTGGCTGCTGTACCCAATTCATTTATCTACCACACCAAAGCATTTGCTAGTATTGGAACCTTGTTTTAGGCTCTCCAGTTTCTGTTCTTGGCTTATAAAAAGTATTTTTGCATTTTGAATCAGAGCCAGGGGGCAGAGGCAAGTAAGAGACCAGTAAGAGGATGTGACAAACATGTCACAAGGAATAAATAACAAAGATATCTGCATAAAACACAGTGGAAGTGAGTAAAAATGCAGGTGAGAGAGGTGTGAAAGGGGCATGGTGGAAAAAGTCCAAAAGAGGATTCAAAAACAGGATGAGGATCACTAGGAAAGACACAAAATTACAGATGGACAGATAAGAGGGAGAGAATGTGAGAGGATGTAAACATATTAAGTGTTAGTGTCATGACTGAGCTTTTGGTCATTTCCATGTTAGTACGTTATGTTGCAGTAGTGTCTCCATGGCCTAAATTCTGCCAGCTGGCAGAGTACGACTAGATGCATGAGTATGCATCCTCCACTAACACATATACACACATGCATACGGCTCAGATAAGGCAGTAGTAGTATTGCCCCGGAAAAGATGACTACATTTTGCATTTATTAATACAACCAAGCATGCTTGCTTTTGCTTTTCTCTCATTAGATGCTAACTAATTAATGATCTCGCAAATTCCTACGTTGCTCTTTCTCAGCACTTTGAGGCACTATATCTGTGATGTAAGCACCTTCAAACCTATCAGATCTAACAGCTAGAAGAAATCCACGCCAATACAACCCCCTTAGTAAAAGTCAGGGTCTCCTCATGTAAGCTTTACAATTGCTTCCTCCTGACTGAGTCTCGTCCAATTTGATACCTCTGCCCCAGTTCCATCCACAGAAGCATAAAACTAATTTTAAAGTTGCATGAAGCAGATTAGCCTAGTTCAGCCAAGCAGTGTAAATTGGGATGTTAGCTAACATCTCACGATATCAATGTCATTTCTATAACCAAGAATAGAAACTAAGCAGAGAAAAGTTACTTAGAAATGCAAGAACTTTGGTTATGGAAGGTAAAATAAAGCATGTGGTAGTGTTTATATGTCATTGGGTCATATTGGTGCTAGGAAATCAATTATCTACTCAGTGGGTATGCTAAGCCCCTTTAGGGGTTGACCATGGAAAGCAATTGTGACCAATTTATCCCAGCATGACTAAATCAGATGAGGACTGACAGATAAAAGCATGACATCATCTTAACAAAGAGAGATTAAAATTAATATCATCTACAGTGAAAGCATTCAAAGGGGAAATGTTATGACATAAAAAAGATGAGAAAAAAGATTTTAAGATAGAAAATATAATGAAGCATAAGAAAAGCAACACATCTGAGAAGTAATTTTAAGAGCACATTGCATGTTACTGCTTTACAATGCGACATAAAACTTCTGAAATATAATCGTGTGCAAGTAAAGTCATGTATAATAATACGAACACGGTACTCACCTAGTCTTGGCTGCCCTTATGGCTGGCACAGAGAAGCATAACTCCAACACACACACACACACACCGCCACCAACTACGAGTGAGCAGAAACATAAGTAGGAAAAGCAGGAGTAATCAAAAATGTTCAGAAGAAAAAGCAGCTTTCCAAAGAAATATGTCTATGTGTGATGTGTGTGAATGAGTGTGTGAGTTGGGTGTGTGTGTGTCTGTGTGTAAGGGGGAGATCCGCTTCAGCAGCAAAAGGTATGGGAGAGATCCGTCTCATTCTGCTTCTCTGGCAACTGTGACGCGTCAGGGTTTCATCCAGACCCCTCCCTCCCTTGATATTCTCTGGTCTCTCTGTTTTTCCCTCATTCGCTCCCCCAATCCCTTTCTCTTTCTCTCTCTTAATCCCTCGCCTCTCTGTCGCTCCACCTCCCAATCTGAGGACTGATAAATACTTTGGAGCCAAAGTGCACACAAACAAGGGATAATACTGAATGTTTATGGCACCTATTTAATTTAAAATAGTTTATTTGTTTTTATAAGTGTATTTTTTTATTTAAATATGTTATTACTCCTATTGTAGGATAAAATCCATCACTGGCTCATTGAACGCAGACTGTTTCTCTGTCTCAAAAACATAGCTAATACATGCAAAACAACCACCTCAAACAGAAGAAGATATCTTGAATAGGAATAAAAGTAAAGTAAGACATACAAACTATAGCAGTGATTCCAGACAGTTGGAACCCTCAGAAACACAGATTTGCAGTGATCCCTTTGTATTTGGTTTTGTTAGGTTTTTGTGCAAAAGCCATGTGATTCAACACTGTCTGTGTACCTATACTGGTTTGCTGCTTGAAGAAACTTACCAGTACATTTGATTCTTATATCTTCAGTGTAGATTAAAGTTAACCTAAATGTTGGACGTAATAACACAAAACTGGTAGTATCGAGATTAAATTTGCACAGTGACTTGGCATTCAATGTTTGCACTCAATATGTGCAAATTAAGTTTGTTATCAATGTTTTGATAGTGAAATTACAAATATAACCCACTGCTGGTGTCCATATCAGCAGTTTCATAACTCTAATGTTTCCCAGTACTACTGTACAAATTGCCAAGTTAAAGGAGGAAACATTAGAAAATTCTTTAAAGAGATGAAAAGGTGCCCCAAAAGATTTTAACTGTGTCCAAGTAAAAAGTAGAAATAACATAGAAACTGTTAGTTATACTTTATGTACTAACATGTCTTTCTTTAACATGCTTTCAGGATTTTGTTCATGAACTTTCCTGCCATAGAAATTAGGTAGTAACAAATATCACAGAGCAGGAAACCTCTAAAACCCTACTTTAAGTGCCTTACTATTTAACCATCCGATTATATAATCTGACTATGCATCTAGCTCACTAACTACGGCCCCATAGCTCTATAAATTAATCCTCCCTGGAGAACAGAATGAACAGGCACATTGTCACAGCTGAAGACCACTATTAACTGACTAACACCCACCCCTGTGGTGAACTTCTTCCACCCATTAGTTTTCCAAACATTGAAGGAAACCAAATTAAATGGTGCTACTGGTAAACACTGAATGAATAGATCTGTCTCCCTCTCTCTTTCTCTCTCTCTGCCTCATCTCCCTTCATCCTCTTGTCTTACCAACATATGGTGCAGCATTATCAGCCGCACATGTACAGCAGTGAGTGTAAGGTGGCTTGCATACTTGCTTATTTTAGCTATCTGAGCCTGCAGCTCTGATATAATGAAAGCATTTCATTCCCTGAATGTGTG
Source organism: Pseudomugil tenellus (assembly GCA_037177515.1). Classification (NCBI taxonomy): domain Eukaryota; kingdom Metazoa; phylum Chordata; class Actinopteri; order Atheriniformes; family Pseudomugilidae; genus Pseudomugil; species Pseudomugil tenellus. The sequence goes on from JBAMHX010000021.1 coordinate 11,115,485, forward strand.
TGTATGGAATTTCACGTCAACCTTGTTTTATTCCTTAAAAACAAACTTGGATTCATTTGCTCAGCTAATGTGGATAATCTGGGTTAATGATGGAGCAGTAATTGAATCCTTTCATCTTACCAATAGAAGTACTTCGAAGTACAATGTGACATATCCAAACACCAGCATTCCAGCTTGATAATACCTACCACTGGTGTGATGGTTGTGTTGTGTGGGTACTTTTAGATGTTTCCTTCTTCCCATCTCCTCCCCAAGTAGGTAATACCATCCTTGAACCTCCTAGAGGATGGAAAATTCACAAAAGTGTGTGTGCATCACATAAGAACATCAATGCTAACCATTATTTTCAGGACTGAAGCAGGCTGTGAATTGTCTAAACAGTCATATATATCTGATGCAAACACACACACACACACAGACTAAGTTCCTCTGAACACACACACTCCTCAGCTGATGCTCTTGCCTCGACACCTCTGTCCTGTGAACAAGATGGTGTTTGTGTATCAGGGTGTGCACGTCCACAATTTTCTTATGTAAATATTAAATGTAAGTTTAAAAATATCATAATCATTGTAAGACTTCCTGATTTTTAATTCTGCGGGACACAAACAAGGTTACTGAATTCTAATATCATTTTACTGTTATACATTAGAAGACCCACGAGGACATTACTAGCCTCCTCTTTTGTGTAAAATAATGTGCTATGGTCAGTAACAATAATCTCCATTTTAAAAGCATCTTATCTGAGTGGACAGATTTCTGCAGGCTGTGGGACAACGTGGGGGGATAGGCAGTGAACTTATTTAGTAGGAGGGGGAGGGGAGGGAAAACATCCTCAAAGTCAGAAAGGGATTTGTGCCATCATTAAATATTTCCCGGCACATGTGACAAGGCAGGAAACAGGAGGCAAAAAGTAGGAAGAAGGAAAAAGATGAAAAGTGAAAAAAGGGAAAAATCTAAATAATAAAAAACAGAATGCTGCAAAATGGTGCAAACAAATGACAAGATGTGACAGGCAAGGGCAGCAGTGGCCAAAGAAATACCAACACTCATAAGCCTAAAATGCCTCTGAAATAAAACAAGAAGACAGGAGAGGCAGAGGCTTATAGAGGATGAATGCGGAACAACAACAGGAGAGACAAACGGATGTGGTGGGGAGGATGAGAATGTACTCCCTGTGACTCAAAGCTAAATCTTACTAATAAGCATATTAAGCCAATAAAATATTCATTGGGATAAATGTTAAAAGGAAGCAAGCTGTAAACCTGAGTAAAATGTAATTCACTCTGTATTGTTGCTACTGATTAGGATTCTTGCTGTTTTTTCAAAATTTTATTTCAACTTATCAACTCCCTTTAATTTAGTTTAATCTTTAACACACACGTACACCCCCCCCACACACACACATATATACATATATA
>JBAMHX010000021.1:11117815-11129312 GCA_037177515.1 Pseudomugil tenellus
ACTCTAAATTGCCCATAGGTGTGAGTGTGAGCGTGCGTGGTTGTCTGTCTATATATGTGGCCCTGTGATAGGCTGGCAACCTGTCCAGGGTTGGACAGCCCCCCTGCGACCCCGTTCAGGAATAAGCGGTAGAAAATGGATGGATGGATGGACTACAATGTGTGTAGTGTGTATTTGTGAGAGAGAAAGGAACCAATAACCTTCTAGTTATAGATTCTGACTCATACCAGGTTTCTTTCCAGTATCTAGAGGCAACACTGCTGTGACACTGGTAACCCAAAAGTGTTTCCTCCAAACTATTGAGGTCAATGGAATTCATTCACACTGAATTAACTCTTGAATTCATGGTCTGATGGATATTAAACACACAAAAAGACATACAAGCACAGGGAGTTGAAAAGGACACTGTTTACAGAAAACCCTCCAACCTTTGATCTTTGCCTTCAAACTTACCTTATCTGCATCCATAAGGGAGCGCACACCAAAGCTCATGCAACCCAGCAGCGCACTCATTCTGTTCATGTTGAAAGAAAGACCAAAAAACTAAATCAGTCGGAAAAAAATCCATTAAAACCAAAACCAGTGTCTTGTCTAACTTGGGTCAGACACTTTAGATGTCTTTTTTTTATCTTTTAGAAGTGTGATATGAAAAAGACAAAACAAAAAAAAATCTATGAGATATTTTTAGTCATTTTACTGAACACAACTTTTTCCTTAATTAAAGTCCCAAAGTGCCAAACCGACTATATATGGGAAGTAGAAGCATCATCCCCTGCATGGAACTTATAAAAGCAATGAAAAATGTCAAAGCTGAAAAAAATCCCACTTAAAAAATAGGTTGCTAAAACCAAACTTACTTTTAGTTATGACAGTTTGGGCCAGATTTACTAAAGGTTTGCGTTTATTTTGTTGTCTTTTAGTTCAACTTGTAGTAAGTTTCACTGCATTTCAACCTGATTTTGAGCTTCTGCTTCAACTGTTATATTTATTTCACTTTATTTTTCCAAAAATGTACTCAAATTCAAACACAAACACAAACTCAAATTCAAATCTGAACATTACAAACTTCAAATTATTTCAAATTTCTAATGATTTTAACTAATTTGTTCAATAAGCAGGTTTTAACCCTCTTCACCTCTCTTATGCTCATTCCAGTTCAACCTTCCACCAATTTTAACACTGTCCAACATGAATTTGTGCTTTCATGTCTTCAGATAATAAATTTGAAGCTTTCTTTAGCATTACAGTTCAACTGATTCTGCATAACAGCATTCACACTGCTGTTCTGCAAGAACAGCAAATTTCTCGTTTTTTTAAAAAAAAATTTTCAGCCTTCATTGTATCCAGAGTAGCTGGTTTTGGGGGCCTGGACTTAACGCAACATGTAAATTAAGCCCCTTTCAGACTTGCTCTGTCGTATATCGTTGGTTGTCTGAACAAGCATGTCCGGGTAAAGTGCAGGTGGTAAATGTCTGGACACTACTATCACTATGTCCGAAAAAGGCTTCTTTTGTTTTGCTTCATGGAAAGCAAGTAGTGTACAAGCTTCCATTACACTTTGACTCCTCCAGACAGATAAGGAGGTGCTGATCCAATGCAAATGTAGCATAAAAATACAAGACTATAATGCATATCTCTCCAGTAGTCTGTTTGCATGAAGACAATCTGTATTTCTGCAATTAGCCTTTGGTTGACTGGAGTGATTCTGATTTATTTTATTATTTGCTCCATGTAGGTCATATGACAGCAGTGGCCTTTATAAACATATTTCTGAGTGAAAATCTGATCAACCTCCAATGTTGTCTTTATGTCCACACATCAAAGAGGTGCGAACAGATTAATGAAGAGGATCAGCTGGGTTTGGCTGGAGCAGCATTTTGGCCTATGTCCAGCGGCCTTTAAGAGGATTTGCTGAAGAGGCAACCCTTCCTGAAACTTCCCCAACAACAGCAGCACAACAGGAGGGCATGTTGAAAACAATGACATTTCCAGCTGAATCTTATGAACACAGGTGCTTCAGGGTTAAAGATTCAGCCATGCAGAGATCATGATTATGATTCTTGGCAGTGCTTGCATGTTGACTTTTGCCAAAAACTACAACGGACCACCACAAAAACTCGTAAGTGGTACACGATTCTCCTTTTAACAAATGGTTTAAACCAGTTTTCATATATTACACTGCTCACGTAGCTTTAAATGCGATGCGTGGGTGCTGTCCTTGCGTGCATAAGACTGGACTCTACAGGTTTAACTTAAGGCTTTTTTTACTTGAGCTGCTCCAGAAAGCAGCTGCCGATGGAGTTGTTCAGAAGATTGCTGTTCATCTGAAGTGACAGACTGTCTGCACTGAACAGATGCTGCCCTGGTTTATTGCAGAGAATACAAAGGTTTTCTAGAGAATCTATAGTGAGGTCTGAAATGGTTCTGTGTGGAAATATTTAAAGAAAATGTGCTTTGAATGAACATTGAATCTGCGAATTAATTGGTTTACAACTGGAATAGTGAAAAAAATATTTTACAAAAATAAATAGCATTGATTCTTTAAGGAAAATCTATTTCTTATGGAAATTGTGCTCAGATTTATAAAAACATGATGAAATTCTGTCAGACACAAACTGCTACCAGTAAACAAATACTATATCAAAGTGTAATTCTACTAAAATCATTAGCTGCTGCTGGATTTTCCCAGTTAACAGCATGCAGACATTTGGTGTGAATGAAGCTTAGTTCTGTACCAAAATCTGAAAATCGCTCTTAATCTGTGTCCTAGAAACTGTCCCAAAAAGGTCTTTATGACCATTCCATGATCTTAACTTTGCTGGTGTAAGATAGTCCACATATTCAGCATCTGTAAACCCCTGTTTAAACCATGCAGTATAAGGGACATGAGGACAATTATTCATTTCAAAGTAAAGAAAGGAAATCTAGTGAATCTTTTACATTCATGGCATAGAAGCTTAAACCATATGGAATTGCGTTCCCAGTGTTACTAACACATCGTAATGCTTCTTGTCTGTCCTCTCAATTCAGCATACCACAAGAAAATTTGTGACTCATTCAACCAAACATTCAGCAATGACCCTGTTTCAGCTTAAGTCTGCTGAGGCAGGGAAGCGAAAGTAACACATTCACTCTGCCAGATTCAGAGATGGGCATACAAAGAAACTTGCACAAACACAAATAAGCACTGCATGCAGCAGCATCAATTATAAAATGTCATTTTGCTGCTCTGTTAAGAGGCGTTGTGGCTATGCAAACGTTACTCGCTCTGTAATAACAAACACTTTATACGTGTATAAACGTTTAACAAGAAAACTAATTATCGGATGTAATTATTACATTTTTCATTATCCTGTCAGTGGTGTAATTATAAACACCATCTCCAATGTGTGTTCTCAGCCAATAGAGTACCTTGTTGTTGAGTTTGAGTTCCACACTGTGAAGAGCATTCTCTTATGAAGATCCTCCTCACTGACTACACTGCAAACAAAGGACAGAGGAAGAAAGTGCAAAAGTTATCAAATTCTACGTTTTTATTCGGACAGGCGCACAAAGCGGATTTTAGTTGTGGTGCAATGGCGTAGAAAATCAATGCTGCATGCAGATTTCCCTGTGGGTAGTAAACAGATCCAAATAGGCAGCAAAATAAAAAAAATAAAAAAAACTGGTGCTTATCCTGAGGCTTTTTTGTTTTTGTTTTTTTTAATAATAGCAGAGTTCCAAGATCTGCTGATCTGAACAAGAATAGGGTCATTTGTAAGGGCATCTGTTGCTGGCTAGCAAGGATAACTGGGAGTCAAAAGTTCTGCATGCATAATCTAGTGCAATAATTTACCAGCTCTCTATATAATTTTTTTCTTTCCTTTTCTTACACTTAACTTGCAGGTTTAAATCGCTGATAGTGGAATGATACATACAATATAATTTATGGTAGTAGTATAATTAGTATAAGTAGAATGGTGTTGCATTTAGGTAATTCTTGTCTGTAAATGAAGCATATAAAATGAAACTATGTGGGAGAACTCATTGCTGTGCTTACATGTGAAAAGTCTCTAAAAAGATGGGGTTTCTACAGCGAGGAACCATTTGGGTCTTTTTGGTCTCTGTGGGACTGGAGTCAGGAAAGAGGCCAATCTGAAAAAGAAAGCAGAAGAAAAGTCCAAACCATTGTTTTACAGAGCCGACAGCTCATTTTTGTGCGATTCTGAATTACTGCACATACCTTAACATAAGAGTCACATGACCCCTGGCAATCGCTCTGCATATCCTTAGCCTCCAAAACTGTGAATACATGTCAAACAATGATAGAAAGTTTTTGTTTTCCACATTTTGTTGTGCTTCAATGTTACCTTAAAAATAGTTTCTATTCCACTTTTCTCATCAATATATTTACCACTTACTTGTTTATTTACTGATCCAAACACAAGAAATCAAATTAATATAATAGACGATGATGACAAGCCCTTTTTTTCATTGTAGTGATACAGATGCAGAAAAGCTTTAATATCATTGCCCACATCAGTGCCTTTTGTAAAATAATTCTGAACACCCTGTCACTTTGATCAATAGTGATGTAAATAAACTGAACTGTCTCAAATGTAGAATACATCTTCATGATGAGCTGAGAAAACTTACAAAACCTGTAAAACAATCTGAAAAAGTTCAGATGTTGGGTCCAAATGAAGTGTTTCTAATAAAGAGCAGTGGCAAGCAGATGCTTGGTTGACTCTCATCTCCATTTCTGCTAATGTGCTACAGCTAAACTGAAACATAAACAGCTTACTTGCTTCATATTTAAATTTAAAAAAAAGCTTTGTCTTGCCATCTTTTATTGTTTCATAAGATAAGAAAAGACTAAAACGACCCAAAGGAAAGGTTTGCAGCTCTTACAGACAATATCATTTGACAAACATCACAGCCTGAAAGCTGACCTCAGAGCATTTAAACTTTTGTTTAGGGGATAACAGCTATTCTACCTCTAAGATCTTAGATAATGCCTCTCAGGAGACAGTAATGTTGTGGAAAAGCCCTCAGCTTGCCTCCTGAATGTGTCTACTTTCTATTTTTGGGTGTTTTCAATTATCCTCAATATTTACTGTGAAACTGTGAAGTTTTCTTCTGAAAGTTTCTGCCATGTTACTGAATCAGTGAATTATTCTCAAGGCTGCAACAAAAATAAAAGTATAACTGATTAAAATTTAGAGATGTTCCACTTAAATCTTGCTGGTTTCAGATAAACAGAAATCCACTGTAATTTATAGCCTTTTCATATGCAAACAAGAAACATTTGGGAGAAGGACTGCAGCAACAAGGATCCCCAGAGTGGAAATGAGTGGAACAGCAACAATAAATATAATAACTTATCGATTAAGCATTGATAAGACAAAAAGCTGATCATTTCGCTGATGAGAGCTGAAGGGAATACTTAAACATATGTGCTAGACCACCATCTTCTACTTTACTGACTTCTTTTAACTTGCTAATATCTTTTCTTCATATTGACACGTGTAGAGCAAGAATGAGAGGATGCCTGACTGATGACATAGCTAGCCGTGATAAAGACTTTAAGAGACCATTAAGGGGTTTCCAGTGGGAAGAAAATCAAGAGGAACCTAACTGAAAAATCTGCAAATAATCTTAAGTACAACAAAATCTGATTGATGCGTTTCTGCTTTTATCATTACTGAAACAGATATAGTCATTTTAGGTATTTTAAAACAGGAAAAGATTCCGTGCGAGAGTTGATGTGAGACTCTTGCTGACAGCTATTTGTGATTAAATTTTCTGGTTAATGAACGCTTGAATATAAATCTAATACTAGAGAAAAATTATCCATTATTTTGAGTGTTTTTTCTAGTGTATGAAAACAAACAGGATTTTCTGTAACACAGAGAAAACCCATTTGAGTTTTATTAGTTCCATTTGTTTTCTATTGGTAAAGTGGTATTTTAAAAAAGGAAAAGGAAAAGGCAGTTTTAACCCTTTTATAGCCTGTACATATAGTGGATTGAAAGTAAAAATGACTTTGACTTTTAATCCAACTTTACAGTAATCTTAGAGGACATTTTTAGATCTGGTGCTGTTCTGTGCAGGAGCATATACAGACAACTTTGTGTAATTTGAAACTGGAAACGTAATTGGCCCTTCACAGAAAATAGCAGCAGAATAAAAGATTCTGAGAGGATAGAGAATCACAAACAAAAATGGGCAGCTGTTGGGCTCTGGTTGCTAAGAAACTAAAATAAACAACCACTTTTGTTGGATCAAAGTACCCACCAACCTACATTTTTTGTTATTAATGTCTGCCTGCAGTTAGAATAATGACCTGCTGTGTCCCATTCACATTTATGTGGTGTATATCATGCATGCTAGACCAGTATAATGCTGTGCCTTAGAATTTCTCAATCTAGAAAACACATCTGTAATATTTCTCTGCCTGCAAACCACGCAATGATTGCAGTGTTTTCACTGAAATGACCATGACTTACCGCTGACAACAAATACTTCATGCTCATGGACGATTGACAGCTTGAGCTGACCTATAAAAAAAAAGAAAGGTTATGACAGGTAACGGATACCCAGTGAAGTTAAAGAGGTTATATCTGGATCTTGCATTTAAATTGGCCCACTGTCCTTATGTCAGAATGAGAAGATAATGGAGTTAAGTACCTTCTATACGGTTTTGCTCTTAACTGAATAAAAGAAACACTCAAAACTTGAAACTTCTCTGTGAGAGATCATCTTACATGTAAGAACGGCTGGTTATTCTAGAGAAAAGCAACAGTCTGGAAATGCTTTTCATGACTGAAGTGATACAGAGTCCTACAGGGCTGCTTTGTTTTGTTGCCTGCCAGAATCATCTGGATTTATCATTTTCCCTGGATAATCAACTGACCAAGAATTACAATTCCCATAAGACCCTGTTGTATGAGAAAATGATGGATAAAAATTATATTTCCAGTCCCGATATTTAGATATGTCTCTGAACTGTGGAATTATATTTGACATTTAGATATCAAAATATTATTTTAATAGTATAATTTTGATCCAAAAGCCAAATCTGCTGTCAGATTTCACTTCAATTTCTGAAATGAAAAAAAGATAAAATTCCATGTAGATCCATAAAAGATATTACATTTGACATAACAGGAAAAAAGAGGAAAAATAATCCGGCGACAGAGAAAACACAAGCGTGTACTTTTCAAAGCTCTGTCAACATGCAAAAAGGTCAAATAGCCTCCAGTCTCTGTAATATTCATATTGTATGTGCATAAATGTGTGTTAGTACGAGAGTGTGATTTTGTTTTAAAATATTTATGGGGTCCAATAGCTAAGATGGCAGTATTTGTGCGATCTGAGAACTAAGGTTATCCCAACTTATAGAGGCCGCTTTTCTTCTTCTCTGTAACTAAAAAGAGCCAGGGGTGCTAAAGGCATCCGTAGAGGAAACCAGGTTTCTTCCAGGTGAGGTATATTAGGTATGTCATTCTGTGAGGATACCCAACATCAGATTAGGGGAACTGGTTGCCTAGTAGTTACAGAGGTGAGCTGGAGTCAGGAGGAATGGGTTCAATGGCAATTCGACTGAGATGAATCATTGTAGGCCACTGAGAAATGCCCTTGACCCCCAACTGTCTCCCAGGCACGGGAATCTGGCCTTGCAGCCCAATGCTCCTAATGTATCTTGGATTGGTGAAATGAAGAATTGAAATTTCCCAGCTGGGAAAAATAAAGTATGATAAACAAAAAGTACTTCATTTAAAAAATAAATCAAAATTAAGGTCCAAATTTATGTCTCTCAACTTTAAAAATCTACTCAAAAACCTTTAAAGATACACCAGAACACAGAGAATTAATTAACTAATCTATGGTGAGAAAAATGTTATTTTTTATGCTTTGAGTTTTTTTGTATTAATTCATGAATAATTGATTTTATCAACGGAATAAAAAGAATTGACACCTGTATTAATTATTGAATAATCTTCTGTTGAATTATGATCCTTTAAATCTATTTAAGGTTAGGAATATATTAAAGCTGGAGTTTGACATTTTAGTCTGACCTCACATAAAAAAGGACACATGTATGCCTGTCTTTGTCCACTGTCTATCAACTGTCACTTTCTTTCACCCTCATTTACTTTTTGTCTGGCAGTTCCTCCTGTTCCTCTTCTTTCCTGTAAGCCTCCCTATGCTGTGAACAACCCTAGGAGACTTATTAGCCATGTTGACATGGCCACTGCTAACATGGGCTTTGTGCTACTCTAAATTACTCCTGTTCAGAGGAGGACAGTCTTAAGCTAAAATAAAGGAGCCTCGCTGTGTGATAACACTGCTGGCATTTGGGGCTTGGGTACAGGGGATGTTTGTCGTTCCCACACTGAATTTGGCATGGCTTTGTGCTCCTGGTAGCGGTAAAGGAACAAAGTAAAGTAAAAACAGTGTTAGTAATATTTTCCTAGTCTGGACATGCCTCCTGTAAAAGTAGTTATAAATCTCAGCTTGTATTACTCTGCATTTACCACTAAAAATAGATTTTAATTTCATGAATATCAATATCGATAACATCTCCTATGAACAGTATTAATTAAATATTTTAATTTTTTCTTCTCTTTAACAATGTATCAAAATTAAAATGTCCTCATGGATTAAAACAAGAGCATAAACAGTGTAAATAGAGGATTGTTTACGGTACAGCAAAATGTCAGTTCCTGTTTCCTGTTCTGCTTTGCTGAGAAGCTCGTCGGGGTTAATCGGACACATAATCATAACAAAGTTGTGTTCCTACCAATAGAATTTCATTCACTCATAAAAGTGCTGCATGTGATGTCATGGAGCATAGTAGTAAATCACATTATAGAGATTATTTAGAGGCTGTAAATTACATCCAGTTTTGGTTGGAGTCACATAATGTGTGATAACTTTCAGCCAATGTGAATTTACTTGAATGTAAGGTGGCTAAACTTTTCTGTGGGAAAAGTGGGTAGAAAAAGGAGATAACATGAGGGGGAAAAAAGCGAGCAGCCTTTTCAAAGAGGAGGTGACCTGTAAGAGCAGAACATAATCCCTTCAGAAACCAAGGTTACAGCCTCTGCCAGGTGTGATCTGATGAGGCGTGACAGACAAGACAGCGCTGTGAGGCAAACTCTGCACACACACGCTGAACTGAAGAAGAGCTGACCATCTCTTAGATAAATATTGCTCGTGTAGAAATATTGTACATTTCATGATGTTGGAGTCAGAACAGATTGAGGTTTGGAGCAGTTCACGATCTCAATCTTAATTATTGAACACAACTAGTGGTGCCAGCTTTGGGAGCTTGTACTTGGCTCAGTGAATGCTTTAAAGTATGTTGATGCTATGTTGATGTCGGCAGTGTTGATGTTACGAATAGCTTTGCAGATGAATATCTCAGTGATTTAGCTGTCAAAAATATGTGGAACCACTGTAAAGGAGTTGGAGACATTCTTGCTTCCAAGATGGTGTTTGTTTTTTACAGCCAGGTTTTGTTGTCTTGCAGCCTGCTGGTGTACTACATAAATTAGCAGGAATGTGTGTATGACAACGAAAATTATTTTTATTTCAATCAACAACGTGGCAGGAATGGACATCGCTTTTATTCATCCCATATGAGTCATTGGGTGTCTAAACATATTTAGCTCTGATAACAAAGAACAAGCCTCCTCTTTTCCCACGCTTATAAATTATTTTTAAGAATTAATTTCACACACTGGGACTGATTTCTGAGCCACAAACAGCAAGGTGTTTCATGTGTTTGCATTTTCTGCATGTTTTAAAACTGTTTTTCTTTGGACAGTTTTTTTTGGATTTTATTTATACTTACTAAAATTGCATTTCCAACAAGTATTGGCATTTTAGCATGATGATGCTATAAAAATAATTAAAAAGTAATTTTTAAATCTAAAATTTGATGTTTACATACATAACGGCGAACATAAGTTTCAACTTTTGATTGTTATAGTTCACATCAAGCATATCTGTATGAGGATACAACATAAAAGTTCAGACCAATCAGAGTTCAAAGTGGGATCTACTATCGAATTTTCTGCATGACGACAATCAACTATTAGTCTTAAATCACTAGAAAGTTGCATCTTATTCGCCTTGGTTCTTCCTATTTGTCTAAGTTTGCAATAGTTGCTTCATCCCAGGTTTAGCCTGGGATTTTATGTAAGTACCTTTCTTTTATAAAACAGTTTCTAGTAAGTGTAGTGAAACTTACAATGTGGTTCACCAAAATACTAAGAACACTTAACTCATCAAAGTCAGCAAATCACCAGACCAGATCACAGGCCTCCACAGCAGCTCATCTGTTACCACTGTTATCAAACTGGATTTTAGCACCTCTGGCAAGAATGTGGACAAGTTTTGAGGTAAGTTAGAGCACAAAATCGAGGGAAATATGTCTAAAGGGTGTATTTCAGATACATGATAAATTCTCAAAAGCTCTGAAATATCTACATCTGAATAAATTACTGGCATTTTTTTCCTCGATGGCCCAATCTTCTATAATCAGGGACATTTCTTTATGACTTATAATGCACATTTGTTATTTCTCCGATAATAAATCAAATTTTAACTTTGATTTGTCGCAAAAACAAAAAGTATACTTATTATTTTATTGTCCGGTGCTTTGGCTTATTGAAAATGCACCCAATGCACCCTCGGGGGGCAAAGGTGTCATCCCCGGCTGTGGAGCTGATGTGCATGGAAGGATTTAGAGCAAGAGGGAATTCAAATGTCAGGTTTGATGAGGTGGAGAAAGGTCAAGACAAAAATCAGAGCTTCAGTGTGAAACTTGAGAATGTTTACAGACAGAAAAAGAGTGTACCAGTACTAGTAATATCGCTAAGCTCATCTTCACTTGCAGACTCGATTACCATTACATTTCACATTTATATCATTCATTCCATACAGTATGTAGCCTGTGTGTGAAGACCTGCATTCTGATACTGATAATGAGTTACTCCCTGTCTGACCTTTCCCCGTCTTTGTTCACACGCCAGCTCAATGAGGCCACAAAGTGGAGTAGCCTGTAGTAGGGCTTGAGAACAGATGAGTCAGCATTAATAAACCATGCACTTTGTAGAAGCTCAGTCTATATCCCAAAACCTGTGATTGAGGCAATAATTTTACTGAACAATGTTCAAAGGCCCAACGATCTGTAAATAACAAAATACTTAAGCACTTCCAATATTTCTTTTAAAAAATGTACGTTTTGATATGTTTGTGGGCTGCTCAAAGCACTTAATAATAATGGATTTAATTTATATAGTGCTTTTCAAGGCAACTGAGTGCTTTACATTGCATCCATTATTCATTAACTCCTCATTTATACTTGGTGATGGTAAGCTACATGTGGAGCCTCCACAGCTGCCTTGGGGTGCACTGATGGAAACAAAGCACGCCAGCGGCCTCTCCGACCACCACAGAAACATTCATTAACATTTATACACCAGCGATACAAGGAGGGTGAAGC
>JBAMHX010000021.1:11161090-11186164 GCA_037177515.1 Pseudomugil tenellus
AGTAGCTAGTAAGTAGTAGTAAGAATCGAGAATTAAAGCAGCTGGTTTGACCTCTAAAGATGATGTGTTATCCAAATAACCATCCAAATAAAGAAAAAAATCTTAACAGTTAAATATTTTAAAAGTTTGACATTTTTGTGTCATTAAGGAGATGGAGTGGAAAGCCAGTCAGTACAAGAAAGCCCAAAGATGTCCTCTTCCATTGTTATCCCAGAAGACTTTGAGAGCCAAAAGGAGATGGTAAGGAGGAGGATGAATTTCATTTTAAAATATTTCATAAAAATCTATTTCTTCTGTTTATATTTCCTGTGCTCAATGTTACACAAGTCCCAGTACGAATTGTACTGGTGCAAAAAAAGACAGGATGCAGAGATCCTGGAGCTGTAAAAAGCTTTTAAAGGACTGAATTAAAGCGACATGCACTGCTAATCAGAATCACACGAGTTCAACTAAATGTGTTGAAATATATTGTTCATGTATTACTGGCTTCGCCTGATTTCCTTAGGCTGCATGCTTCATTCAAAACCCTCTTTGACACTTTCTGCAACCCCTCCAACAACAGGAGGATTTTATTCGTGGAGCTTTAGCACAACTGGAAGAAGAGCGGGATGAAGCTAAGAGACAACTGGAGGAGGAGCACAGGCTTCACATGGCAACCCGGCAGCAGGCTGCAGTTGCCCTCAGACTGGAGCAGCAGCAGCACAGCGACAAACCTGCTCATGATCATGATCACAGCCATGAACACCATAGTAACTGTGAACACAGTCATGAGCATTCAGGTTCGTACTGACATTCTGGAATCATTCATGATAATTATTAACACAGGATGAGAATTGTGAAATCTTACCTGTACTTACCTTACCTTTCTACCAGACGGAGGAGTTCCAGTGGAAGTACATCAGGCTCTGCAAGCTGCTATGGAGAAGCTTCAGCAACGTTTCACCTCCCTCATGCAGGAGAAAGCAGACCTGAAGGAGCGGGTGGAGGAACTGGAGCACCGCTGCATCCAGTTATCAGGAGAGACTGACACTATAGGTCAGATGATGCAGCACCACAGCAGAATTTCGATGTGTTGAATTTGGCCTGAACAGCAGTTTAGAGTCTGTTTAGCATCTGAGTAAACAGTTATGATGTTTGTGTTTCTAGGGGAGTACATTGCTCTGTACCAGAGTCAGCGAGCCATCATGAAGCAGAAACACCAAGAGAAAGAGCAATACATTAGCATGCTGGCTCGGGACAAAGAGGAAATGAAGGTTTGTTGATTTAATCTTAAGAAATAAACACAAATCTTGTATGATATGAAATGGATGTCGTTGTTAATCTGTGTGCTGCTTTTCCATCCTTCTGTTCTGTCAGGCAAAGCTGGCAGAACTTCAGGATCTTGTGATGAGGCTGGTGGCAGAGAGGAATGACTGGTACAACCGCTACAATGTGGCTGTAGCCAGTGCGGGAACAGTAAGCCCTGACCTGCTTCCCGTCGGGGAGGATCACACTCGTACACAGCCCCAAGAACACTCCAACACCGAGCTTAGAGCTGTCAATGAAGCAGGTAAGCATAAGTAGAGGCGCCGAATCCTAATCAGGGCCAAACAAATTGTGTCAGCTTTGGATCCAGCTATGGTCAGAGGTTAAGCGATAGAAATACTATGTTAGAGTCGTGTCATTAGGTGAGATTTGTCAAGCCAGAAGTGGAACTGTAAGTCATCTTAACCCACCATCATCATCCTCTCAGTTCCTTGTATTATTTTGTCTATCAGACTATTCATGTTACAGAGATATCAGTGATTATTTACTGCCTTTTGTAAAGTTAAATACATTTCTCTTGATGTTTCTGCCTCTGCCTTCATGTAAATGTAACAAAGTTACAAAGTTTGTGGAAAGATGGCAAATTGACTGTTTTGTATTTTCAAAATAATATCACACAAACATGGTTTTAAATTTAATTTAAAGGAAATATTTTTGCAGTAATCTCTTTACTTTTTTTGTAATATATATTTAAAAAAATATATTTTACCTTAAATATTTTTATGCTGTATATGGTGTTTTCTCTGCTGCAGAAGCCATGGATGTCGGTCCTCTCGCCGAGCTTTCCGCAGGTCTGGAAGCTGCTTCAAACCAAATGCTATCATCTGGGCCTGTTCAGACTGAGTCCAAGCCTCTCGGGCCCAAAGAGGACGGCACAGCCCAGCAAATTATGCAGCTGCTCCAGGAGATCCAGAACCCTCAGGGAGCTATGAGATCACCCCCATTCCTCGGAGAAAACCCCTGCATCCCCTTCTTTTATCGACCTGACGAACAGGACGAAGTCAAGATTCTGGTGGTGTGAGTTGCAGGTGTGATTGAGGTTTGCGTGTCTGAGTGTGCATGAACGATCTTGGACGCGTCTTGAAATGTGGTGAGTTAACCACATTTGTAGCTTAATGTTCATTTAAAGAAAAACAAATAAAAAAGAAATGTAGGAAATCTGACATCTCAAAAGACAAAACTTGGCCGTGATGTAAATAAGTTTTTGACCCCTTTACACTGAAAAGGCCCCTTCTTTGTTTTTGGGTTTCAGCAGCAGTATGTTTGCGACTAAAGTGAAAAGTTTTCTGTTGTTTTTTTTTTTTAGTTTATCACAGAAAAGAAATATTCAGTATTCCTAAATACAATTCGATTACTCTCCTTTTTGAAACTTTAAATTTCCATCTCACACATGTGCAATAAAGGGGCTGTCGTTTGCCCCTGCTGTTAAGAAATAGCGCTTTTTTGGGTTTTTTGGTGCCACTTTAAAGCGCAAATATCAGTTTAATCCACTGTTCACATGCCAAAAATATAACATCACATTTGAATGTAATAACACAAATATTTAACTGTGTGAAATCTGAAGACAAGTGAGCAGAAGGAGAGTAGAGGATGTCAGCTTGGGTGGTCTAGCTACGAAATGCAGAGTGATGTAAGGCGGAACTTTGTGCACATAATAACTTTTTAACTTAAGGTGCCGGTTCAGTGTGGAAGTGAAGAAGGTTGAGGGGGTGTTGCAGTTTGGTACTGCTCCTGCAAACTACCTTTTCTTTAATGTTTGTTCTGCACACACTGAAAATAAGTCATGCATTTACGCTGTTTCATGTTTATAATTGTGAAATGTTTATTGTGTTATGTTTCATACCTAACTTGGACTGAGAAGTTGCTATCGTTACAAGCTGGTGGTTGATCAGATTGAGGGCATAGAGGCAATTTAAAGACCCCATGATGTTAAAATATGAATGAAATAGAAGTTATGAAGGCCAGACTGTCATTGAGGTAAAAATGGAGCTTGAGTTGTTATGCGTTGGGCTGCTTTTTCAAGCCATTTCTCCAAGTTGGCCCCATTTTGTCTTCATAACCATTGTGGTAAATATTAATGTACTAGGTGTTCTGGGGCTTTTGGCTTGCGTCGTTGCATAGACTTGGTTCAGACTCCTGCCACCTATCATATTTATTTTGTTTAACAGATATAAACTTTCGTTTCATGGGGTCTTTAGGTTAATAAAATAATAAACTCTAATTGATAAGAGCCGTTTTTTTTGTTACACTTAACTGAAGATCAACATATCGAAGGTGAATTAATGCACATCTTTAACAACTGGACTGTGATTGTATGTGTGTGTGTGTGTGTGTGAGAGAGAGAGAGAGAGAGTGTATCCAAATCCTCTTCAGCCAAAATTTGCATTTGTTATTTTTGTTGTTTTTGTCTTTAGAGTTCTATCAGATTATAGATATTATGCTAAGTATGATTGCACTAAAACTGTAAAAAGCATCTCATTTGGCTGTGTCATCTCTGGCCAGTCGGACAGAGCCTCTAAGCTTCTTGGGGGGGGGGGGGGTCCTATGAAGCCTTGTATCTATGCCGAGGATCCCATTGTATTTATCAGAGTGTTTGTGTATAGTTGCGTAACGTTGCACTCTGAGGACATAACTTCATAAACACGTCAGGGACCAGACAGGATTTTTCAAAACAGACATTCAAAACAACTCTCTTTACAGATCCAGAAATCAAACACAATCAGTTTTCTTCTATTTTTTCTTCATGTTTACATCCTGTAAAGCTGTTTGGGCTTTTTGGCATTAATGAACAGAAATAAGAGAGATTCCTGAGATCGGACCTGATGAAATACCATTTCTTTCAACAAAATAGCTTGAAGGAAATGACCGCGTTGTGTTCATAAAGTTAGAATAGATCCCTTTTCCTTTACAACTAATAACAGGCTCGTGGAGGTTTTTTTGTTTTGCCTCATTAGAAATTGAACCTTATCTATGGCGCTCATTTATTAAAATATGAAATTGCACACTTTATATTCATCACTAAAAGTATCAAATTAGGAAGAAATGAAAATGTTTGGTATGAAGTGTGTTGCAGCCACATGTGCTTCTTAGTGTTGGCAGATAAAGTCAACAACATCTCCCTCGAAACGGCAGCACTTTGCTAGTTACATGTCATTTAGAGTAAATTTATTCCTTATTTCTAGAATTCACATTTTTGGCTTTGATCAGCCACAGATTTAAATAATTTTTTGTTGTTGATGTTTTCCTTTGACTTACATTGGGAGTGGTCAGACCAACGTATAGACACATTAAGACTTGTAGTTTTTTGGGTGTAGTGGCAAATAAATGAATTAATGTGGATACAATAATTTCAGATGCTTTCTAATTCACTGCTTGATATGTTATGCGTGGTTGAAGCGAATACATTTACTGTCTTTACTGTAAAAGGTGGTGTATATACTGTAAGTGTGTAACATATTGTATATTCATAATGCCTGACGTGTGTTGGGGGGGAGCTGCTCTGCCATGTTTACTGGCAGCGTGGATCTTATGTATGTATGTTCATGCAGAGTTAGCGTGTTGGTGGTTACTGACTGGCTGGGATTTAATACAAAGATTGACAAAAAAAGAAATATTCTATTTATTTGAAATGAGTTAGTATTCCCACTAATCAGTTTTAATGTAAACTACAAGGTTAAGATTGGAATGAAGAGTCATTGAGAGACTTGATTTGAGTACTGCTTCTGACAGAAGCTTTCTGATTTTCTTTTTTTTTTTTTTAGTAATATTTTCTCTCTCTTTCCTGAATAAAACTGATTGAGCAACGTAAGCGGTCTGTGTGTGTTTATTATTGGAATAATTCAGTCTGTTGTGACATTCATGCTACAGTTGAGACATCAACCCCTGGAGGAACATGTGCAGAGCAGGAACACCTGGGAAATCTAAAAATCATTCTCACAGATAGATGACATAAAACATCTCTGATTGTTTTCATTTTAAATATGTAATAGAAGTAGAATTTAACTTGTGAAATATTACTTTTGATACATGTTAATTCATATCCAGCACATTTTAGAGGGAAAATAATTGACTATAAACTTTACAATACTTAATTGACAACTTTTACTTTTAACAAGTGAGGACAATTTTATACCTTCAGTATTTTTTTTATCAACCAATGCTGTGTACAGCATATCGGACCAACCAGATCAGCACTTGTTTTTCTACTTATTGAGAAAATACACTTTTAATTAAATGTACTTATGGCTTTATTAATGTTGCTTAAGGAAAACATACAGATAACATCTTTCATTACTAGATCTGCCTATATTGACTGTCTCTTCCAGAAAGAGATGGATGGAGGCCATAAGAGGGAATATTTTACTAGTTTTTCTTAATTCTACTACTTTACATCACTTAAAGCAAATTATTACATACTGTTGGTTAGGATTACAAAAAAGTAATTGATTACATGTGGTTCATGATCAGCACCTACGTTTGATTTGACTTATTTCTCATTCCTCTGGCATCACTGGAAAAGCCACACACACACATATATGTATGTGTATATATATACACATACATACAGCAACAATATATTTGTAATGTTTACTGTTAAAGTGGTTAAAACACGAAGTCCTCCCTTTGTATGCAGGATTATAAAGTTTAGTGCAATAAAGTGTTTAAAAAAGGAACCTACACTCATTACAGTACACTGAAGTTTTAATGTGTTGACAGCACAACAGTCACACAGGTTCATTTTCAAGTTTTCTTTACACCATTTTAAACAAGACACAAGAGTTCACACGCACACTGCCCCCCCTGCTATTCTACAAACACAGAGGGACAAGGAAAACAAAAACACTCGCTTTGCTACAAGCAAAGGTATCAAACAACCTGCCGACATTTATATACATCATATTTTTTCATCCTTTTTTTTTTTAAACATCTCATTAACCATAAATTAATTTGTTCATACTTTAAATATTCAGCTGTTTCATACACCGCAGACTAAATTGTCTAAAGAGTAGGAGTACAAGTCTGATAAGATGCACCACACATATACATAATAGCACATTAAGATATGTCCATCATAAACTATTTACTGATAAGTAGTATATGCTTTGCTGTGTTTGCTTTTGCAGATATGGAGTACAAAGATGCACAAGGGGTCAGTGGAGTGTATCTTTAAATGGCAATGATGACAATATGAATGACAAAGAAATGTGTGTGTGTGTGTGTGTGTGTGAGGGTATTGGGTTTGTGTTCAGGGTCAAAATACAACACATCACATTGACTGAAGAGCTCAGTGGTAGAAAAAGGGTTGAAAATATGGGCGAAACACAAGGAGTGTGTGCTAGTTTTATGCATAGACTGGGGTTGCTTTCGTATATTCACTCACCCCCGTGACCACTAAGAGAAGGAAGAAAAGAACAAGGGAGAGAAAAGAAATAGCAGATCATCAACGTGGATGTATATTAGAACACTTGATGCATAATGTGATCGAACCTTGGAGCCCCAAGGCGGACCTTTCCCCATCAGGCACCTCAGTTTCTCTGAATAAAAAGGATGTTTGGCGCTAACAGTCTCAGGGTCGCACCCAGATCTTCATTTCCTTTCCACTTAGGCCTTAATGCCCTCATTCTTATGAGACTGAACAAGTAATGTTTTCTTCAATAAGAAAGGAAAAAAGGAAGGAGAAAACACCACGGGAGAACTTGTTTTATGTCTGAAAAGAAAAAGAAGCCATTCTTTTTGTTGCATAGGTTCAGCCAAAGTGTCAAAAGCAGCGCTTTTACCGTTTTTATTTCAGAAGAGGTTGTAAAAGTTATGTAAGAAAGAGATGATGTAAGAATTACAGCATGACTTTGTGGAGGCTGCGACACGCAAAAAGCAACGCAGGGAGTCTGCCTCCTGTCCTGCTAAAGGAGACGGACGAAGGGAAAAGGAAGGATGAAGAGCAGCAGCCCGGGTGTGTCTGGGAGGTGGTGATCTACTCCTCCCACATTTCTTTCTTGTCCTCCTTCCTCATGCGAGTGATAAACTGAGTTACAGAGGGATGGCGCAGCGTAAGAAAGCAGTTGTTAGTTTTAGAAGAAGGGAGGTGAACGTGAGGGGTTTCTTCTAAGAGTCGAATGGCGGTAGGGGGCTCTCAGGGCGGGATGGCCCACCTTTGATTGGCCGGCTGTTTTAGTGGAATAGAAGAAAATAAAAACTTTATTTGGCAGAACAAAAGGTAAGAAAAAGTCACCCAAAAATCATTAAAGCGAGAGAAAAAAGAGGAATGAAAACTGAGATGTTTATCTTGATCTAATATGGCTGGTTTGGATTAAACCATTTCACAAACTTCAATGTTTAATAATCAAAAGCTCTCAAAGTCCAACTAGCCCGAGTTAAACAGGTTTAAGTTGTCTCGCCAGTGATTTTAGGAGAGCACAACTGCAAAACCTGAATGCAGCTGCAAAGTTTAAATTCAGCTTTCTTAAAGAAATTCTTCACACACGACTGGTATCTGTTGCTTTGAGTTCAGAACCGAGAAGCCGCAAAGGAAGAAAGACATTTACTCCCATGTCTTCTAAAGAATAAATAGTTATTAAATGTTGAATACGTTACTTAAGTATTTTCTCTTTATTTTGAGTATTTTGATGTCTTTTCCTTTTGCTTTTCAGCATGACAGGTTGAATGTCAGAAACTGTGTGAAACTTCCATTTGGTGATGAAGTATTTCTTTAAAAAGACAGAAAATAAGTAACGATCCATTACAAAGCTCAGGCGTAGCATCATGCTAAATTAGCTAATGTTTGCTCCCCATGAAAAGGAGGAGAAACATCCTGCATGTACTTGCTGGGATATACGTATATGTGTGTAACCCGTTTGTTTCTTACCATTTCATTGTGCCTACAGTGAAAGTCAAAGGGTACACCATGTTTTTTTATGTAAATCATGCAAACATGTTTCAAGTATTCTGTATATGTCTGTGTGAAACAGATGGAGTTGGGATTGAAGGGGGGTGGGTCAGAGAAATGGCTTGTTTTAAGGAGGCAGGAGCAGGAGGATGTGGTGGAGGCCAGATGAGGCAGAAGACGACAAGAGGGTGGTGCTGTTGTCTGCGAGTCGCTCATCCAGAAGAGGAAGAGACGGATGGAGGAAGGAGGAAAGAGCTCAGGAAAGTCTAGTGGGTTGGAGAGGGTGGGGGTCTCCGACTGGTGTGGGCACAAAAACACAAGAATAGACACAAAAAAGAGAGGAAGGGTTGGGTTAGTGTTTTCAAGGTGTGGTTTTGTCTCGACACACCCTGTAAGTTTTTTAGGGTTTCCATGTTTCAGTTCATAGACAGGAATACTTTAGCTTTACATACAGACACTGTTTACAGCCAAATGACAAAGAAAGTAGGCCCATGTTCAAATATGTGAGCAGAATAGGAGAGAAAATCATCTTCCCCTTGATAGATTTTAAGTACATACAGGATGAAGAATACACTGTAATTATTCATTCAGCAAAATGTAAAAGAAATGTGTAGAACTAAATGCAGCCCATGATTCAGAACAAAGTAGCAGCACTGAACTGACCAAATTTCACAACCAATCATGTCCCAAAAAAGGATTTCAGTCAGTTTCATTACTGTTCTGTTACATGATTCAGTTACAGCCAAGTTTTCCTTCTTAAGACTAAACGTATCCTGGTACGCAGATATGATTCTTCCTCTACCTCTATGTTAGGTCCGCTGGCATCAGGAGTTTGTTATGATGCGTTGTTTTATTGGTTTTATCTGTTTTAATTAATCGTACAGTTTGCCATTTTTTAAATTTTTTCAGTGATGTTTTTTTTTCCTATTGATATTGTGCCGTCACGAACATTCATATTAAACACCATATCTAAGATCTCTGTTGGTTGAAGGGCAGAAATAAGCTTCTCTCCTCTGGTATGTTGGAATCACACGTCTAAATGTCTCAACGTCTAAAATCTCTGCTTTTATAATGCTGCCCAAACTCAACTCCCTTCGTCTTTCACACACTCTTCCTGCATTATCAACTACTTTCTGCTTCATAACCAAACAAGTCATGCCATGTTGAAACCTTTACTCGCCTAATTGTAAAACCCAATAAACAGATGATGTTTTCATTCATGCATGAAGCTTTTTTTCTTACTGTTAAAAGGCTTAGTACTGTCTTTATCACATGGCTGTATAATGTCACAAGATAGGACAAGAATGAAGCCCAAAAAGAAAACATCGTTATTATAGAACGAGCACACATGAAGACTGTAACTGCATATCGGACATGTTTACATACAAGAATATGCAGTTTTAAAGATACAAATGATTTGCAATACTTTTTCTTGTTATTTCTGCAAACAACAGTCACACAATAAAAAGAAATAGGTATGATGTCTTGGCTTGTATTCTAAAAACAACAAAATAAAAACATCAACAAACTTGTTTTGGACCGCTTGGGATATTCTAATCCTCTTTAAAGGGTTTTGCTGTTGTGAAATGGAAAAATTCTGCTCTGTTGCCAATTTCAATTATAAATGAACACAAGATTCAAAGAGCTCATGCAGCACGGTGAGCAGACAACACATAAAAGGAAATGTCATGCAGCGAAAAAAGGATGTACGAGAAGTCTAAGAAGCTGTTGATGGTGATGATGATGATGGCAGACGATACCCAACATACCAGGAAAGTTAGTCCTCATTGTTCAGTGACAGTGATTCTGCAGAGGGAACCGTAGTCATGTGTGACAGAGGTGAGGTGAGAGAAAGACGAAACGGAGGAGGAGTAGGAGGAGAGAAAAGAAGTGCAAACAGTTTTAGCGCCAGGATTGACCAACGCTGCATGTGCTCAGCTCTCAGCATCGGGAAACACTTTGGATATATAAAAAAAATCTAAATATAGATAAATAAATTTGGTGCTTTTCAGTAATACTGAGATTCCGAATCTTCAATTCTTTTCCTTCCCAATGAGAGCATTGCTCAGCTACGTTGGTGTGCTCTACAGGAGAAAAAAAATAAAACAAGTTGCTATTCTGGCAGTGGGTTAGCTTCAGTTAGCTAGCACACAAACACAGGAAAGTACAAAGCAAACCTGACAGGAGCAGAGGCACGAACAGTTAACACACACCAGACAGGAAAGCATTTTGTGATGTGGTGAAGGATGACCTGCGTGTAAGTTGAAGCTAAGGATGTTTGAGTTTGTGTTGAGAGGCCATGTGTGTTAAATCCTAACATTTCAAGGTGCTTGTAACAATTTGTAAGTCTATGTTGGAAGTGCTACCAATCTGCTTATCTAGAGACCTATCCTCTATCACAACCGGCAAGCTCTAATTCCATTTACCTCCTTTATTCCCTCATCAAGGTGCCTTTAAATCCCCCTAACATCAAAATATAAAGAAATGTGGTTTGCTTCCTGACAGGGGGAGGGGGGGGCGGAATTAAGATGGAACTAAGGGACTTTTTATCTCTTTACTCACCTGGGCACACTTGGGGGTGCGCGGTTCGGCCGGGAGGGCACAGTGGGAGGTGGCCCGCCGTGAGGGTCAGGAGAAGCTCCAGGCCGAGACGGCACAGGAGGTCCACCAGCAGGGGGAGGACCAGGTGGTGGTCCACGAGAGCCTGGACGGGCTGGGGGTCCTGGAGGAGCCCTGCGGTTTGGAGTTGGGCTGGTTGCTGGAGAGCTGGTGGAGAAATGTTGGAGAAAGTCTCTGACAAGCTATTTTCCTCATTTGATTTCATCTTTATTTACTGTTAATATGTAACAGGTTACCTGTTAAGAGAATATTAGAAGCAAAAGATAAATAACCTTCAAGATTAAAAAAAAAGCTTTATATAAGAAAATATGACTAAATATGAAATATGATGAAGGAAAAAAGTGTAGCTTTGTCATCAACAGGCAACCATCAGCCTTTCATCTCAGATAATTTGAAAGCTACTAACATGCTTTCTCCATCCATCCATTCTTACCGTCCACCGGAACCGCCCCGTTGCACCTGCAGCCAGGAGTCGTCCACAGGTGGAGGCATTGCTGTGGTCACAGTAGACGTGCTGATGTCACCAATGATGCTGAGGGCTTCCCGCAGGGCGTAGTACATCCTTAGCATCTCGTCGCGATGCTGTGCCTGCTCCTGAGACTCCTCCATCAGAGTGTTCTGGTCACCGCACGAGTACAGCTGGGCCAGCAGCTCGGCATTAATGAACTCCTTTGTCTAGACGCACAGCGAGTAAAAGTGTTCAGTCTGCTTCTTTTTATGCCTTTTTGACAACATTGCTGCAAACCTCTGAGGACTCACATTGTTAATCATAAGATGCATGATGGTCTTTGGCATCAAGTCACGCACAGTTTTATTCACAATGGCCATGTAGGAGTCAACCAGGTTGCGAATGGTCTCCACCTGCCGCTCCAGCTGAGGATCCATGCTGTGCATGAAGTTGTCCGAACCGTTTTCATCACCACCGTCACTCTGTGGGACAACGAGAGTTTCAGAAATCTGTTTCTGACCGCTTGTCATATGTCATATTGCTGGTCTGGTTTCTATGAAACGTGGCTGCTTACTAGGCTTTTGGGGTCTAGTGCAGGAAAAGGGGAAAGTTAACTAAATGAAGCTGTTGGTGTTTGGAAGGAATTTGTACTTTCTCTGTTTCTCAGAGCAAAAGGAATACAACTTACTCTCACTGCAGGAAGCAATCGGGTGTCATAACAGACATGCTGACAACCAAACTGAGTCAAATAAATCATGGTGCACACAGAGAAGTTCAAACTACATTGGATTCCTTTGGGGTTTAATATTTATCTGGCATCGTTTAAACAATAAATTAGATTTCTGGTTAATCAGGCAAACCTGGGATCAAGCACGAGACCTAATTGTTAACACTGGATGTTGTGACTGCACAATTCCACAACGTGCTATCAGTCAGGTGTCATGCATTTCAAACAAAGCGTCCCTTCACCAACAATGTGAAACAGCCTTATTCAGATGATAACGCTAAATAACTACTTGATGATTTTCACCAGCTGATTAAATCAAATGCAAAATATTTTCTTACTTTTTTTAAAATAATTGTTTTGGTGCTAAAAGATACATAAAACATGAAGATAATGAAATAGCAAGATGTAGAGAGGAACATCATACCTTTCCTTCCTTCTCCTTTTGAAATGACAAAGCAATGAAAGGATAGAAGACATTGAAATGGACAGATAGAAAATGGTCGATATGACAACATTAAAATGGACAAGCAACACATCACAGTTTCAACGTAGAAATCAGTTCAAATCAACTCCATCTTTTTGTGATCTGGAAAAAACAAGAATTCTAGGCATTTTTTGGGATATTATTTATATTTGTGTTCGGACGGAATATGTTTTATCCGTTTAAAGCGTAATGAAAATTTTACATATATGTTGTTGTGATTAAATCTTACCGTTACACGTTCAGGATAAACTCCAGCTCTGAGGAAGGAGGCCTTCCACGCATCGACATCTTCCTGGCTCTCACAGGCCAGCTCGAGCTGGCGGTAGTCCTTATACACGTTTCTGCAGAAACACAACAGATCGTAAGCAGCTTCATCTTTTCATCTTTCACTTGAAGTCATTTACGTTCTAATATTTCTAATTTACACATAACCTGACATGTGATCAGTACTGTTATGCGTTTGTGCTGTTTTTCCACATTCATGCTCATAATATTACCTCTGTTCAGTGTTGAAGAGGGCAAAAATATGCTTGCTTGACATGAAGCCCTTCTCCACATCGCGCAGCTTCAGATTGTCTACCTGCAGCATGTACTTCTTCTCCTTCTCCTGCAGAGGGAGAAAGAGTGACACGCCATTGACGAGACAGTTCAGTTTCAGAGTGAAAACACTCTTTAGAAATGTACGGCCGCACTGGTACGGTCAGATTGTTGCATTGAGATCATAGTGGGATACTTAGTTTAGAACAAAGCATGCATGTACAGAAGAGCAGAGTACTTAAGTAAAATGTTTAATGAAACTGTGTCATCAAATGAAACGTGGAGTAAAACTTACATAAACAACACAAAAAAGGCAAAAGAAGCAGATGAAAGAACTCAAACACCCACATATTAAGTTCTCCAGTTGACAAAAGGAAAGAAGAATGGGAAGGTCATGCACAGTCTGTGGTTTTGATTACAGTTGTGCAGAGAAAAAAAAAAACAAGACAGCCAACAAATGAGAAACACACACACGCAGTGCAACCGCGCACCTCTGTAGAAACCTCCTGTACTTGTAAATCTTCACACAACATGTGATACACAGACATCCAACTATTTATGAATCAGGGAACCTATAAGTTAGTCACCTCAATCTGACACATAACACTCTCTAATTGATACGCACTCCTCAACACACACTGACACACACATGTTGTGGTTCGGATCCCCAAAATCTGCTGTTAGACAGTCAGCTTTCTTTACCAAATGTGTATTACACGTGTGTCTGAATGTTTTACTGTGTAAAGACAAATAAGAGCTGACAAAAATGACTTTCCAGAAATAGCTCTGCGTGAGTGAGCTTCTAAAAACACATAAAACACACAAACTCACTCACTTGCAAACAGCACCTTTAAGCGTAGTCTGTAACTAACCTTAAAACCATCTGGATGGCTAACCACTGGCCTGCCCTGCCCAACCCTGCATGCATGTGTGTGTGTACGTGTATGTGTGTGTGTGTGTGTGTGTGTGTGTCAGAGAAGGAGAAAGGCAGGGGATTTAATGTGAGGGAAAACTCCTTCATCAAAGGATTTATGATCTGTGCTGCCAAATGGTCATATCCCCTTAATGCATGTAAAATCTTCACACACACACATGAACACGTATAAACACAGATACATGTGGCAGCACCAGTCCTCATCGGGTGTCTACAACACAAAAAAAAGCTACACAAACAGCCCCAGACTGCTAAATGCTGACATCATCATTATTTCCAATACTCTCCAGCCATCTTTCTTTCTTTCTCCTATATGAAACTTTTCTTCATCCTTATTTTCTTTCTCTTTCCCAGCTCCTTTCCTTCGTTGTTCCCCTCACTCTCCCTGGGAGTGAGCAGCCTTGGACTGATTCATACATTTTCCTCTCCTCTGGCCAGTAAATCCAGTCAGGAGAATTGGGAAGGGAGGAAAAAGGAGAAGGGTTGGGAGTTGGTGGAGGGGGAATGAATGTGTACATGAGGGGAAAAACAGAGAAAGAAATAACTGAAGCAAAGTATTTGATGAATACTTAAAGAGGTGCTTAATGCAGACTAAGGTTTGCAGTGTGAAGGAACAAAAGTTAAAACATTATATTAATAAACACTAAGTATTTCTTTTAAGGATTACATGTAACTGCAAAATGATTATTCTGCATATCAATCAGCTCATTAGTCATATGTGTTTTTACATGTGTGTGTTTTTGTGTTTAGGGCCAATCAGGACTGAGTGCTTTTCCTTATGCTGCTATAAAATCCAGCCAGCGTGAGCGGGCAACAGTGCAGATTTCAGACCTAAAACATTTTCAGGGAGACGCATGGGAAAACAAAGCTAAATGCATTCAGATGTAGCCATATGGAATATGAGAGTCTGTATGTGCACACTGTTTTTGACCTTTGTCTGCAGAATCTTACTCGCACGTGATTGAACCTCAGTGTCGGCTTCAAAGCTGCAGTCAGACACAAGCAAAGACCAGCGGACTGTGAAAATGTGAGGATATAATGGCTACTGGGTTGTCAGGAGGCCTTGCTGCTTCTTAGAAATAATCTATGTAGAAAGAGCATAAAAGTGCAAAGCAGTGCAACTCCATGGTTTTTGTGTGTTATGCGTGTTCAAAAGCAAAATAGGCACGACCCACAGTTTATGTTTACTTAAAGCAAAAGAAACCCATCATTACGTTAAACTCTGAATCTACTCTAATATGTTTACAAGTCATTACAAGTCATTTCTAACATTTCTAAATAAGTTAAATAACTATGTTTGCTGTTGATATAACTGTAAATACAAAAGAGCAAGTATCTAAGGGGAAGGAATTAAAATGACCGCCTGTGTTTTGTTACGATGCGGGGAAGTGGACCCAAACACAGGCAAGGAGGACAGGCAGGAGGCAGCCTGGATCCAGATTAACAGGCTTTATTCACGGCATGGACAACAGCACTGGCACAAATAACAAACAAACCAACTAACAAACCAGCAAAAAACTTAGGGGAAATAAATACAAGCCAACACAATTAGACACAGGTGAATACAATAACAGAATCAACACAGGTGCACTAACGAAGGGAGCATGAAGTTAAAACAGAATCAGGGCAAAACAGGAAAAATACAAAATAAAACCAACTTAACCTAACCTAAAACGCTAACATATTCTTCACATATCTTAGCATTAAAAGCTTTGAAATTGCATGAAAATACTAAAACCTGAAGACAAAAACTCATGTGTTCTTTGTTTATGGGTTGTTTATTTAAACAGATGAACTTGGTTGGAGAAATTGAGAGCGCTCAGCTCTCTTTGGTAAAGTAGTGGAGGCAACAGGGAGCTGACATTCGTTCATTCTTCACACTCAGTAGCTTCCTCATAGCTGGTCAACATGGCCCCACCACACAGGTCCACTACTTTGTAGGCCTCCTTCTTGAGGTGAGCATGCATGGTTTCATCTTGCATGAGGGTCCAAAAGGTGTTTTGGACCCATTGTTCAGATGTCCACAGGGGAATTTTGGCTTTGGATGTCCCCTGACTACCCCATTCTCTTGAAATTTGAGCAATGACTTTAGAAGCTTCCTGCTTAATGTGTGCATGTATCTCCTCGTCTTCCATGATGGCCCAAAAGCTGATCTCATCAAAGGTTTCACATGTAAGTTGATCAATCTTGGGATTTTTCTCAGTGTTCCAATTTTCTGCTCTGAGATCAACCAGCTTGGAGGCTTCCAGCTTTGCGTGCATGGAGTTTACGTCAAAGGTGTCCCAGAAGCTATCCTCTTCAAATTCGATGCCAGTCATGCGGCAGCATTTGGTTTGACAACTCATCTGACAGTCCAAAGATTCTTTAAATCCCGTGACTATGGAGTAGATTTCAACTTTGATACAACCAATGGTGTACTCATCTACCTTGACAAACCAGTAGTTGTCGTCATGAAAGATTTCCATTGTTTTCTGAAATCTACCTTTCAGAAAATAACAATTCTTGCTGTCTCCATGGGAACGGAAAGATAAAGGGAGCAATAGCGTGCAATGGTATTAACTAAAAATGACATAGCATTCTTTGCAATTTTATAAAATCTACGTGAATTCAGAATACAAAGTTCAGAACACAACAATATTAACACACACGCACATAATTAGTCTAATTTCTATTGAGGAGCTCCTCACTGATACTGTGCATGGCGCTGAAAAGAGTGTGCCTTAGTGTAGCTTTAAAATATAAGAATTTAGCATAAAAATGCTGGGTTTGATGTAAAATCTTGCACAATCAAACTATCCAAACTAAAACTTCATTATTAACTTTACTAATATATAACACATTGAACCCATTTAGATCTGAGGTATAGGCTACTTTAAATAGACACAATAAAACTTAAGCATTGTTTTAAAGAATTAACAAAACAAGCCAAAAAACTCCTTCAATTTCCAACTAACGCCTCCATTCCCAGCCTTTGAAAAAATGACAAACATTAACATCTTGGAGAATTTAAACACTGAAACTTTTATTGAAATTTTATTGAAATTAAACTTCAGTTAAAACTCTGCAGATGATTCAAAATGCAGCAGCACGTCTGATCTTCAACAAACGAAAACAAGCTTATGTCACTCCGCTTCTAATCACACTGCACTGGCTCCCAGTTGCCGCACGCATCAAATACAAATCTTTGCTTTTGGTTTAAAAAACATTAGCTCAAATGGCTCCTGTCTACTTTGAGTCATTAATCCAGAGCTACACTCCCTCTCGACAGTTACGCTCCTTGAAAGACGCCTAGCACTACCATCACTACGTGGGGCTAAATCACAAGCGAGATGTCTACTCTGTTGTTCCTCAGTGGTGGAACAAACTGCCAAATTGTTTGTAATGAAATTGTTCTATATTTTTTTATGTATTTATTTATTAATGTATAAATTGTGAACATATTTTTATTTTTTGTATTATTTTGCTCGTCTGAAACACCATCCATCCAAGGCTAACATTGCATTTTCTGGCTGGCATGTGAGTATCACACCTCATCCTACTTTCTTTATAATAAGCAAGCTGAAAACAGCAACAAAGGCTGTTTTAAAGTGCTGAACATGGCAAAAAGAAAAGTAAAAGATTAAGAGAATGAATAAAGGAAGCACTTTCCATGGTTTTGTTTTGCTAGTGACTAATGGCAGGCTTATTTTTAAAAAGCCAGCGAGAGTTCACCTCTGGATTCACACATCCACTTCACCTCTGGACACACACGCGAGACACGAGTCTCAGAATGTTAACAAAATGTTGTCACTGAGAAACACACACACACATATTAATGTGCCATACCAAAAATACATACACAGGGACCTTACAGAGACTGCGGCCACTCAACAAATTAACTTGGTAAAATCAAGAAGATGCTCGTTTACAGCATCCATGTTGGTTTAAGTGTCTGAATGTCTTGTGTGTGTGTTTGTGTGTGGTAATGTGTGTGTTGATGGGAGTCTGATAGAAAAGCCCTAGTGACTTGGGCCATGCATCAAAGCGATGCGGAGAAGCCGCACAGCATCTGGGAGCAATAACGCTGCTTCTAACCCTTCATTACCACAGAGCCTGGGCCCTGGGTGGCAGCCAATGGCAATTTTCACAACCCTCCTCCTCACCTCCCTCCATTTCTTTTTCTTTCCCTCCATTCTTACCATTCTCCTATTGAGTTATGTCTGAAAAAAATTAAATAAATAGTTGAAAACAGAAACGAGCTCTGTAATTCTTGGGGAAAAAGGAAAGTTGGAAACACTTGTTTTGATCAAATTATTCAGATTTTAACATATAGGTTTGCCAAATCTTTCTTTTTTTTTCTTATTTTTTTCCAAGAAAAAGAAAATATAGTAAAAAAATGTAACTTTAAGGAAACGTTACAAATTTTACACGTATCCAAAATAAAGAACATTACCATTTTCAAAAGTATGACTAACGTGAGAAAGATGCCTGAAAACAGCAGAGACAGCAGTATGGGGATAACTTAATTTGGCTTAATGCTGTTTGGACTTTATTTAAAGCAAGGCCATATGTCGCCAACCTTTAAATCAGGAACAGAGCTAAGAAATGTACAATGGGGAGCTGTGCAATTTAAGCTATTTTAGCACACTGTAGTAACTTTGATCTTATGATTCATCAAGCTACAAAGTAGAGCAATAATGCTGCTAATAAATCTGCTCGGGCTGGATGTCAGTATCAACACATTATAATACTTCATATATCATAAAACTTTGTCTCTCCGCTTCTACTGTGAGAACGAGCACAAAAATGAACAACTGTCTTTGTGGGGAAAGGAAGCACAGAGTCCACAGAAGGTCAGCAATACCTTCCTGTTTCACAGCTAATTGCTAAGCGGTTAATTACCTGCTCTGCATTTACTTCTGCAGAAGGTCAATATAACAACCTTGGGCCTCACCAGGACATGTGATCAATCACCACTGACCACCAAAGTGTTAGAGAAGGCGGGGGGGAACCCAAGACAGCGGGGATGTAAACACACGTGAAAGTCTCCACATGTCCTCACAATTCTGCCTCATACATGCAAAACATTTCACCAGTGTGCTTGGTAACTGGTGGAGAAAAGCTCCCAGACAAAAAATAAATAAATGCTGGAATGAAATCTGAGGATTATTTATGTGTCCTATCAAAATGTCATGTAAACGCAGAACTGTGAATTTACACATCTGAATTATAGCTCTAGGTGTTCTTCCAATGTGCCAAAATTACAAATGCAGCATGTTGTCACATAGTTTTAGGTACCCTGGCGCTGCGGTGTACAGCACATCATTAGAATCACAATAACCAAAAACATCTTAACAAAATATTTTTTTCTAAAATGTGGTATTTTCTGAAATATTTGTATAAAATGTAGCTCACATTTCTCTCTTTCTGTTTTTGCATCTCAAGCTTATAATAGTAAATAAATATGATGAAAGGTCCAAGAATATGCAGGAAGCAATCAGGTCTGAGAGAAAACGTCCACATGTGAAAACCAATCTGATTCTGAAATATAAAACACACTTTGAACGCACACATGCTTTTCATGTGCAGCTTTTTTGTAAAGCTCTCTTGTGATTTGTTCATTAATAACAAGCAACATGCCTTTTAGATTCAAGCAAGTAGAAGGAAATGCATCGAGAAACCGGGGAACTTAAGCAGCTCTCTGCACTTTAAGGTTATGATTCTACTGATTATCCTATTAAACATTTGTTTGTTTGTTTATTTGTTTAGTTTATTTGACAGAGACCATGTACATCAACATTAATTACAAAAGAAAATATGTCTATTACCAGATTATAGCTCTCAGAACTAATTTCCATCTGCAGTCTCTGGACT
Source organism: Pseudomugil tenellus (assembly GCA_037177515.1). Taxonomy (NCBI): domain Eukaryota; kingdom Metazoa; phylum Chordata; class Actinopteri; order Atheriniformes; family Pseudomugilidae; genus Pseudomugil; species Pseudomugil tenellus. The sequence goes on from JBAMHX010000021.1 coordinate 11,180,881, forward strand.
AACAAGACTCACAAACATAACAAACATGGAACAATGCAAGACATACAGATACAAAAAAACGTGAACATATTATGATAAAACAATAAAAATCAACCTAGTAAAAAGTATATCTAATGTACCCTTTAAAGTGCTTTCTGGGAAAGTGAAAAACAACAGCTAATGCTGGCATATCTGTGTATTTAGATTTTTTTTTGTTTCTGTACCGAACGTTTTGAATTTTTTGCATAATTTAAGTTCTGTTGGAAGTTTATTCCATTCTGTTATTGTTGTAAATGAAAATGTTGATTGTCCAAAAGCTCTTCTGGTTTTTGGTATGACACATTGCTGTTGTTGATCATGTCGTCCTACTCATTTGTTCAGAGGTTAGCATAACAAACGGTTAACAAACGGAGGAGGTGCCATATTACTAATTATTTAGAAGAACAGAGGTAAATTTGCATATCTGATAATATTATAAAAGTTTAACATATTGTACTTTATAATTATTTGACATTGGTGATAATGGCATGTTTTTCTATCCAGAATCTTAAGAGCTTATTTATAATGTTTGCAGTCTTTTTTACATCTTAAAATCCTCTTCCAGGAAAAGCAGTGAGACTGCAGACATACACACACATTGCAATGAAATATTAAAATGGCACCTTGGACCAAACTGTAAATCTAACCTAAACACAATGTGCTGCTTTTACCAGTTTTTTTTATTTTTTTTTATCATAAACCAGTCAATGCTACAAACTATCGCTGAAAAGATGCTAACTTTCTTACAGAAACTTTGTACATCTTATTAACAGGCAGAGTAAGCTTCGAGTTATCTTCACCTCGGAATATTCTCCTACATGCTGCTGTCGTTATTTGTCTTTATTATTTTTTATTATCCCTTGATGATTAACATTTTAACATCTTTTTTAGACCCTCTTTCCAACATTAATGCACTTGTTACACATATTCTCTTTGTTTGATTACATCACATTATTTAAAAAAAAAGAAAAGCAGGTCAATAATATAAATACAAAAATGATCCATTACCATCTATCATTATTACAGATAGAGCAGCACACAACCCTTTTACTTCCCAATTTTATCCCCAGTGTTTTCATTTGTTATCAAAAGGTAGATTTTGTTCAAAGACAGCTCTGTTGCTCTGTCTTCATGATGATTTAGTAAGACAAGCTAAACTAAGGTGAATTAAGACATTTCTAGCCAATTAAACTCAGAAATCTCACCACAATGCTTGTTTGCAGAACTTTCAAATCATTCTTCTTTATTTCAACATACAAAATATAAGAGAGGAATAAAATACAACCAAGCTACGTGGGTCACATTCACATTGCTATTTAGCTTGAAAAGTAGCTGACAGATTCTGTCACTCACAGGAAATATGGCGGATCATATTTTAGGGCTGTCTTTGCGGGTTTTGCTACACACCCTCTCAAATAAATTTACAGAACGATGATCAGAGCTTTATCTGAAGGAAAAACATGACAGATAAAGTTTTAGCCACATCAGCTGAAGTGATTTTAGCTTAAATATGACATCAAAACACAAAGATGTGAAAAGGGGATGTTTTTTTGATAATGAATATGTGTCTGAGTGTGTATTTCTCTGTGTGTGGGTGTGTGTCTTAATGTTTTCTTCCTTTATAGTTCTGCCGAAACTGAGTAAGAGTTTAAAAGGAAGCTGCTTGCCGGGTCATCCAAATAGTGGAAACAATGTTGGTGAAACCGCAAAACTCCTCCCACCCACCCATTAAAATTCACTCTTTCCAATCTCCAGTCCCTAAACTCAACTGCAGCAACAGTCCGTTTTTTGTTTTTTTTTATCTCCAATGAGGGTTGATTTCGTTCATTTACACCCGTCATTGCTTTCCCTGCTTTCTGGGCATAACGTATCCTTCTTGCATCCTCATCTAAAAGCCATTTTTCCTCTCTGTTTCTCCCCCTTTCCTTTCACAGCCCTCCATCTTTACCAGCACTACTGACTTGCTTCTCCTGGGATTCTGCCTGCTTTGATTTTGAGCTCAGAAACTCACAGCTAAAACAAAGACACCACCACTTCTGCAACACACGCACAGCATACACACCTGGAAATATTCACACTGATTACTTCTGTCTGCTGAAACCCAAATGTCTGAAATGAAGATGGTAAGAAAACGTTCATTTTTCTGTGCATACAGCCAGTTTTCCCCATTCATTCACATGCATACATTTCTAATCTGGTTCTGATTTACCAGTAGTATGTAACTCTTCCAACCAGTACAACCCCCGCCTCAACCCCCCTTTCTCTTCCTCGCCACCATTCCATGTGTGTAAGGAAGGCTGCAGAACTACATAAAGGGCTCTTTATTCGAGTCGGACAGGGAGAGGAAATCAGCTTTAGAAGTAAAAACAGAGGGAGCAAGAGCGAGATGGAGACCACAGGGCTGCACATCTGGAGTTATTACAAGGCTTCCTCCCGCTTGCCAAGAAAACGCCGACATTCCTGCCCTCGCTACAAAGACCACGGAGCCTCTGCTCTCATCCAGCCCCACTCCTACACACATCCATCACTCAAATGTCCAAAACCACACATGCACTCACATGTAGCATAAGCAGAGATGCACGCATACACTGAATTAAAAAAGAGCAACATGCAGATGATTTGCAAAACACATATTTGCCTCCTTGTGAGAGAACAAACGCAGACATCCTCCCATCTACCCACATACGCTTCCACTAAAATGTTCCCTCCCCCTGCTGCAAATCTTTCACTCCTTTCCAAACTTTACAACACACACACACACCAAATGAATGCATTTCACTTCCTGTTCACCTTTGACCTTCCACTTTCTCCTCGCAAGCCAGAAAAAAAAGGCAAAAAAAAGAGAGAGGGGTGGAGGGGTGCAGACAGAGGGAGGGGAGACAGAAGGAAGAGAGGAGAAAGGAAAAATGGGGGGCCTAGGAGCTCCTCCTCTTTTCTTTTCCATATCTCCTCTCTCCCTCACTCCTTTTCTCCTTCTGTGTCTCACAGTGGGAACTTGGTGGCCAGTCCTTCTGCCACGTCGAACCTCCAGCAGGTCCACTTTGCTCGCTACCAAAGCAGCCGAATTTCTTTCCCATTTTCTCCCTGGAAGGTAGCGCAGAAACACGGAGGCTGGGCAGAGTGAAAGAATGGGGGAAACTCGGTGTTGAACTGTGATGTAGCCGCTCAAGATGGGAAACAAATGCCAAGATGAAGAAGAGGAGAAATGGAGATCAGCAGGTTGCAGGTATTCCATCTTACAGCTAAACGTGTACATGTCTGTCATGTGTCTGGAGACAGAGATGCTTGGGTGGGAGGAAGTGGGAGATGTGGTCTCAGCCACCCACAAATATTGTCCAAAAAGTTCACGGACAAGCGAGATGAAAAGCCAGCAGAAACAACAGAGTTTAAGTCTTACTAATTTGAACTTGTATCAAATACCCTGACTTAGTTTTTTCAGTTTTGGACAGAGGTTCAGCGAGGTCAGCAGAGATTAGGCTTTACAAACATGAGCTAAACAGGATTTTTTACTTCTTATTTGTGTATATTTTCTGCTTCAATTCATATTTCTGGCATAACTACTTGTTTTTTGCATATTTTTCTCAAAGATAAAAAAATCTAATTGAAAAATGGAAGTATCATCTGTATAACATGTGCTTTGTTTGAACTTTTGGTGTATTTAAAAAAATTTCCTTAGTCTTGTGTTTCTCCTGAGCCTGGTGTGGAATGTTGCTTCTCTCAGTGGGAAACAAGAGTGAATGTCATTGAATCTGCCAATCAGTGGCTATCACCTCTATCTAACCTCTCCTCCTCCCCTTTATCTTCATTCATCCCTTTACATGTCTCCCCTTTACTCAACCAGCCTGATCAGCATTTTGTAGTGGTTTGAACAGGATGAATCCAGTGACGATGCGAGAGCTTATCTGTGAGTGAGGTGTCTTCCACAGCAGCGACTTTTCAGCCTCCTAGCTCGCCTGCCCAGTGTTCAGACTACCTGTTCAGGAAGTAGTGGTTGTACAGTAGTCTGCACATTGGTTAGGTTGGCCGGGGAAGCACACAAGACAACTCAATGTCCTAAAGAACAACACGTAAAGAAAGTGACAAAAGGCTGCACGGGGTCCCAAGCACATCAGGCTGTGGGAATGCACAGCACCACCCTTCATCCATCTGGACAAGCCTAAATAAAGCACCCAATGACTCCACCACAGAGTCCTAAATCTTAAACAAGATGGATTTATAAAGACAAAGTCAAAAATTTTTGGAAAATTTTGATGTTTGCTCAGTTTTATGTTATCACACCAAGTTTAGCTTATGAGATTCATTTGAAATCATTGCAATAAAAATGGACTTCTGAGACATTGCCTCTGTTTGGTTTTTTTCTTAACAAAGTTGCACAGAGGTGGCCTCAGAGTTCACATAAATATCATGCTCATATAGCTATAAGTGACGGTTTACTGACATTCTTAACAAGTTGTTTATTTTTTCGACAAAACCCAAAGAACTAGCAGTAAGCAGAAAAAAAGGTTCAACCACACAGAAAAAATGAACACTTACCCCAAAAGATAACTAAAGCGCAGAGTAAACCCCCAGCGTCATGAGGCACCCGTGATGAAAATGTGCAATTATGCCTTTGCTTTTTCCTGCATCAGCGTGTGGCTGCTTTACCTCAAATGACCATGTAATGCACAGAGAGGCAGGAAGCCACCATGCAAAAATGTTGAAAGAGCAGCCACTCTGTCATTGTCTAGTCACCAATTTTATGAGTCTTTGAATTTCCCTCCTAAAAAAAAAAAGGTAGGAAATTGTTCGTGGCTTCAGTGTTTGTAGGTGACATCATGAGAAATGTCACAAGTTTATTTAAGCACCCTGCTCCCCATGGCCTGCATCTGATTATATTTTCTTTTCTGTAACTTGCCTTTCAGCCTCACCTGCATTTGATAAAGCAATTCCAGTGCTCACGTTTGACCCTTTCAAACACAAAAAAACACAAAAAAAGCAAAGCAAAAAGAAACATTCACACAGCATCCCATCTCAGATCATCACATGCAGGAATGAAAACCACAAACCAACCTGTTTCCATTTAGAGCCCTTCCACACACCCATTTTTTTAATGCTGTGTATAAGTCACAGCCCCAGACACACACACCCCCACGTAGCGGCCAGCACACATACAACAGACATGTTGCCAGTGAGTGTGTTAAAAGCAGCAGTCGGGTTGTGGGGGGGGGGGGGGGGGGGGGGGGGGGGGGGGGGGGGGGGGGGGGGGGGGGGGGGGGGGGGGGGGGGG